>CM060441.1:151254282-151760484 GCA_030545235.1 Helianthus tuberosus | reverse complement strand
TAATATGTGTAATGAATTACGGGATTTGTTAAAGAAATGACTAAAAAATGCACATGTGCATGCTTGTGTATTATAGATGGAATGATAGATGAAAGAGAAAGTAGCTGTACCAAAACACCTTATTTCCTGTTAATACATATTAATGCACATGTGCATTTCTAATATTGTTAACGTAAAAAAGTAGTGTATTACACGTGGTAGTGTAAATGAAAGTGCAATTGACTATTATTTGTAATGAATTACGGAATTTGACAAAGAAACGATACATATGCACATGTGCATGGATAACTGTTACTCGAAATTTTTTTTTTTTTTTTTTTTTTTTGAATTTTTTTTTTTTTTAACAAAATATTGCGATTTTTCAAAAAAAAAATAGTAAAAAAATAAAAATAAAAATTTTGGGTGTTTTTTTAGATTTTTTTAGAAATTACTGTTTGTGTTCACACTGGTTCTCGCGGTTCTCGCAATAAGGGGGTGGTTCCTAACGGATCTTTGTCCAAATATATATATATATATATATATAGGGAGGGGCTCATGCGAGAACCACCCTTATTGTGAGAACCATGAGAACCAATGTGAACACAACCTAAAATAGCTAAAAAAACCTAAAAAAACCTAAAAAACCTAACCCCCACCCCCCCCCCCCCCCCACCCAAAAACCTAAACCCCCCACCCCCCCAAAAAAAACCTAACCCCCCCCCCCTCCCAAAAAACCTAAACCCCCTCCCCCCCCCCCAAAAAAAAAAAGCCTAAACCCCCCTCCCCTACCCCCCCAAAAACCTAAACCCCCCCCCCCACCCCCCCCCCCCCCCCCCAAAAGCTAAAATGCTAAAAACTAAACCCCCAAAAAAACCTAAAAAAATCTAAACAAAATCTAAAAAAATCCAAAAAAAAATCCAAAATTTTTTTTTTTGATTTTTTTAAATATTTTTTAGGTTAAAATCGCTACTCTTTCGAAGCAAAAAAAAAAAATTTTTTTTTTTTTTTTGGGTTCGAAAAGTAGCGATTTTAACCTAAAAAATATTAAAAAAATCAAAAAAAAAAAATTTTGTGTGATTTTTAGCTATTTTTATGCATTTTTGGTGTGTTCACATTGGTTCTCGCGGTTCTCGCAATAAGAGGTGGTTCTCGCATGATCTTCTCTCCCTATATATATATATATATTTTAAAGTAAACTTCATTCACAAAACCGCCGACCCAAGCCGGGCTGACAAACTACAACAAAATTGCATATTTACAAAAGAAATACCAATCCTTCCAGTCTATCCCTTTGTGTTTCGACCAATCTCTTACTATATTAAATTGCATCTAAACTAAGAAACGAGAAGCACAACTAGCACAAAACAAGATATTAGAAACATACAATCACTACCGGGTTTCAAGGTTTAATCAATCACGTAAGCTTGTAATTTCACTTAAATGTTTGTTAAATCACATAGACATAATTTGTACATCTTTCATATTAACCAAGAAAATTAAGATCAATCAACAAAAATAAACATTTACTAGATCAAGAGTATGTGTATATTAAATTTCAAACAAACAACAAAACACAATCTTAGAAGTGATGATTAAAACCCTAACCCGGTTGTGATTACAAGGGAAAAATAAGGAATAGTCAACCATTAGAAACAAGTGAAATAAACAATTGTATATAAATAAAGTAATTGATAATTAAAGTTAATTCTCCCTTTTTAATTGTGGTCCGTACTCCGTCCCTGTGTCTCTCGATCTGCGCCATGCTACTTGTTTTCTCCCTGCAATCGGCAGCGCATTTTCTTTTAATTCCTTTGGTTCTTTTGTGGCTCATTGGATTTGGATGTGCATAGTGGGCCTGCCAAGTGCCAAAATAAGATTAAAAATGGATAGTCAGCCCATTTTAAATTATTTAAAACCTAGCCCATATAAGTTTATAATTTGTTGACCCAAACAAAGAGTTGATCTCTGATAGGGGTGAGCATGTGCGGTTCGGTTCGGTTATTACCTATAACCGAAACCATAACCGCACACTGCGGTTATCAAAAATCATAACCGTTCGGTTTCGGTTAATCGGTTATTGCGGTTAATGTGGTTTCGGTTATAGGTCGGTTATTATTAGTGTAAACTATAATGGGCCAATAAGATTGGGTCATGGTTAGTGTAAAATGTAATGGGCCAATAAGGTTGGGTCATGGTTAAAAGTTAAAACATTCAAATACTTCACCAAAGATACATATAGATTAGGCCATGGTTAAGCATTTAAATACAAACTTAAAGACTTATGGTGCTACGGATTTGGCTATGTTTAAAATATTCGGTTCGGTTATTTGCGGTTATGAAACTAAGAATAACCATAACCGAACCGCAAAAATCGGTTATTAAAAATATAAATAACTAACCCTTCGGTTATTTCGGTTATCGGTTATTTCGGTTCGGTTATTTTGGTTTGATTTTTTCGGTTATTTCGGTTACGGTTCGGTTAATTCGGTTATATGCTCACCCCTAATCTCTGATATCATCTTTATATTTGAGTATTATTGTTGTTGAGTATATGAATATCATTGGTATATGTTGCTTTGCTTGTTTTAGTTCATTTTTAACCTATATAAATTAATAGAATAATATATTTATAGAGGCATTTCTCAAATAATTAATATGCAAAAAAGTATATATAAAATGCACCGATCACCCACCATCCACCCCGCCGCTCTCACTCTGCCGCAATCATTGCCACATGTCTGCCATTGTTGTTGCCGCTTGCCAACTACCACCACCCGTTAGTTTCTGGCCTACCCGCCCACCCACTCCAACTGTTGTCGTTGACCCACCAGCTTAGCCCAACCCACCCTCCCTGATCGTCGTTGCGGACCTCTGACGGGGTGCAGGGCACCTTGTGAGGCGGTGGTTGGGGCGGGGGTCGACAGCGGTCGAGATCAGTGGTGGCGGTAAGGATGGATGGTTGGGGCGGTAACTGTGACGACTGGAAGGTAGTTGTGATGACAGTGCTAAGGCGGCCGGGGTGGGGCGGCGTCTTCGGCGGTGATGGTGACCGGTGGTTATGGTGACGGAATGAGAAGTTAAAACAAACCATAGCACCACTTTATAGAGAGATGGTGGTTAGAAACCTACACGTTTCATTTCCCATAAGAAGAAGCTATCGTCACCCAGGGTCGGCTCAACCCTTGAGGAGACCTAAAGCGAGTTCAAGAATTGAGGCCTTTTTATAAAAAAAATAATAATAACCTAAAGTCAGTTGGCTAACGGTATAACTGACCAAATAAACCGGACGGGTTGGGCGGGTAACATGTATTAAAATATCTACTTTTTTAGTTTCTTATACGAATAAAGATCTTCAATTCAAGTAGTAAATGAAATTAGATCATAGTTTCTTTACTGGAAATACAACTCCATTCTTTATCAAAAGCCTCATTTGGATTACTGCATATATATATATATATATATATATATATATATATAATAGGATTAGTTTCAAGAGTGAACACTAGTGTAGCTTGCGAACTGAGTGAACCAATTCTGGCCATACACGTGTGTAGATCAATGGCCAGGATTTGATGTTGAAATACACTAGTGTATTTTACGATTTGATGTTGAGATCCTGGTCATACACATGTGTAGATTAATGGTCAGGATTTGTTCACTCAGTTCGCAAATATATATATATATATAGGGAGAAGATCATGCGAGAACCACCTCTTATTGGGAGAACCGCGAGAACCAATGTGAACACAACCAAAAATGCCTAAAAATAGCTAAAAATCACACAAAATTTTTTTTAATATTTTTTATATAAAAATCGCTACTTTTCGAAGCAAAAAAAAATTAATTTTTTTTAAAAAATTTTTTTTTGCCACTAAAAGTAGTGATTTGAGCATAAAAAATATTTAAAAAAAAATTCGAATTTTTTTTTTATTTTTTTTAGATTTTTTTAGGTTTTTTGGGGGTTTAGTTTTTAGCATTTTAGCTTGGGGGGGGGTTAGGTTTTTGGGGGTGGGGGAGGGGGGTTAGGTTTTTTGGGGGGTTTTAGTTTTTAGCATTTAGCTTAGGGGGGGGGGGGTTAGGTTTTTTTTTTTTTTTTTTTTTTGGGGGGGGGGTGGGGGTTAGGTTTTTTTTAGCTATTTTAGGTTGTGTTCACATTGGTTCTCGCGGTTCTCGCAATAAGGGTGGTTCTCGCATGATCTCCTCCATATATATATATATATAGGGTAAGGATATATAGAAAACCACTTTTAGCTAGAAAAACCCGGGAAACTCTAAGCTCCCGACATTTTTTTTTGAAAAAAATAACACATGTAATATACATGTTTTTAAGACTTTTGGGCCAAAAAAAACAAAAAAGCGCCGAAGGGATTTTTTTTAAAAAAATAAACAAATTTCAGCATTTTTTGTGTAACACGTGTTACACAGCAAAGTTGCTGAAATTTGTTTATTTTTTTTAAAAAAATCCCTTCGGTGCTTTTTTGTTTTTTTTTTTTTGCCCAAAAGTCTTAAAAACATGTATATTACATGTGTTATTTTTTTCAAAAAAAAATGTCGGGAGCTTAGAGTTTCCCGGGTTTTCTAGCTAAAAGTGGTTTTCTATTTATCTTTAGCCTATATATAGGTCAGGATTTAGAGAAAACGATGAAAAGTGTGAGAACTGTGAGAACGCTTATGGATCGTCCGATCAAAACAATCCATGGACTAGATTGCGCGGTGGCGTTTTCATAAATAACACAAATATAATTATGTGGGACGCGCTTCATTAAGGGTAAAAGGGTCTTTTTACCGCTCATATCCAAAACGCCAAATATGATAAAACGCCAAACAAAAATAAAACGTCATTAAAAACAAAACGCCAAAAATTAAAAATAAAATGCGTTGAATATTACAGGAAGATGAAACAACACAAATAACTGAATTACAGTTATTAACATTTATTAAAAGAAATTCCCTCCTAAATTACGCGCCAACATCATTATATAAACAAACGTAAAAACAAAGCTTCAATAATCACTTCAATCTACCAATTTCCTGCAAAAAAACACCTTTAACCAAAAAACACCAAATTAAACAAAACGCTAAAAATGACAACAATCGTTTCATGGAGATACACTATGGGAATCAGGCGATACGTCATCCATTTTGACAACAGAATGAGGGTGTATGTTAAGACGATCAGGGCTATTCTGAAGATGGAAGAAGAGATACAGAGGCAAATCCTATCCATTGGCATCGCTCTAGACAACGAATGCCATGAAACGCATATGCTTATGAAAGCATTAACCATCAAATTTGGACCAATCAAAGGAAATGTGAAGCCAGACCCTGTCATGACATCATGGCGTTTTGATGATGAAAAAGAAATGGTGGCGATTACATACGACAGCGGAGAGCAGCAAGTCTACCGCTAGAGAACATCATGACAAAGCAGCGACTGGGTTTCATGGAAGAATTGCATAACGCCACCTGTACCAACCCAGAAATAGACTCAAAATTGGAGTTAATGCAAGACATGTTCAGGTGGAGGCTTCAAAATCTTCAGGAACAAGAAGCTGATGAAGGTGAATATGATGACATGGATGAAGATCAAGATGAAGACTCTGAGGAAGAAGAAGATGACACAACTGATGGATACTATTCAGATAAAGTACCTTCTGACGAAGGATTTTAAATTTTTTTCGTCTTTTTTTTTCTTCAATGTAATCTTCTTCTTTTTTAAGATAATTAAATGATATATTTCTATCTTTATTAGCAAAACGCCAAAAAATTACTAAAAAATGGTTAACCCTAACAAAACGCCAAAAATAACAAAAAAATATCTTTCTTGCTTAAAATTTTATTTACTCCGTTATTCTATTTTGACATTTTGTTCTGCATAAGACCATTTAAAAAAAACGACAAACTTAGAAGATGGGATGTCAATAACCTATAAAACTAATAACAGCTAATCAACTTAGAAAATACAAAAAACAGAAACTGAAAAGACAGTTACTTTATTACTATCATTTATTACAATAAAAAGTTCCGCCTAAACTACGTGCCAAAAAACTCCTATAAGAGAAGGGTCTATACACAATGAAATTAAACACACCCAGAAAAACACAAAAACGCCATATCCTCTAGAAACAACTCCCTTTAAAACGCCACAGATGACAAAACTTTTACTGAAATGCATCCTTTTTCTGAGGGGGTTAACTCAATAATATTTTGCTGAATGGGATGGACAAATATTCAAGAAAAAGAGACTGATGACATTGATATGCCATCATGTAAGCTATGTGCTTGATGATTATCTGAATGGAATAAACAGATCAACACAAGGATAAAATGCTATTTTGGACTCTATTATTACAAATAGCATCAAGCAAGAGTTGATCTTTAATGACATGCCACCAAACAAGAACATCACACCAAAAAACAGGTTGCCACTAAGCAGCTACTACTAAAAAAACGGGGTTTATGAAGGAAAGTTGGCATCTAGCTAAAGAATTCAAAAAGGTTCAAAACGCCAAAAACAAATTCAAGAAAAGAAGAGGCTGATGACATTGAAGATTCAGAAGAAAAATTAGATTACCATTTTGTATTATTTTTGTTTTCATTTTATATTTTTTTGATATCAAGAAATATGTTGTTTTGTTATATAAATAAAATAAATTATTATAAATAAAATACATTATTATATAAAACGCCAAAAACTACAAACACCAAAACGCCGATAGTATGAAAACTGGGAGAACAGCTGCTGGCAAAAGCACCTTGTAAAAAAGGGGGTATTAAACGCCAAAAAATTCACTAAACGCCAAAAAAAAAATGATCTTCTGTAATCTTATGCAAATTTTAATGATTCGTAATGAATTTTTATACAAAAGGCCAAAAACGCCAAAAAATTAACCAGAAAACGCTATAACGCCAAAAAGTTATATATGTGACACAAAAACAATTAATTCAACGCCAAAAAGTTTACAAAATACAATTAACGCCAAAAAAAAACTTAGACGCCATAAAATATCATACCGCGTAGGGAAAATAAAAGAAGAATGAAAAGACAAAAAAGCCCCTCCGCCCTTCTCTATGACGCGGGACACGTGTTGGGCCAGGATGCGTTCTCACCGTTCTCACACTTTTGAGCGTTTTCTCCTGATCCCGTTCCTATATATATATATATAATTAAAGAATTAGTTTATTATATATTGGAGGCCCTATGGAATGTGTGGCCCAAAGTCATTGCCTCATTTAGATTACCCTTTAGCCGGGCATGTCGTCACCCTTCAATACTTACAAGTTTTATGAGGTTTGTTGGTTGACTACGAAGTCGTATGAGTGAATTGTGATTGATACGCAAATGACAGTTAACGAACTTGCAAGTAGGTGTGTAGAGTTGATGGAGTTTACATGATAGAGACCGATTCGAGATAGTCAATCTCCTAATAAACCCGTTGAATGGGATACGCACCAAAAACAAGACTAGAGATACAGAACTTCTAGACTAATGTTTCTGATCTTTTTCATAAGCCAAAAAATGCCTCGTACAAACTCAATAAAAAGCAAACCAATAAATCTACTCACTACTCAACTAAGTGACCCATGACTTCCTAAATGTAAACAGCAAGCTACCAACACTATTTTGACCAATACTAAATAAATAACAATACTTAATAATAAAAAAACCCACGTATCACGTCCAGATCCCCATCATTGGGTTACAAGTCTCGATACTCTGACCTAGGGTTGTTCATGAGCCGAGCTGAGCTCGAGCAGCTAGATTATAAACCAAGCTGGCTCGGCTCGGATTTGAAACCGAGCTGAAAATCTAAGCTCGGGTTCGGCTTGGTTTGGCTCGATTTTAAAGAGAAAAGCTATCAAAATTCATTAGTCTAAAATATTATTTAGAAGTTCAAAAGAACATATGAAAAATAAGTTCAATCTAATATGTTACAATCCAAAATCAAGTTCAACAACATAAAATAAGTTTTAAATTTCAATGAAACACAAATTAGTTACTTAGAATGGTAATCAACCTTCAAATATGCCATAACTATCAAATTGCAATCCTAATTACATGTAAATAATAATAACTTTTTTGTAATATGTTATAATTTGAACGAAATAGTTGATTAAAATAAATATTTTTATTTTAATATGTGATTATCAGTTATACTTATCCTTATCATCAAAATATAAAAACAATTAAAACTACCAATTAAATAAAATCTTTATCTTTATAAATATTTAAAACGTTAATATATTTTTTAGATTTTAATAATTAATATATGATTATAATAATTAATATATTATTATCAGTTATCTTTGTCTTTATCATTAAAATCTCTTTTACAAATTTTAAATTTAATATTATCATTGATTTTTCATAATAAATATTTAGAAAAAATAATTAAGACTGACTCATAGAACGCCATGTGTCCCTAACATGATTTCTTTTATTATATGTATAGATGTATATAAAAATTAAATATATTATAAGTAAAATAATCCGAGCTAAGCCGAGCCGAGCTACCAAGCGAGCCACACTGAGCCAATCTGGCTCGTTACGACGTGACGAGCCGAGCCGGCTCAGTTTCAAACCAAGCCATATCGAGCGAGCTTTTTTCGAGCGAGTTTCGAGCGAGTTCCGAACCCCAAGCTTTTTTGACAACCCTACTTTGACCGGTATTCATTACAGCTCAAGCTAGAGGTTTGAAGGTCGACTATCTAAAGTTGTCTTGTACTTTAGACAAAATTAAATCCGGGTTAGGGGACTGGGGGTGGTGCGTGATGGAACTCCCATCACTCGTGGAAAACTTTAGCACACGGCCGCCACCACCTTCCATAACTCGTGAACTTTATCACTCGTGGAGTTTTCCACGCGTTGATGTCCATTCCGTGATAATTAATGTGAGGGGGTGTCGGGGTTTCCGTTTATTGTTGGGTGTTGTGAGTGATGACCACCGCACTCTAAAAGGTTGTGAGTGATGAAATAATGGTTGATTACATGACGGAATTTGATTGATATTATGAGTGATGGAATTTGTACCACCCCAGTCCCCTTACACAATGATGCATCTACCTTTCAACGCATTCAATGAGATCATACGAAACATCAACAACTTTCAATCTATCCTTTAGCTAAGCTTGAATTGATGATGCATATTGTAATATCTTTGGACTTCGTGGTTCAATTGTTGTTACCAACAACTGATCCTTAGCAATGGTGTCGAGAAACCCATTTCGAAGTTGTCCATATGTGTTAATTTCTCGTCTTAGATACAACACAGACCAATTACATGTAGGAGTTTAGTAAGTGATGATAGATCAAGCGAAACCACCGTTCATTGTAACTCCCAGATCAGTCGAATTGGTAATGTTATCGAGGCAGATCTCATATTTAATCGCATGCCCAGGAAAAAATGTCATATCTTGGACTGCTATGCTAACTGCATAGAAATAGACAGCTTAATAATGCGCATAAGGTGTTTGATGAAATGCCTGAATGAAATGTTGCTTCTCGAAATGCAATAAAAGTTGTGGCCCCTGAGATGTGAGAACATAGTACGTCAATAAGGCCATGAATGAATTTTTTCGGTTGCTTCATATAGATCTCTTCTTAGGGTACACGGTATGGTTTCGGTGAGTTTGATCGGGGGGGGGGGGGGGGGGGGGGGGTTGTTGCCGCACAGGGAACAATTGCCGGCTTCAAATCGGTGAGTGGGGAGTGCTTTCTTCGGTGACTACCCGCCGCTGCGGGGAAGAGGAGGTAAGGGGGAGAGAGGGGAGTTTAATGGTGGGTCTCAACCCCTTTCAACCAATCACAATTTTTTTAAAAATCTTTACCACTCTCTATGTGTTTGAACCATTGTCAGTGATTGAGTGCAAAATGGGGAGTGGAATGGGGACTTGACATGACATGATATTATTGGTTAGAGAATAACTCAAACACCCACACCCTAAGTGATTGAACGATACCCCTCCACCCTTAGTTACCATTCAACAATGTTTTTTTTTTTATATCTATTTGGTGAATCACTAGATTGTGAATAGCTGATTAGCTGCTAGGGCAATTACAGTTTATATAAGTTTTTAAAAGCTCAAAAAGGAAAGTAAGAAACTTGTTCATTTGACTTATCATACATGTGCATGTATCTTGAACTTCAATCAACAGAAACTTATTGTGTTCTATGAGAAGGACAACATATCTTTATATTTACATGTAAAACAATGGAAACGAGATAGGAAAAAAAACACACATTTCACACAAGTTTTGAAGACAACAATTCTGCACCCTTCATATACAAGAGACTGATCAAACCTTAATCAACCTCCACAACCCCCTCCACAGCCACCGCCACCGCAGCCACCACCGCCACATCCCCCACCACCACATCCTCCACTATCCCCACCACCACCACCACCACTAGCACTAACAATTACAGCAGCTGTAGCTACAGAAGCTGCAGCTCCCGCTAGAATAACCATTCCTCCATCTTTTTCTGTCGTTTTGGTGGTTTTCTTACCTAGTTCAAGGTCAGGATTGGTTCGGAGTGGTGGATGCTGGCGGATGGTTGGTTGTTTAGTGGTGGTTGGAATTTTGGTTTTCTTCTTTTTGCCATTACTGAAGAGACAACACAAAACAATAACCGCTACAGCGATAGAACCGCAGACTATGAGAACTATAGCATAGGCTTTCATCTTTCTCTATAATAGAATGTTTGGTTGTTATCCTATTTATAACATAAGGTTGCTTTGAGATTATCCTAAGGGTAGTTTTGTCAGTTGACTTATGCTATGTATTGCTAATATATGAGCCTACATGTTCCCCAAATATAATGAAAGTCAATTATGGAAGAAGAAGACTCTTTCAAAGAAGGGAAATGAAGGGGAAATGCATGGAAAATTTATTTGATTTTGGGCAATTGACTATTGTCAGCTCTCCTACATTTCAGGGAAATTAAATTGCAAGACACAGGCCATTTAACCAACATATATGCCTTATGATAAAGCAAATTATTTTTAATAAAGTTTAAAAAACATAAACAGGTTAAACGGGTCAACCTGCAAAAATGCATGATGTCGACCTGTTTTTATCTAGAAGTGTTAGCGAGGTTCAACTTGAAACTACCCGATCCATCCAAACACACCTAGCATTGACAGAAGGAATCAGCAAACAATTGATGTATAATGATTTGGCATATAACCTCAGAAGCTCAGCACAACTATACAATGGCTGCGCCAGGAACAAATGTAGGCTATAATTACCTAGTAAGTACCTTCTCAGGACAAAACCAGCGAACCAGTTGGACTGCTTCTCCTTGGTCGTGTGAGTCGCGACATATAGCACGACTTGAGCGCACCACCTGGTGGATTTTAGTTTTAATTGAAGTTGGTTCTTATTTTAGTTGTGATATAAGCTGATCTATAGTTTTTGAAGGTGGAGATTTAGGGATCTGTTGATGATTAGGACTTCTAGATGACATGATCAGACCTTGGAAGAGTAAAGAGCTAAACTAAAAACATAATCAGACCTTAATACTGTTACATTTAAATTTAAAACACTTTAATTTGAAACATTAATTGGCACATACTTATTCATATCAGTCTCTTATATTTTTATTTGTTCTATCCACGTAGGTTTATATGTTGAAGGCTAAACGATACATTTAGATTTTTGTTTGATCCCAGTATATTTTCTACAGCTAGCTCAATATTTTAAATCTTTAGATTATTTGCTCATTCAACTATGTTATTTTATATCTTTTTGGTGAATCACTAGATTGTAGATAGCTGCTAGAGCAATCAATAATCTGATACCGTGAAACGTGCAACCGAGTTTACAGTTTATACAAGTTTCAAAAACTTCAAAAAGCTAGTAGGAAACTTGTTCATTTGACTTATGAGTTATGATACATGTGCATGTAACTTGAACTTCAATCAACAGAAGAATACTTATCAAGCCTGGTGCATGTTCTACAAAAAAAGGACAATATATCTTTATATTTACATGTAAAACAATGGAAATAAGAAGGAAAAAAAAAACACATTTCACACAAGTTTTAAAGTCAACCATTGTACACCCTTCATATACAAGAGACTGATCAAATATATCTTAATCAACCTCCACAACCCCCTCCACAGCCACCGCCACCGCCACAGCCGCCGCCACCACATCCGCCACCACCACTAGCGGTAACAATTACAGCAGCTGTAGCTACAGAAGCTGCAGCTCCTGCTAGAATAACCATTCCTCCATCTTTTTCTGTGGATTTGGTGCTTTTACCTAGTTGAAGGTCAGGATCAGTTCGGAGTGGTGGATGTTGGCGGATGGTTGGTTTTTTAGTGGTGGTTGGAACTTTGGTTTTCTTCTTCCCGCCACTATTAAAGAGACTACACAAAACTTTCATCTTTCTCTATGTATGAAAATAGAATAGAATGTTGGGTTGTTATCCTATTTATAGCATAAGGTTGCTTGGAGTTGGAGATTATCGTAAGGGTAGTTTTGTCAGTTTGCTTATGCTAATTATTGCCAATATGTTCTCCAAATACACCTAACGAAACGAAAGTCAATTATTGAAAAAGGCTTTGTCAAAGGAAATAAAGGATTGAAAAAGACTTTGTCAAAGCAGGGAAATAAAGAGGAAATGCTATGAAAATTTATTTGTTTTTGGGCAATTGAATTTCGAACCAAGTAATCCTTTGCTTGCAAGCAATGATTAGTGAATTTTTTTTAACGGCGTACGTTGGAGATGTCGCTAACCGGGTTAGTAGTTAGTATCACTAAATTGGTATTAAAATCTCCCTTTGCATGGATAATTAAGAGTGGATTAATGAATTAAGAGTGGATAATTATAGAAGGTTTAAATGTGATAAAGGGCCTAAGATAATTAGTATCATCAAGTTAGTAATAACGTAAATTAAGAGTGGATAATTATAGAAGGTTTAAATGAGATTCGGCTTAAAATTTCATAGTCAATTCTCATGTCTTTATTATTAATTGTTTAGACAATCCTAATTGAGTCAAAGATTAAGGATTGTATATTCAAGTTTTGTGATTAGTTTCTTGAATAAAATTTGGGTGCTCTGCCAAGTTAAAAACCGATCTTTGTTTTTGTTCGTTGATACTGTAACACCCCAAAAACGGGTTTAGTAATTTAAACCCGGTTACAATTAAGAAACGGGTAAGGTACCGTTAATGATAAAAGTTAACCTGTAAATGAAGATTAACTAGGAATAATTAACCTAGTTGATTATTGGTATTGTTAGTAGTAAACGAAGAGTTGTAGCCTTATTTAATTAAAACGAAACATGAGGGACCAAAGTGGGATAACTTGAAAGTTGTTTTACTAAATGAAAATATCACACACACACACACACTTCGTGTGTGTTCTGTACGTGATCAGGGGAAGGCTCTAGAGAGCCAAACCCTAGTTCATCATATATCATTGTCACGGCCCCCGACCCGGTTTTACCCGTTTCAGGAGCCACGGGACAGAAAATCCCGTGGAATTTATTTAACAGCGGAAGTCTTCTTCGGGATCTTTTTAAAACTGTAATTTCCTGATTATTTTATTTCACAACTCGGGATAAAATCCCGATAATTTACAATCATAAGATTTCACGGAGAAATCTTCCTTTTACAAAAACATGTTTCTTTATTTTATATTGAGCCACTTCCTTAAGCTTGTAGTGCTTCACGGCACTTTTCCTTGATCACAATAGATCACCTGAAACATGTTTGAAACAAGGTTTTGTCAGCGGGAAATACTGGTGAATCATTCTATTTATTAAAACGACTCATTTGTTATAATTTACAGTATTAAGAGAGATTACAATGTTTCCAGATATCAACCAACTACCCACAGTATTTGTCACTCGACCCGTTTCTGTGACTATGGTCAGATCACCCATTGGCTAACTCGTGGTCCAATGGTGACGGGAAATAAGTAATGTATACAAAACCCCACATACTGGCTGTAATTTGGTGATTACATAAACTTAATCCCTGTAATTATAACTTTGAAAATAAACATGATTTTGAAAGTAATTTGATAAAAAGAGAATGACTCACATTGCATATTTAATTGAGCAGAGCCTAGCCTACTGATTAGCCTTTTAACCTAAATTAATAACATCCACACAACTCGGTTAGTAACTTAATACAGCATTTACGATAACTCACGAGATTAAAACATTCACAACGAATGACAAAGTGCGATACTTAAACATCCATTGAATTAACAACGAATGACAAAGCATAAACCCTAATGTGGGCAGCACTTAAACATCCATTGAATAGTTTAATCGATCGGACATTGAATCGTAGCAGTGATCGAGTTATTACCCTGTTTTGCGGCAGCGATTTGTGATCGTGTGTGTTTTAGAACTGTTTCTGCTATAACTCAGTGTACGTAACGAAATTTTACGTCGTTTCAACTCCAGAATTCATGTCCCAAACCCCTCTATTTATACCCAAAATTTGACCCCCTCGCGTGACGCGAGGGGTACCCCCTGGGGTGTCGCGTGACGCGAGGGGTACCCCCTGGGGCGTCGCGTGACGCGAGGGGTACCCCCTGGGGCGTCGCGTGGCGCGAGGGGTCCCTATTTACCATAGGGTAGCCACGTCCCTAACTAGCCTTGCTGACTTGACGGTTTCTTAAAGTTCGATACTGACAACAAGTTATTAAGATAATCGTAACTAGGGTTTTACCCCCCCTGAGTTTTAGGGGCCCTGATCCTGATTCTGATTATTCTGAAAATTTTAGGGTTTGTGCAGAATCACTTGGGTGTCTCAATTAGGGTTTCCTTTTGGACAAAATAAAATAATAATTAGGACTTTTGATATGAGTTGTTACAATCATTCAATTGAAGGATGAATCGAGGCTCAAATTCAAGAAGGAACATGAATTAACGATCACCCAAGCTAGGGGATCATAAGGTATGTTGAATTTTGATGTTTAATGAAGTTGAGAAATCTTGATGAACATCACAAGTAGTGATTTATGTATGAATCGTGGAGGTTATGGCCAAATTGGCAATGTATGCTTGCTTAGGAACGAACCCTAAGTGAAGATTTTGAGTAAATTGCTATAAATTGAGTGTTTTGATGAATTACTACACCTAGCTAAGTGGGTTTATGTTTAATCCATGAAAGGGCGTGATATTGATTGTGAATATGTGTAGTATGTGATGTGTACATGTATATAGATTGAGTATGGTATATAATTTGTATGATGATTACTTGTATTGATGAATGAAAGTGATAATTAGGAAGAAAAACATGAAATACTTGTACATCATGCTTAGAAAGTAGTACGCACACCAAGTGTTTGATGAAATGTCTAAAAGACAATAATAAGTGAAATTGTATGCTGGTAATGGGTAAACAAATATAGTTCACGTGAAGATTATGTAGGGATGATGTTGAGTATGCTTTATGCTTGTTTGAATGGATTAATGATGTTGAGTATGCTTTACGTAGGTCATATGTGAGATGTGAATTTGATATGGTTATTCATATGTATAAGCATATATGCTAATAAGAATGTGAATGTAATGACATGAATGTATAGGAATCATGTCAAGACGGTTGAGAGCGTGGAAGGCTAACGGGCTAAGAAGACTCAAGTAAGCGAACGCAAATGCGGACGCGCAAGGTAAGTGTATTCCGGACTTACCCTTTAGTTTCTAAAATGTATTGTAGTATGACGATTATCATGAGTCATGTAAGAAAGTATGAATCAATGGAAGTATTAAGGTAAGTTTGGCGAAATGAGTCGAAAAGTGGTTAAGGGAAGAGTTTCTAACAAGTGCGGGTAAGAGGGAACTTACAATTTGGTATCATGTATTAAGAGAAGATAAGTAGTTACAAATGTGGATATGGGTTTGATTGTATGTAAGTAGTTGAAACTAGTAGGAGAGTAAGACTATGAATGCGTAAGATGTAGATTGTAAGTATGTGCGTACGGATAGAAAAGTATGTATGAATGGATTGGTATTTAGCTAAATGCATGGACGAATTGTTATGTGTATACGTGAACCTATATATATGAATGAAGTCTAACGATGCTAATCGATTTTCTATTAAGAGTGTAATGGAAGTGCATGAATACTAATAATGGAAGTAAAGATTCGGTATTGAAGTCCGATGAATGTGTTCGAATGGACGGGTTAATGGATTTACATAAGAAATATCAAGAGATGTTGACGCTTGAATATACATGTTTTAAAATTTATGTATGATGTCACCGGTTGCTAACAATGTGATTGTATGCGGTGACTGCAGGTTATACAGGTTTATGGATTTCTCATCATTGAGTGTATACGGTCAAAGATCGAGTTAAGACATGGAATGTACGTGTGGGTGCATGGTTACGTAATTTAGTATAAGTATGGCAGGTCTTAATTAAATTATAGAAGGGATTAAAGTATTTAAGGTGAAAGAATGAATATAATGAAAGAAATTTTAAATATGCATTTTCCGCTCCGTTAAATTTGGTTAAAACTTGTTAGGGCGTTACAAGTTGGTATCAGAGCCTAGGTTTAAGCGAAATCAAGTACAAATAAGTGAGTACTTGAACTCAAACCCGTGTGCTCTTGTGATTAATGATCCGTAAAATCCGAGACTCGATCAAGACCGAAAGGTAAGATTTAATATAAGTAAGTATGCGTGATGCTACTAACAATGATGAATATTGAAAGGTGAGCTTGTTGGATAATGAGGACGTTCCGCAGTCGTGGGCTAGTACGAAGGCTAAGGCGTGTGATATGTCAGGAAAGTGGACCCCAGGGAAACAAATTTTAAATTTTGTAAGCATCGGAATATAGCATACCCTTATATACGAGGGTGAAATCCTTGAAGGATTTAAATGGGTGTGGCACGAACTTAAGACCGGTTCCCTGGTGAAGAAACACTAGATAATTGACCGGAATCAAATTATCTAGGGGGTTTGGATCTGCATAAAAGGGGGTTGTTCTCTCTCGTTTGATTCGATGTAACTGATCTTCTTCTCCGGTAAACTCTGCAAAACAAATCACCGTTAGCCTCGTCAAGGGGAGAAGAGGGGTTCTCTCCTTGACCCGACTCCGGCGTGAGAATAAGTATATGTTTATGAAGAAGAAGAGGTATTGACGAAGTGTGTGTAACTTGAATTTCATACCTGAATTGTTCTCATATTTATAGCCGAGAGTTTTGGGAAGGAAAACTTGTTGGTGAAATGTTAACGGAAGATGCTAACCCCGTGAGCGGTTACATTTCCTTCCGTTAAGCTTCTCGATCCGACATGAGTGCACACGGATCGCTATTTAGATCTATGGCTGAGGGTTTGCCACGTGGAAAGTGATCAAGTGGAGGTTTCTCTCCAATTTCATGCCATCATCGTGATCTCAGGGATGCCTGAGGTGATGACACGTGTCCAGACGGTTGTAACCGTTTAGTGGTGCACGAGTGGGTCCTTCTAGGAGGTTATTGCCATAATCCTGTGTGACTCTTTATCGTGTGGCACCAATTGGGTAAATAATATCCAAGTCTGGATATTATTAGGTGGAAGTGTTTAACTTAGGATTTTCATACTTTGTTTATGGAGGAAAGCGCAAGGATTTATGATTTCCTTTTGGCGCGCAAGTGTTGTCTGCTATCTGTCTCTTAAGCCTTCTTTGTAGGACCAGTGCGCGGCCGCGCAAGGTCAAAAAGGGGCTGAAAGACAAGGTTGTGGTATGGTCCTAAGTACTTGTTACAAGGTCTTTGGGACCTTACCCCTTCAAGTCCCCCCAGTATAGTGTTGCTCTTATGCAAGTAAGTGGAGCACTGGACTTATGAGAGGGAAAAACTTTTTGGTGCGAAAGTAGGGAATCTTCTATGAGAAGATTTACTTTGCTTATTAAAAACTTTAAGGGAAAATGTGATTTTTCCCTTTGATTTGACCCTTTGTAATCATGACCTGACGCTTGGTGACGTCAATTTGTAATAAAAAATTGGTATTTGCGATACTTTTCCTTCTTTCCTTGGGATACGTATTGACGCTTTGTCAGGCCTCATTTATGGTGATATGACCCTAGGTCCTGTAGCGCCGTTCAGAAGGGACGTTCTTGACAGTTAATCATGGTGATTAAGCTTTTCCTTTTACCGGAGTTTGGTTCCTCTATATATACATTTGAGGATTCTTATCTTCTTCCTTACTTTGGAAACTATGAAGGCGAAAAGTTCCTTTCGTACCCGGTGACTTTTAGATATCTTAAGGATCTACGAGGCTGCTGAGGGTCTCTTGTTCCTTGCTGGTTCACCACCATTAGTAGCTGACAGGGAAAAAGAGTTGTTCAACTCTGATTCTTTAATGGTTGCCGGTTCTGATTCTAAAGCTTTCCGGCAAAAGGGTGTTGTTGATGAAGAGGTCGGTGTACTATCTGCTGACGACATGATGTCCCGCTTTCCGATGATTCGGAAGGGTGGTTGTCAACTGGTTTACTGTCGCCGGAAGAACTGCCGTGGTGATCAGTTGCCGATTGTTGATGATGGTCCTGGTGCTGATTAGGTTAGGTTTAGAGAACAGTGTTTTCCCTTTTTTGATGTTTATAAATATGTCGGTCTTGCCACTGAAAAATATTTTTTTTGAAGATCACTGCCGTGATCTTTGTGGATGGTTGTTTATACTCCACTTTGATGATATATGTATATTTTTTGATACACTGCTGTGTATGTAAGCGTTTAGTTTGTGTTTGGATTACAATATGTTGCATATGTTTAATTGCTTTGAATAGGTAGAGCGAATGAGGATGGTATTGTGCTCATGTGTGAACGTTTGTCTAAAATATGCAAGGTTGTGCCCTTTTTAGACTGTTCATGAGGCGTACCATATTGTTTTCGCGTAAACCAAAAGAATTATATGCAATTTGTAACAAACAGTAACATGTGGAAGGATGATGCTTGCATTAATAAGGGCGCAAGGCCAATAATACAAAGTGCAATAAAGAAATACATTGCCTGTATACTTTTATCTTTTGAGGGATGGTTTGGCTTACATGTAACACCTGCGCAGCTGCTGCGCATTCCAGGTGCGAGGAACTAGTGTCCCATCAATTCTCTTTAGAGTGTAAGCGCCTTTGCCAAGAACCTCATTAATGATGTATGGCCCTTTCCCATTTTGGCACTAATTTGCCTGGTTTTTCCGCGTTAGAAGCTTCATTGTCGCGTAGAACGAAGTCTCCCGGGACGAAAGTGCACACACGTACGCGCGCGTTATAGTATTTTTCAAGTTTGGATTTCCCTGTGATGGCGGCGTTTTTGCGCCTTTCCTCTAGAAGGTCTAAATCCATTCTTCGTTCTTGCTCGTTGTTTTGTCTTTCCATGGCTAGCATGCGCGGTGATGGAAGACCAATTTCTGCTGGTATTACCGCTTCTGATCCATAGACTAGACTGAACGGGGTTTCCCCAGTGCTGGTTTTTGGCATGGTGTTGTGTGCCCATAAGATGCTGGGGAGTTCATCGACCCATCCTCTGCACGCTATCCCGAGTCGCGCTTTTATGCCATCGACGATCTGTATGTTAACACTCTCAACTTGGCCGTTTGCTTGTGGATGCGCCACAGAGGCAAAGTTGTGCTCGATCTTCATTTCTTTGAACCATTTTTGAAGATCTTCTGAGGCGAAGTTAGTGCCGTTGTCGGAGATGATGCGCAATGGTAATCCGAATCTGCAAATAATATGTTCCCATATAAATTTGCGAATTACCATTGTCGTTGTTGAGGCTAGTGCCTTGGCTTCGACCCATTTTGTGAAATAGTCGACTACCACAATTATGAATTTTACTGCGCCTGGCGCATCTGGGAATGGACCGACAAGATCAATGCCCCATTACTGAAAAGGCCAAGCGGACATAACTGGAACGAGTGGATTCTTTGGGCGAAGCGTTTTTGGCGAGTGGCGCTGGCAAGCTGCGCATTTTCGTAGTAACTCGACCGCATCTACATGCATTCCTGGCCAGTAATAGCCTGCGTTCATTATTTTGGCGATTACCATGCGCGGTCCGGTGTGTATTCCGCACAATCCTTCATGGATTTCCCTTACTAAGTATTGTGCGTCTGTTTTATCGACGCAGTGCAGGAGTGGTCCCATGAACGATTTCTGGTATAGAATCCCCTCCGCCATTTCGTAGTTTATTGCCTTATTCTGGATTTTTCAGGCTTCTGCCTTCCCTTCTGGAAGTTTCCCATGTTGTAAGTACAGAATGATCGGAGAAATCCAGGATGGATTGCCGATCTCTATGACGTTTACTTGTTTGAGAGGGACGGAAGGGTTGGGCAATACCTCGATGCGCACTTCTTTTGCCAAGTGTCTGAAGCTGGTGGCGGCCATTTTGCTTAGCGCATCCGCGTGCTTGTTCTCGCTTCTGTTTATGTGATTAACCTTGAATGTTTGGAATTTGCTGATTAGCATTCGCGCTTGTTCTAGGTATAGAGCCATTGCTTCTCCTTTTACGTCATAATGACCATTGACCTGTTCAGCCACTAGTTTTGAATCTACATTGGCTTCGAGGTTTCTTGCCCCCATTTTGAGCGCTAAACGAAGGCCTGCCAGGAATGCTTTGTATTCTGCCTCGTTGTTTGTGCTTCGAAAATCTAGGCGTATAGCATATGTAAGTTCGTGGTCATCTGGACTAATCAATCGGAGACCCGCACCTGCTCCGTCATCGTTAGAAGCGCCATCTGTGTGCAGGGTCCAGACCCTATCGTCGAAAACAGGAACAGGGTTTTGGATTGCCTCGCACTCTTGGACTTTGTCGATAGGAACTTCTGAAATCTGCTAGAACTTGTCCCTTGATTGCCGGTCGCGGTCTGTATAGGATATTGTATCCTCTGAGCTCAGTAGCCCATTTGGCCAATCTTCCCGCGACGTCAGGTTTGGATAAGATTTGACCTAAATGGTAATTAGTGAGAACCGAGATGATATGACCAGAGAAATACCGACGTAAGCGTCGTGATGCATGTACTAGCGCTAGGACTAGTTTTTCTATCATTGAGTAACGTGTCTCTGGGCCAGTGAGCATCTTTCTTATATAGTAGATTAAATTCTGAATGTTTTCTCGCTCCACCATTAATACTGCGCCTACCGCTACTTCCGCAGCAGATAAATATAATATCAGCGGCTCTTTTTCTCGTGGTGTCGTTAGCGTCGGCAACTGAATTAAACATTCTTTTACTTGCTTGAAGGCTGCTTCCGCTTCTGGTGTCCACTGGAAGTGGGTTTTCTTGGCGCAATTTCGTAGTGTGCTAATAAATGGATAGGACTTTGCTGTATGATTTGCCATGTAACACCTCGAAAATTTCACATCCTATAATGTGTTGACACATGTCATATGTTTGAACGTGTGAAAGAATGTTATGAAAGGATTAAAGATGACAATCATGGAAAGTATGTGAATATACGAGTTCTTAATGTCAACAGTGAATAAATATATTGTACATTAACCCTACATGATGCTCATACCTTCAAACGAATAAATCATGGATCATACGAAGCGAAATATGAAGGAAAGTGAGAGATTACAAACTACAGGGGTTAAATGTGTCAACATGTTTAAGTTATACCTCTGAGTGACCTTTTGACAAACCCAAAGCTTTGTAACTGTTAAGTATGCTCACTAGAATGCACGATATAAATTTCATAAAGTTTCGTTATCGTGTGAGAAAGTTATGATCAAATTCGTATGCGAGGGGTTAAAGCGTTAACGTTGAAAATTATGACTTTTTGGGTTAACCAGAAGTGACCAGGTACTTGGTAAAGTGGGTACAAGTCTTAAAGCCCTTGTAGGTAAATAAGAAGGGGTCAAAGTGCAAAAATATAAGCTAGTTGACCTTTCGAAAGGCCAAGGGACAATATGCAAAAACTAGAAAATGCATAATCTGATTTCAAGACTAAGGCGGGCCGCGTAAAGGTTAACCTGACTTTACGCGGGCCGCGTCAGACCATCAGATGCAGAAAGTGTAGACAGCAGCCTGTATTCGCGCATAACTGACCCCTAAACAGTTCCTAGAGCACTAGGGACACTTGTGGGTAAGTTATGGTCAGTTGTAGACTTAGATGTCAACAATCAGTGGTGATTTAAACACTATAAAAGGCCACTAAGTTGCAACAAGTTCTTCACACCTCCCATCTGCACTTTGGAGCATTTCTGGAGCTAAAGACTTCTCTCTAAGCTTCACAAATCGTGCATAGGACTTCAATTAGGAGAACCAGTAAAAGCTATCTGTACTTGCTGCTTTGATCCCGTTTAAATATGTTTTGTTTGCTTAAAGTCTTTGGGGGGTTAATGACCATGTCCCGGATATCCTTGACATCATTCATGAAATGGCCACGACCTAAGCACGGGGTGTAGGCGTACACCTGACAGCTGCATATGTAAAAACTGGTATCCCACCTTAAGGAATCAGCCTTGTGGGCATTATACTTGTGGTGTGTCTATTAATCTTTAACCCGGACACGATCCGGGCTACTGAACGCATAAGGAACAGGTAATTCTTTTACAAGATTATATATTTAAATAATTGTCCCAAGTATAAAAGATTAATTTTGCCTCTGTGCATTTTAATCAAGTATAAAAGATTAATTTTGCCTCTGTGCATTTTAATCAAATTATAAAAGATATTTTTGCCAAAGTGCATTCAAATCAATTTTCAAACTCTTTTCAAAATGAGTCAGTTGATAGTATTTACCAGTGTAAACTGACGTATTTTTCAAAAAGGCTAAATGCAGGTACTATACGTAATAGGCTGGCTACTCCAGGCATCAATAATCAAGTCTCGCAAGCTTTAGATGTTAAAGTCTGTTGAACAGTGTTATCTTTTTATTTTAGATCCGCCTGTGGATCCATCTTACATTCCGTTGTAATACTGGATATTACTTTATATTCGGATTGTAATATATTTATCTTTTGCTTCCGCTGTGCATTTATATATTGTGTTGTTTGACTATGATGATATCAACTACGTCACGATAATCCCCACCGGGCCCACCGGTAATACGTGGAATAGTCGGGGTGTGACAACTCTTGATCTTGAAACCATAATTAAAGAAATGGCTGATGAAGATGAGTATTGGCAAAGAAAATGGTGGGGAAGCGGTGAAGAGAAAGAAGAGAAAGAAGAAAAACCAATGAAGGTTGATAATGGGATCATTGACACAACTCAAGAGTTGAATGCTGAAAACATGGGAAAGATGGCTGACAAGGTGCTGGCTGCTAAGGCACTTGAGGTAGACTCTAAGTCTGTATCTGAGTCTAAAAGCCAGGTCAGTACAACTGCGTCAATGATTGACTCAGGTAAAAAAGTCAATGGTGATGTTGACTGCAAAAATTGCATCAAAGAATGCAAAGTTTGTAGTACAATCACTTATCTCAATGGTAAGAAAGTTGATGATCTGACTGCTAGAGTCCGAAGTGTTGAGGATCAGATCCTTAACCGTGATAAAATGTTGAAAGCTTCGAACGACAGATTAAAAGAATTAACTGGAAAAATCAAAACTGATAAAATTGATGTAGAAAGAGTTAGGAAAGAAAATGAAAAACTAATTCTTGAAAATCGTCAAATTTCTGAAAGTTTTGAGAAGCTAAAACGCACAGTGAAAGATTCTGATAATAGAAACGGTAAAACATACAAAGAAAATTGTCAATTGCAAAGTGTTTTGAGAGTTAAAGAAGAATTAATCAACCAACAACTGGATGAGATTGCTAAGTTGAAGCTTCAATTTCAAGAAGCCAAAATTGAAAATGAACGCATCCAGTTGAAATTAACCAGTTACAACTCCGCAAGCTTTGTTTTACAACACATTGTTCCTAAACCTATTGGGAAAAACAAAGCGGGCGAAGATGTTTACTCGGATGGAACTGGGGTTGGGTTTCATCAGGTTCCACCGCCAGTTTTAAACAATTATTCAAAGAAGAAATCCAGGTTGGTTAATGATGAAGATGAAACAAATGAAATAAAACTTCCAGAATCAATTGATGTTACATTTTCTTCATCATCATCTGATGATAGTATTCAAACTGAGATTGTTAAAGGCATGGCTGAAAGTGTTTTGGATAGTAATTCAGCTGAGGATGAAGAGTGTTTTCTGAACAATTACATTTCAAAACCAAAATCTAAAAACAACTTAGGTGATGAACCGGGTCTTGTGATGTACAAGATGGTTGGATCTGATAAGTTGTATTCGGATTCTGAGTTTCCTCTGGAGAATGTTAATGTGAAAAAGTTGAAAAACATTTTCAAACTGGTTGAAATTGATTTGTCTGAAGTAGAAGGTTTGAATCAGACAAAGAGGCAAATGAATTTTGAAAAAGATAAAGCTTACTACAAAAAACCTGTCATTCCACCACGTTTTTCTAACAACAACCGAAACAAATGGTCGGGTGGTTATCAGGGTGGTAAAAATTATCAGAGGAAGAATTTTCAGAACAAGAAGTTTGCTGAGAAGAAAGTGTTTGTGAAAAGCTCGAGTTCACATTCCGAACAAGAATTTGAGATTTTTTCAAAATCGAATGAAGAATTCTTTGAGGAGAGGGCCTCACAACCTCAGTCTGAAGGCACAAGTCAGGTAGTTGATACTCGTACATGCTTTAGATGCAACAAAGCTGGTCACATTGCAAGAAATTGCACCAACTTCAAGCCTAAGACTGAAGTTGTTGAGAATCAAAAGAAGAAGGTTGATGCAAAAGGAAAAACTCCAATGGTTGTTGAGAAAGTTTTGAAAAATGAGAAAACAAAAATCAAATTTGAACCTGTTAAGAACATGGTAACTAAAAATGAAAAATTTTATAAACGAGTTGCTTCATCTCAACAAACATGGAAGCCAAAAGTGGTTGTCAAGAAAGAAAGTTCATCTAAACCAAAGGTTTCTGAGTCAGAAAAACAATCGTCTTCTACCACTCCGGTAAAGATGGATGTTCCTTTGGATTACTATGAGAAACTTGAACCACAAAAGGTTATTACTTCTGAGAAGAAGGTTGTTTCAAAGAAAGACCAACCATCTGGTCAACCTCAAAAAGACGAATTTTTCTTATATAAAGAGGTTGAGGTTGGGTCTGCAAAAAGTTTAAAGATGAATGATAAAATTTTCCGCCACTTTACACTGCTAAAACTCACATTAACGTCAAGTTACCCGAGTCAAAAGAGGCTTGGGTGGCATCAAAATCTCACTAAATGTTTGTGATATGTGCAGGAGCTTCCAAGATCCGTTTCACGATGGATTATGGATAGTGGAGCTTCTCGGCACATGACGGGGAAGACAGCATTGTTGTACGATGTTAGAAATTTCAATGGTGGTTATGTGGGATTCGCAGGAAATCAAGGTGGTAGAATAATTGGAGAAGGAACGTTATCCAATGGGATTGTTATGTTTGAAAGAGTGAATTACATCACTGAGCTTGAGAACAATCTTCTGAACATATCTCAAATCTGTGATCGTATGTACACAACGCACTTTACAGACAAAGAATGCTTGATCTTGAAACCAGGATTCGTTATCCCTGAAGAATGGATTATCATGAGGGCACCAAGAGTTAATGATATGTACGTGGTGGATATGAGTGTAGCTACTACAACCATGGGTTAGGCTCATTGTTTTATGTCTAGAGCAACAGAGAAAGAATCACAGTTGTGGCATCGCAAGATGGGCCACATTCACCTACGAAAAATGAATCACCTGGTGCATAATGATTTAGTTCTGGGTGTTCACATTAAAGGTTTTCATCTGGAAGGGGAGTGCATTAGTTGCGTCAAAGGAAAGCAAAAGAAGAAATCGCATCCTCAAAAGAAAGTCAATTCAGTTTCCAGACCGTTAGAGAGACTACATATGGATCTGTTTGGTCCAGTAAAGTCAATTCAACAAGACATGTTTCGAGTTGATCAATAACCGCAAACCGAACCTGAAGTATTTAGAACCGTTTGGGTCTCCCTGCACAGTTCTAGAGCCTTTTGGAAAGTTTGGTGCAAAGAGCATTAAAGGAATTTTCTTGGGTTATGCTAGTCCATTGAAACGAGTCTTTGTTCCAAGCTTAAAGCAGATCATCGAAGCACAACATGTTGAGTGTCAGGGGTATACTATGCCGCCTCAAAAACCGGTGACTCATGGCTTTTTAATTATGATAAATTGTGGGATTCGTTTGACATGGAAGAAGAAAAGGAAGAAGAAGATTTCTTTGACGAGTTGGATATTCTGAGAGAGTATGAAGAATCGCAGGAAAGGTTCCCAGCTGAGTATTCAAGACGACTGTAACGAGCGTCAAATGACGATGAAGCAGGTCCAAGTAATGCTGGAGAACACGATGATATTCAACAAGAGGAAGTTGCTCATGATAATCAGACGACAGTCAATGATAATCAAGAATCTGATAATAGACCGGTATTTGATCATGGTGATTCAGATTCTGAGGGGGAGCAAATCTAGATTTCAAGTCAAACAGTTCCAGTCGATGAACAAGGTGCAAATCAGAATATCACAAATTTGGAAGGCGAGGTAGATGTTCCAGGCGAGGTGATGCCAAGAACACTTTCATACCATCCAGAGGAATTGATAATCGGGGAATTGCAATCAGGCGTCCGCACTAGAAGACAACTTGATCAAGGGCTTACATGTTTTTATTCAAAAGTTGCTCCTTTACAAACTGACTTTTCACTAAGTTGTTTTATCTCGCAGGTTGAACCAAGGACTTATAAAGAGGCGCTTACTGAAGATTCTTGGGTTAATGCGATGCAGGAGGAACTGAGCTAATTCGAGAAGTTAGTAGACTTGCCTGATGGTCAGAGGAAGATAAACACCAAGTGGGTGTTCAAATGCAAGAGGGATGATAGAGGGGTTGTTGTTCGTAATAAAGCTCGACTCGTAGTCCAGGGTTTCAGTCAGCAGGAGGGGATAGATTTCACTGAAGTGTATGCTTCAGTGGCTAGACTAGAAGCGATCAGAATCTTCCTGGCATTTGCATCTTGGAAAAATTTCAAAGTATATCAGTTAGATGTAAAATCAGCGTTTCTCTATGGGAAGGTAAAAGAGGAGGTATATGTCGGTCAGCCACCGGGCTTCACCGATCCAATCCACAAAGACAAGGTCTACTTGCTAGACAAAGCGCTGTATGGTTTACACCAGGCCCCGAGAGCTTGGTACGAGACATTATCTCAACACCTGCTAGCCAACAGCTTCATTCGTGGAAAGGTGGATGCCACTCTCTTCACCAAAGAGGTCGACGGTCATCTTCTGATAGTTCAAATATATGTAGACGACATCATATTTGGGTCAACAAATGAGAATTTGTGCAAAGATTTTGAACAAGTTATGAAGCATAAATTCGAAATGTCATCGAAGGGTGAGATGAAATTCTTCTTGGGACTTCAGGTTGATCAATTGCCTAAGGGAATTTTCACACATCAAACGAAGTACGTTCATGATATCTTGGAGAAATTCGGGATGTCAGGTTCTACTCCACCCCATTAGCGACGAATCACGGGATAAATCCTGATCTCACCTGAGAGAAGGTAGATGAAACGATGTATCGTTCTATGATCGGATCGCTGATGTATTTGACAGCTTCAAGACCCGATATCATGTACCCAACCTGCCTCGCATCAAGATTTCAATCTAACCCGAGAGCTTCGCATATGGTGATAGTGAAAAGGATATTACGCTACCTGAAAGGAACTCCATCATTGGGGTTGTGGTATCCAAGAGAAGGCGATTTCACGCTCGAAGGGTATTCCGATTCAGATTTCGGATGTTGTAAAGTTAACGCTAAATCAACAACAGCGGGGTGCCAGTTTTTTGGACCATGATTGGTCACCTGGCAATGCAAAAAGCAGACCTCTGTGGCTCTATCCACATGTGAAGCAGAGTATGTATCTGCTAGCAGCTGCTGCTGTCAGATCTTGTGGATCCAGCAACAGATGCGCGACAACGGTTTGCAATTTCTAAACACCCCTATCTTTATTGATAATGAGGCAGCGATTAACATTACTAAAAATCCAGTTCATCACGCTAAAACCAAACACATTGAAATTCGTCATCACTTCATTCACGATTGCTTCGAGAAGAAGTTGATACGAATTGAGAAAATCCACACTGACGAGCAAAAAGCTGATTTACATACCAAAGTATTTGACAAAAATTAAAATTTGTAGAAAAACCTCTTCAGATAGAAGATCGAAAGGTGAAATTTCTCAAGCACAAGCGACTAGTTCTAGTTAAAGTCAAGTGGAATTCAAAGAGAGGAGCTGAATACACTTGGGAGCTAGAATCAGAAATGAAGCGAAAGTATCCTCATTTATTCCAGTAAATCTCGAGGACGAGATTTTTATTAAGGTGGGGAGAATGTAACAACTCGTATCAAAATTCCTATTTATTGTATTAGTTTATCCAAAAGGAAACCCTAATTGAGACACCCAAGTAATTCTGCATAATCCCTAAAATTTTCAGAAGAATCGGAATTAGGATCAGGACCCCTAAAACTCAGAGGGGGTAAACCCTAATCAGTAATATCTAAACAGTTTGTTGTCAAAAATTCGAAATAACACGAAACCAACTCAGCAAGCCTACTGGGACACAAGGCTACCCTAGGGTAGATTGGCACCCCTAGCACCACGCGACAGGGACCATTTTGCATGTATAAATAGTAGACTGTGGGACTTGGTTTCAGGCACTTGTTCGACATAAAAACTCACAATAGACGTTGAGATATAGTATAATTCCTACAAAACACACACGATTCACGAAGTGCTGCCGCAAAACAGGGTAATAACTCGATCGCTATTACGATTCATTGTCCAATCGATCAATATATCCAATGGATGTTTAAGTGCTGCCCACATTTGGGTTATGCTTTGTCATTCGTCGTTAATTCGATGGATGTTTAAGTATCGCACTTTGTCATTCGTTGTGAGGGTTTGATCTCGTGAGTTATCGTAAATGTTGTATTGATTACTAACCCAGTTTTGTGTGCATTGTTATTTAAATTAGGTTAACAAGGCTAATCCATAAACTAGACTCTATCCGTGTTAAATCTGCAATGTGAGTCATTCTCTTTTTATCAAATTTATTTATAAAAGCATGTTTATTTTTAAAGTTATAATTACAGTGATTAAGTTTATGTAATCACCAAGTTACAGCCGGTATGTGGGGTTTTGTATACATTACTTGATAATCGTCACCACTAGGGCAGCCAATGGGGGATATGACCATAGTCACAGATCCGGTCGAGTGACAAATACCGTGGGTAGTTGGTTTGATATAGAAACAATGTAATCACCCTTAATACTGTAAATTATAACAAACAAGTCTGTTTTATTAAATAGAATGATTCACTCAGTTTTTCCCGCTGACAAAACCTTTTTCAAACATGTTTCAGGTGATCTGTTGTGATTCAGGAAAGGTGCTATGGAGCACTGCAAGCTTAAGAAAGTGGCTCATTGTAAAATAAAGAAATATGTTTTGTAAAATAAAGATTTCTCCTTGAAATCATAGTATTGTAAATTAACGGGGTTTTATCCCGAGTTGTGAAATAAATAATCGGGAAAATTTTAGCTTTAAAACGATCCTGATAATAAACTTCCGCTGTTAAACTCAATTAAATAAATACCACGGGATTTCTGTCCCGCGGCTCCTGAAACGGGTCAAACCGGGTCGGGGGCCGTGACAGAAAAAGGTGGTATCAGATCCACTGAGTTAAGCTAATTAAGTATTTAGAAATACTTAATTTTTCCTGATTACCATTATGTGATTATGTGTTTTATTAACTGACTATTTGTTAGTTACAGTATGGGTAAGCAAAAGCTTTCAAATATCTATCTTAAATTAGATAGGTCATCAAATGAAAAAGGAAGTTCATCCCAAACTCCTGAAGAAGGAATATTTGTTCGAAAAGCCCAATACGAGGAACCACTTTCTCCTAATAAAAGAAGCTTAATTATTAGAAAAAGTCAGGAGAAATTAAGGAAATCCCGAGAAAAGAAAGTTAAAAAGGAAACCCAAGAATTACTCAGTAAATCACCTTGGGAAGACAAGTTAGACGAAAAATGGACAGACCTTTATATGTTAGCTACAGTAGCAGTAAATGCAGATCTTTAAATAAATTAATTAGCAAACCATATCTCCTACAAGCTAGAAAATCCATCCAGTAAATAAATAAATTTACAATAAAACATAAGTATGTTTTCCATTTCAGTTGTTTTGTAATCATTTGGTATGCAATAATATGTGAAGGTTATTTTGAAAGTTGTTATACAATTTTTAATTTATTTTAAACAGCATGAATGAGTTATCTGGAGCCCTAGAGAATCTTAACCTCTACCCCGTAAACATAGAAGTTTCCAAAGAGTTTACTGGGTACTTTCCTGATGTGGAACAACCAATAGAATTCAACGCTCCACCTTTGGAAAAGCCAAAACCAAAGAAAAGAAGGAGATACGTGTGGGGAAGTCGTCTACGTAGGAAAAAGCCAGCTAAGAGACTTCCTAAAATAAATAATCCCTTAGAAAAAGGAAAAGAAATTGAAACTGGGGAAAGTTCTAGACAGCCGGAATTGGAGACTGAAGTCAGGGAAGAATCTAGGCAAATGGGAATACAATTTGAGGAATACTCTAAGGAAATAGAAACGGAGGTTGGAAAAGGTACTAGTCAAACTCAGATGGAAATTGGAGAAAGTTCTAAACGAAACCAGGAAATCACATTTCAGGAGGAAATAGATTTTATATTGGCAAGCTGTGATACTATTCAGCCTGTCAATACAAATGTTTTTACTCGTCCTATTGAAACCCAAATCCCTATAAATCTTGAACCAGCAATTTCAGAACCCATAATCCATACCCAACCTTTAGGAATAGATGAATGGTGGACAAATGATTGGCAATTCCAAAACATTGTGAACAGACCTTATTCCTTTCTTCCACAATTCGATCCAGAACCCCTACCAAATCCACCAATGAGTAACGAGAATATGGCTGAACTTCGCCATTTTGGTGAAGAGCTGATGGATGCTGGGAATAGGATCCGAGAGATAGGAGGACAAATTGCCTGGAAATATGATGAAAGGGAGCTTCGTTTTTAGAAAAACAAGTGACGAAAGAGAAGTGGGTAGTAAGACTATGATGGTGTAATAGTAATATTAATAAAAATCAGTATGTGTAAAAGAAATAATAAAACGGTTGTATATAGAGGCATGATATAATCTATAAAACAAATGGAATTTTAGAAAATTTACAATTTTGTTTGTATATTCGTTTTCGTGATTATGTGCAATTAATTGTGACATTGGATTATTTCTTTTATACTAATTATTTATCTATAAATTAATTATCAGATGGCAAACATTGGGAATGAACCAGTAAATGAAGTAAATCAATCTGAGCCAATTCAGGAAGAACAATTGTTAAATAGGAAAGATATAGAGGATATTGTTGCACAAGGAATAGCCAATGCTATTCCAGCAATTGTTGCTGCTGTTCAAAAACCTGTTAAACCTCAATCAATCATTCCTAGTAAACGTACCCAAGGCGACAACTTTAGTAATAGCATAAACGGAGGCGGGAATCATGTTAATAACAATAATGATCTGCAAGCTCCAATTTTCAAGAAAATGAAAGCTGCAACACCTGGTTGCACTTACAAAGAATTCCTTGCCTGTAAACCAACTGAGTTTGCAGGTAACGAAGGGGCTATTGCAGCATTACGTTGGTTAGAGAAAACTGAGGCAGTAATTGCTATAAGTAAATGTGTTGAGGAAGATCAAGTTATGTATGCTTCCAATCTTTTTAAAGAAGGGACGTTAGAATGGTGGAACACTGTGTTACAAGCTAAAAGAAGGATTGAGGCATATGCCATGAAATGGGAAGAATTTAAGAATCTTGTAGAAAGAAAATTCTGCCCCGAGTATGAAAAAGATCAAATGGAAAATAAGTTCCTAAACCATCGGATGGTGAATGTGGACTGTCGAGGGTATACTTCGACATTCTTCGAATATGCTAGAGTGGTACCAACACTGGCTTCGCCAGAACCGGTACTCATTTCTCGCTACATTTGGGGATTAATTAGCGAAATCCGCAACATTTTTAAGGCTGCGAGACCTCGTACAATTGACGATGCTGTGGAATTAGCCAATACCTTAACTGACGAACTGGTACGCACGCAAGATGAAAACAGGAAGAAGGAACTGGCTCAGAAAAATACCCAAGGATTTCATACGGGTAATAATAACAGCTTCAAGAGAAGAGGATTAGGGCAATCTCCAACTCCATCATACTGCAGGAAATGCAAAAAGAAACATTATGGAAGATGCGATATAACCTGCAATTTTTGCAAAACTGTAGGACATCGTGAAGAAAACTGCAGGAAGAAATCCACAATTTGTTATAATTGTGGAGAAGCCGGACATTTCAAAACAGAATGTCCTAAATTGGTCAAACCTACAGACAACAAAACCAAGGTGACCGACGGAGCTACTAAGAAGAATGTCAGAGCATTCCAGCTAACCACTCAAGAAGCAGAACTCATTCCAGATGTGATAGCTGGTACGTTCTTAGTTCACAACGTATACGCAAAAGTATTATTTGACTCTGGTGCAAACCAAAGTTTTATTAATACTTTATTCTGTCAAGCTCTTAAGTTACCTTTAACCAACATTAGGCAGATTTTTACAGTCGAAACCGCAGATGGGAATTCAGTTAAAATAGATCAGGTTTTGCAAAAAGTAGAAATAGAACTTTCAGGTCATAAATTTTCTGCAAATCTGTTACCTATGAAATTAGCTGAATTTGATATTGTGTTAGGAATGGATTGGTTAATAGCCAACCATGCTCGAATTCTTTGTGATAAGAATTCTATAGAAATCCAGGCACCTACTGGAAAAGTAATCATGATTACAGGAGATAAACCGCGTAAACCCATGAAGTTCATATCAGTAATGAAAGTTGCTAGTTATGAACGAAAGCAAGGAATAGTATATATGATTTCAGTAATCATTAATACTAAGAACAAAGAACTTAAGGAGATCCCTGTAGTCTCAGAATACCCAGATGTATTTCCAGAAGAGTTACCAGGATTACCACCAGATAGGGAAGTAGAATTTAGAATTCATTTAATTCCTGGAACTACACCGATAGCTAAGGCACCTTATCGGTTAGCTCCTACCGAAATGTTGGAACTGAAAACACAATTAGATGAATTACTAAGTAAAGGATTCATACAACCTAGCTCATCCCCTTAGGGAGCTCCAGTGTTGTTTGTAAAGAAGAAGGATGGTTCGATGAGAATGTGTATAGATTATAGAGAACTGAATAAGGTTACAATTAAGAATCGATACCCATTACCTAGGATTGATGATCTATTTGATCAACTCCAGGGAGCTAGATATTTTTCTAAGATAGATTTACGCTCCGGATATCATCAATTGAAGGTACAAGAAGAAGACATACCTAAGACTGCTTTCAGAACTAGGTATGGTCATTACGAGTTTACAGTCATGCCCTTTGGGTTAACAAATGCACCCGCAGCATTCATGGACATGATGAATAGAATCTGTAAACCGTATTTGGATAAATTTGTGATTGTTTTTATTGACGATATACTTATTTATTCCAAAAATCAGGACGAACATTGTCAGCACTTGCATATACTCTTAACTTTGTTAAGAAAAGAAAAGTTGTACGCCAAATTCTCGAAGTGTGAATTTTGGCTACAAGAAGTGCAATTCTTAGGACTCATGGTGAATCATGAAGGTATTCATGTAGATCCTGCTAAAATAGAGGCAATTACCAATTGGAAGGTTCCGCAAACCGCAATGGAAATTAGAAGTTTTATAGGTTTAGCTGGGTATTATAGACGATTTATTAAGGATTTTTCCAAGATAGCTGTACCATTAACTAAGCTAACCTGTAAAGCCATTAAGTTTGAATGGGGACCTAAACAAGAAGAAGCCTTTAGAATATTGAAGCAGAAATTAACAAATGCTCCAATCCTAGCTTTACCGGAAGGGACTGAAGATTTTGAAGTTTACTGCGATGCTTCAAAACTAGGATTAGGATGTGTGCTAATGCAACGCAAGAAAGTAATTGCGTATGCTTCAAGGCAATTGAAAAAGCACGAAGAAAATTATATGACTCATGACTTAGAGTTAGGAGCCGTAATTTTTGTTCTTAAGATTTGGAGACATTATCTGTATGGAAGTAAATTTACTATCTATACAGATCATAAGAGTTTAAGATATATATATTTGGGCAAAAAGAGTTAAACATGAGGCAAAGAAGGTGGATGGAACTTTTAAGTGACTACGACTGTGATATTCAGTATCACGAAGGAAAGGCAAATGTAGTTGCAGATGCCTTAAGTCGTAAGTATCATGAAAAGCAACGACGGGTTCGTGCTCTCAGATTAAATCTACAGTTAGATTTAAATGAACAATTGAAGCATTTTCAAGAAACAGCAATAGAGGATGTTGCTGAAGGAATGAAAGGACGAATAAAAGAATTAGAACAGGGAGATGATGGAATTTGGAGATTCCATAAGAAAAGGGTTTGGGTGCCAAAGCAGGGAGAATTAAGAAATAAGATTTTAGAGGAAGCTCATAAATCTAGGTATACCATACATCCTGGAAACAATAAAATGTACCAAGATTTAAGAAATAATTACTGGTGGATAGGCATGAAGAAGGATATAGCTAGATATGTTTCTAAGTGTCTTACTTGTTCACAAGTTAAGGCAAAACACCAGAAACCTTCAGGTCTGCTACAACAGTTAGAAATGCCTTTATGGAAATGGGAACTTATAACAATGGATTTTGTTACTAAGTTACCCAAAACCAGAAAAGGTAATGATGCGATTTGGGTAATTGTGGATCGATTAACCAAATCTGCTCACTTTCTGCCTATGAAAGAAACCTTTAGCATGGAAAGACTGGCAAAGTTATATGTAGATAAAGTCGTATCTCTACATGGAGTTCCACTCTCCATTGTATCAGATAGAGATAGTCGTTTCACTTCTCATTTCTGGAAAAGTTTCCAAGAAGCAATGGGAACTCGACTAAACTTCAGCACGTCATATAATCCACAAACAGACGGGCAAAGTGAAAGGACGATCCAAACTCTAGAAGACATGCTCCGAGCATGTGTAATAGATTTTGGTGGAAATTGGGACGATCACTTACCTCTGATCGAATTCTCCTATAACAATAGTTATCATTCAAGCATTGAAACTGCCCCATTCGAAGCATTGTATGGAAGAAAATGCAGAACTCCAGTTTGTTGGGCAGAAATAGGAGAAAGTCAATTGTCAGGTCCTGAAATAGTGCAAGAGACGACAGACAAGATTACTCAAATCAAGGAAAGACTGAAGACGGCTCGAGATCGCCATAAGAGTTATGCAGACAATAGATGTAAGCTGTTAGAATTCCAAGTTGGAGATAGAGTACTGTTGAAAGTTTCTCCTTGGAAAGGAGTGGTTAGATTTAGTAAGAAAGGAAAGCTAAGTCCAAGATATGTAGGACCATTTCCGGTAATCCAACGTATAGAACCAGTTGCTTATCGTTTACAACTACCCAAAGAACTAGCTGGAGTACATGATGTATTTCATGTATCCAATCTCAAGAAATGTCTATCAGATGAATCTTTGGTAGTACCTCTCCAAGATATAGAGGTAAACGAAAAATTAAAATTTGTAGAAAAACCTCTTCAGATAGAAGATCGAAAGGTGAAATTTCAAGCACAAGCGACTAGTTCTAGTTAAAGTCAAGTGGAATTCAAAGAGAGGAGCTGAATAAACTTGGGAGCTAGAATCAGAAATGAAGCGAAAGTATCCTCATTTATTCCAGTAAATCTCGAGGACGAGATTTTTATTAAGGTGGGGAGAATGTAATAACTCGTATCAAAATTCCTATTTATTGTATTAGTTTATCCAAAAGGAAACCCTAATTGAGACACCCAAGTAATTCTGCATAATCCCTAAAATTTTCAGAATAATCGGAATTAGGATCAGGACCCCTAAAACTCAGGGGGGTAAACCCTAATCGGTAATATCTAAACAGTTTGTTGTCAAAAATTCGAAATAACACGAAACCAACTCAGCAAGCCTACTGGGACACAAGGCTACCCTAGGGTAGATTGGCACCCCTCGTGCCACCTGACAGGCACAAGGGGACCTGTCGCGACACGCGACAGGGACCATTTTGCATGTATAAATGGTAGACTGTGGGACTTGGTTTCAGGCACTTGTTCGACGTAAAAACTCATAATAGACGCTGAGATATAGTATAATTACTACAAAACACACACGATTCACGAAGTGCTGCCGCAAAACTGGGTAATAACTCGATCGCTATTACGATTCATTGTCTGATTGATCAATATATCCAATGGATGTTTAAGTGCTGCCCACATTAGGGTTATGCTTTGTCATTCGTCGTTAATTCGATGGATGTTTAAGTATCGCACTTTGTCATTCGTTGTGAGGGTTTGATCTCGTGAGTTATCATAAATGCTGTATTGATTACTAACCCAGTTTTGTGTGCATTGTTATTTAAACTAGGTTAACAAGGCTAATCCATAAACTAGACTCTATCCGTGTTAAATCTGCAATGTGAGTCATTCTCTTTTTATCAAATTTATTTACAAAAGCATGTTTATTTTTAAAGTTATAATTACAGTGATTAAGTTTATGTAATCACCAAGTTACAGCCGGTATGTGGGGTTTTGTATACATTACTTGATAATCGTCACCACTGGGGCAGCCAATGGGGGATATGACCATAGTCACAGATCCGGTCGAGTGACAAATACCGTGGGTAGTTGGTTTGATATAGAAACAATGTAATCACCCTTAATACTGTAAATTATAACAAACAAGTCTGTATTATTAAATAGAATGATTCACTCAGTATTTCCCGCTGACAAAACCTTTTTCAAACATGTTTCAGGTGATCTGTTGTGATTCAGGAAAGGTGCTATGGAGCACTGCAAGCTTAAGAAAGTGGCTCATTGTAAAATAAAGAAATATGTTTTGTAAAATAAAGATTTCTCCTTGAAATCATAGTATTGTAAATTAACGGGGTTTTATCCCGAGTTGTGAAATAAATAATCGGGAAAATTTTAGCTTTAAAACGATCCTGATAATAAACTTCCGCTGTTAAACTCAATTAAATAAATACCACGGGATTTCTGTTCCGCGGCTCCATAAACGGGTCAAACCGGGTCGGGGGCCGTGACATATAGGTAACCCCTGAAATCTTGTTTAAAAGATTCCTCTTTCTGAGATGCTAGGTCTTTATACTTAGTGATATCTGGGGTGTTATCCCGGGACTTCTGATTTTGCGAAAGCAATGGCCTAGTCCCTGGAGAATACTTTACTGCATGCTTGAAATATAGCGCCGCCCTCAGCATAAATGATGAAGACAATTGTTGGTGCACACATCTGTTGTCTTCGTCTTGTATCGAGTCTCCGGTACAGTGCGGATCTTATCAAGCATGACATCACTAGTGACATCATCACATGACATCACTAGTGATGTCATTCACAAAAGGACAAAAGTGAAATGATAGTTATGCATGGAATCAGATTCATGAATTCAGAAAGGTCCGCTTGAAGACAATAGTCAACATGTCAATTTCGCTTCAAATTGTAATATCTTTATATGAAGATTTCGCTTGAAGGTGGTTCAAGCGAAATCATGTAGCTTATATATAGGGGTAGTGTGCTTTCATTTGTAACAGAGTTTTTGGCCAAGTGTACCGAAGTGCTGCCGGTTTCTCTTTCGAATGTAAAGGTTGTAATATCAATATAAAAGAGGTTTAAAGTGTGAAACAAGCTGTTTACACGTCCGTTTCTCTGTTTCCGCCTTTGAAACGGACTAGAATTCTTCCGAACGACTCGTTTAGGTCGCAATCCGATCCTACAATTGGTATCAGAGCTCAGGACGAGGAGTTCTTGCCAAAAACAGCCGGTTTTCACCACGATTTCTGTTTCTACATCATTCTTTTTCAAAATTTCAAACTTTTTACGGATAAAATCGACTAAAATTTTCACATATCACGCATAATCATGTTTTAACAGTTCCTGGAAAGTTTCAGTATCAAAATCAGCCTAAAACTTGTAATTCTGTGTGATTTCGCTTCAAGTGTTCGACATTTGCTGACATCATCTAGGCCTTCGCTTGAGTTTACATATTATAACACCCTCTCGCTTGAAATTTGGTGTTTGTTTGAAGCGAAACTCTGGCTCTCACTTGAAAATACGTTAATATCTGATTGAAATCTGCTGTTCATTGAAAATTGTTTGTCTGCTACGTTGAGAAAATGTTCTGAGTTGTGTGAATATATCAGTTTGTGTATGCATGTGAACTGTGTGTACTTGTGAAGTCGATTGTTGTGAGCATGTGAGTTGATAAGTGTTGGCAGGATTAAATTGTTGTCAGGTCTTGATATTTGAATAGCATGTGAACTGTTCAATTAAAGTTGCATCTTAAAATTGTCGGCTGCATGTGAAAAGCTTGTTCATCGATGTTTGTTAAAGTTTGAAATTGATGTAATATGTGTTTTGAGTATTAAAGTTGTCAGTAGGTCACATGGGTGTCTATTGATTTGATTGTTTGTGATATGATAATTGTTTGTGTTGTCAGCCACATTAAGTGAACTTGATAACTGTGTTTGTCATGTGATATAATAATAGAAATTTATAGAAAATTGTTTTCAATCAGAATTGAGGTGTGTTATAGGTGATCGGTCCAATAGTAGTAGTTCAGTAGCATGTGATTGTTGTCGTGATTTTTAAATGAAGTTCATGTGGTGTTAAAGTGTTTGTTGATATTGAAGTGTCTTGGCTTTATCACATTTTTGATTTGATCTGATCAACAATTAAAGGTCCAAGTTGTTACAATCAAGTTGTTGTTAGCCCAAGTTATCATCGGCCCATTTAATATGTTGATGTGTTGATTGTTGAAGCCCAATGATACAGCCCAATTATTCGATTAATTGATTCAAATTTATGTTTGGCTCAATGATTTTGAGTTGTGGTATTTGATTGTAGACAATTATCGAATTTCATGTTAAAAAGACTTCGGCTCATTATAAATTCTGTTGATAAATGAAAGTAACGGACAAAGGGTTTGAGTTTATTGTATATTTGTGAGAAAGGTTTTCAACTCTTTTGGTAGTGTTGATTCGGATTGTCAGGTCACGTGTTTGGAGTCGTGGTTTCTGTCAGTACGTACGGTTTGGAGTTCAAAGATTTCAAAGGGTCAAGTTACTTGATTTCATTTCGGGTCCTAGAAGTCTGCACAGTTGGTCAACATTCAGTCTGCTCAAAATTCAACAGTTCGAGTACAAGTCTTGTTCAATTAATTGAAAAGCATTTAAACTAATTGGTTTCTTCTTCTGAATGTAAAGGTACTTGCAAGGTGTTTTCCGAAGTATTTGCCAATTATTGAAACATGGAAAAGGAATTGTTGAAGAAGTCATTTGACATGTTTGTAGCTTTTGACCATGAAACAACAACGATGACCATTGATAGATATTGTCATTTAGTCATGGAAATGGAAAGATTGAAAATTAAGAAAGATAATGATGAATGGATTGATAAACTTGCTAATGCATTACCACAGCAAAAATGGGAAAATTATCTGTTGATTGTAAAACATATTAGAAAAAAGGAAAATATGAGTCTAGCAAAGTTTATTCAAAAGATTGAGGAGCATGAGTTGGATATCCAGGAAAAAGCAAAAGTAGAAACTGACAAAGCAGAAGTTGAAGAAAGTTCAACAAAGGAAACTGAGGGACAGAAAGCTGAAATAGAATCTGAAGAACCAGTGATTGAAAAACTTGTTGAAGTTGAGAAACTTGTCGAAGTAGAGAAAATTGTGGAAGTAGAAAAAATTGTTGAAATAGAGAAACTCGTTGAAGTTGAAAAGACTGTCGAGGTTGATAAGATAGTTGAAAAAATGGTTGAAGTTGAAAAACCGTGTTCGAAGTGTTCAGAATCTTGCAAAGTTTGTGAAGAGAAAGATACGAAGATTGCTGAATTAGAGAAGATTAAAGAAGATTTACTGTCCGATGTGAAGTATGTAAAGGAGTCGTACGATGTGCTGAACAGGACAGTTGATAGTCTGAAAAAGACCAATACAGAAACCGAAAAAGCAATGGATAAAATGAGTGCAACATTGATGACAAAGCAGAAAGTCATTAATGAGTATATTGAAGATTGTGCACAGTTAAAGAAAGAAGTGGAACTTGAGAAGATTGAGAGTGAAAGGATTAAACGATTACTGTTGAGTTACACTACATGTGATTACTTGATTGATCGTGTTTATCCTACTGTTGCAGGTCTAGAAGCGTTCATGGACAAAAAGACTGAAGATACTGATACTGGTAAGAAACCAAGTGTCAAGTATAACAGATGTCCGCCCCCGATCCATGAAACTTATTCTCCAAGGAATCCTAACGAAGAGCGTCTAAAAAAGGCAGTCAACATCAAGTTAAAGTCTGAAATCATTGATGAATTACCAGACAATATTGATGTTACATTCACAGCATCTGACACTGATCATGAGTCTGAGTTATTAAAGAAAGTTGTCGATCAGGTGTTGGATACAGATGAGGAGTTAAAACCGGAGTCTAAGTCTGAAAGTCCGAGTTCGTCAGAAAAGAGTCCGAGTTCACCGGTTAATAGGGTTTACAATAGAGAATTCCTGTTATCAAAATCTAATTTGAATGACGGATCAATCAAAGTGGCTTATACTTTGAATGATTCAGACAAATTATATTCTGATGAGGAATTTCCAATCAGAAGTGTAAAAACTGAAATGATCAAACAGGTTTTCAAATTAACAGAAATTAATCTTTCTGATATAAAAGATTTAAATCTTGATGAAAAACCTAAAAAATACACTTCAAGAGTTCAACAGAGATTGAACAAGAAAAAGGGTTATAGTTCTGGTTATGGTTATCGAAAGAAACCAAACTACAACGGTAATCTCAAAAAGAAAGGTTTAGGATTTATTCCTCCTGAAAATTATCAAAATCAGAAAACTTATAAACCAAATACAAAATTTGTTGCAGGTGGAAGTTGTGAAGATGAGCAGAAGAAACCATTCTGGAAACAATCCAATCAAGAGTTTCTTGCTGAGGTAAAGAAGAATGTGAGAAAGTTTGCTCAAAGAGTTGATCGAAGAACTTGTTTTAAATGCCAGGAAGTTGGACACATAGCTTGGAATTGCCCCAAGACCAACTACAAAGAACAGGGAGTTTCTTCTAACTCTGAAATGAAAAAGAAAAATGTTGATAAATCGACTTTGGAAGTTGGTGAAACTTCAAAACGGTTTTACAAAAGAAGTGTCGATTTAACCAAACAAAAATGGATTGTAAAATCTGAAAGAAGTTCTGACAATGAATCTGATTCCATAAAATCAGAGGAGTCATTTGTTGAGAAAAAGATTGTGAATTCCGTTCCTGAGGTGAACGATGAAAATTTTCCTTCATTGTCAAAGGAAAATTGGAAGTCGAAAGTTGGGAAGGTAGAGATCTCAAATCAATTCTTCGCTGATAAGGGAGAATTTGATGTTGAGAAGGCTTTCAACGGGAAAGTCAAACATATTTTCGGTAAAATGGTTGATAGGAAGGTAAAAGGTGCTCAAGAATTTTATAAATCAAAATGTTGGTGGGACAGATGTTTGCCACCAAAGTCACCCAAGGCTGGTGAGGCTTGGGTGGATGTTATGTTTGAGTAAAAACCGGACTTGCCGGAGCTCCCAGGTTGGTTTAAGTGGAGCAGGAATCGGCACATTTCTTGAGAAATTCACGAAAGTGATTTCGACTTACAAGTGGTAAATCAGGGACATTAAGTTGTACTTGATTTTCTACAAGTGGTTTTTGATATGAAAACAATATGATGAAACCCCTAACCTACAAGTGGTAAAATCAACTAAACTAATTTTCCGGAAAAACCATTTGATTAATACAAACTTAAGTGTTTTGAAATCAATGGGAAAATAGTTTGTTGTGAGGGGGAGTTCTGATTGTTTATGCCAAGTGGATGGCGATCTGAAGTGATTCGATATCGGTTGTCATTTTTTTTGTACAGTTGGTTTTTCAAATTTCCTAAAATGTGTTTGCATTTTAGGGGGAGTAAAAATTTTCAGAAAATCCAAAAACATTTGAAAATTTGAAAAAGCCAAAAACATGATAAAATCAAAAATGAGTTTTGTTGTATAAAAGAGGAAATGATAGTACATCAGTGGACGATCACAGCATGCTAAAGAAATGAAAAGAAAAATGTGATAAACAATCTCACTGTGGATATGTCAGTAGGTTTTTACACATTTAGTAAATTGTGACGAGATATAAACATAAAATTTACTTGCGTCTACGTGGGGAACACCTCCAGGATATATAGGTAACCCCTGAAATCTTGTTTGAAGGGTCCCGTATTCTGAGATACTAGGACTTTATACTCAGTGATATCTGGGGTATTATCCCGGGACTTCTGATTTTGCGGAAGCAATGGCCTAGTCCCCGGAGAATACTTTCCGCATGCTTGAAATATAGCTCACCCTCAGCTAAAAAATGATGAAACATTGAAAAATGCTAATCATGGCTGTTGTAATACAAAAGATCCTCTAAAGGGGACACACCTAAAAGTCAACTAGGCTCTCTGCTGAACGGAAGTTCTGACCTGAGCTATCACGGTTGCATAATTTATTCCCCTTACAGATATCATCTGTGGTATACTCACCTGTAAGACTGAATATTGGGGTCTGGATACGAGAGTATATACTGAGGTGGGACACATGTAGATGTTTAAGTCCTAAAACACTAATTCGTATCTCGAAACAGTTGAACTTTGTGTGAAAATTTAAGTGGATCAGTATACTGACAATCTAAGTGAATTGTTTAGAACTTAAAATGATTAAAGCTTAATGGTGTTGGTGATTTGTCTCAAAAACTGATATGATCCTCTTACACAAACTCACAAAAATATTGTATGTAAATAGTTCATTTCTGCATTTTATTTCTGTTATTTCAAAATTCAAAAAGATTTTCGGTGTGTTTTAGCATAAATTTTGAAAAATCCAAAAAGATTTTAGACAACTGATGTTGAAAAGCTGAATTTCAAAATTCCAAGTGCTAAACATGACGAACAGGTTTGGGAGAATTTGATTGAAAAGTTTTTTCAGAGATAAAAAATTCGTTAAATGATCATTGTTAATGTTTGATTGTATATTGATTGGAGAAGGCTCAGTGTTGGTGCATGAAATTTGATAAATTGTTAAATATTTTATTCTTTTGAATCTTATTTTTGGGTAGAGGATGTGCAGGATAGCAGATAGAGTGCCAGGTTCCTATACCTGAGAATTCTGAAATTCTGTAAAAGCCAGACTACGATCCCAGCACAAGTTGAGGGGGAGTCTGTTAGAGAAAGAGAGTCTGAAGATGCAAGAGCTAGGAGCCAGAGATCCTGAAAGAGAATTGGATATAGGATAGAGCCAGATAGAGATCCTGAAGGAAGATCAAAGACTGATAAAGACTGAAGATTGAGAAGACTCGACACTTAAGACTCGTCAACATCTGAGGGGGAGTCTGTTGGTGCACACATCTGTTGTCTTCGTCTTGTATCGAGTCTCCGGTACAGTGCGGATCTTATCAAGCATGACATCACTAGTGACATCATCACATGACATCACTAGTGATGTCATTCACAAAAGGACAAAAGTGAAATGATAGTTATGCATGGAATCAGATTCATGAATTCAGAAAGGTTCGCTTGAAGACAATAGTCAACATGTCAATTTCGCTTCAAATTGTAATATCTTTATATGAAGATTTCGCTTGAAGGTGGTTCAAGCGAAATCATGTAGCTTATATATAGGGGTAGTGTGCTTTCATTTGTAACAGAGTTTTTGGCCAAGTGTACCGAAGTGCTGCCGGTTTCTCTTTCGAATGTAAAGGTTGTAATATCAATATAAAAGAGGTTTAAAGTGTGAAACAAGCTGTTTACACGTCCGTTTCTCTGTTTCCGCCTTTGAAACGGACTAGAATTCTTCCGAACGACTCGTTTAGGTCGTAATCCGATCCTACAATAATAAAATTGCTAATCAATGCTGTTGTAACAAAAGATCCTCTAAAGGGGACACACCCAAGTCGAATCGTGATCTCTCTGCTGAATGGTAGTTCTGACCTGAGCTCTCACGTTTTCGTACTGTTATATAATTTATTCCCCTTACAGATATCATCTGTGGTATACTCACCTGTAAGACTGAATATTGGGATCTGGATACGGGAGTATATTCAAGAGGTGGGACACACGTATAAGTTTAAATTTCTAAAACACTAAATCCGTATCCTGGACAGATTGAAATGTGTGTAAGAATTTAAGTGGATCAATATATCGACAATCTAAGCGAATTGTTTAAGTCTGTATATGTAGTTAAAGCTTAACGGTACTTGTGACTTGTCGAATAGCTGATATGATTCCCTAACACGTTCGCCAAAAATATGTTTGTAAATAGTTTACTTTTACTGCATTTTTTTTCTGTATTTCATTTCTAGTTTAGAAACTTTATTAAAAATCCAAAAAGATTTTACATTTCTGCATTATTTTTGACAAACCAAAGTGGAGAGTTGATCTTCAGATTCGAATTGAAGCAGATGCAGGAAGTTTCTGGGCTGGATGATGAGTTTGGAGCTAAATCTTGTTAATTGAGAAATTGGAAAGTTAAAGCAAGTTCATTAACTTGAAACTTGTAATTTTCAGAAGAATGTTTGAAAAAAAAATAATCAAATGCAGTGTGAATTATCTCAGATCAACCAAGGTCATTAAGTTGGACTTGGTAGATAAATTGAGTAATCAGGGTCATTAATTTGGACCTGAATACTTAAGTGGATTTCTAAACACTGATTAATTCATCAAATGAAGAGAAAATGGTAAGTTTTAGTTTGAAACTGTTATTGTCATATATCTTATATTTAGGTAGAGATGGTGCAGGTAACAGGAGTTAAGATCCCCATGGCAAAGAAAATGTCAAAGTTTGAATCAGAATTCAAGTCCCAGCTGATCAAGAGGGGAAGTCTGTGAAAGGGGGAGTCAGAATTCTGGATCAACATTCAAAGAGGAGATTGTAGATTAGAGTTTGATGATAGAAGTTTAAAGGGAGCTTTTACAATGTCAAAATAAATCAAGACTAAAAACTGAAGACAGGATGCTAAAGACTTCGTCAACATCCAAGGGGGAGTCTGTTGGTGCACTGATGTCTGTTAACTTCGTCTTTAATTAGTCTTGTATTGATTGTAATAGATCAGGGCACGGAAATCGAGAAATAGTGTTTTAGGGTAATTCCGCACGAAATTACAATGATGTAATTTCGCATGGAATTAGGGATTTCATACGGAATTACTAATTCCGCACGGAATTAGTAATATCGCATGAATGTTTCATGCGGAATTAGACCTCTATATATATCTGTTTTCTCTGATTCATTTGGCACGGAATTAGTGTGTGAGAGCTGAGGTGCTGCCGGATTTTTGTCAAAATTGTTTGTAAAAAGCTCAGGAAATCATCAATTAGAAAAAGATTAAAAGGAAACAAGTTGTTTGACATTGTTTGCATTGATTCCACCTTTGTAAATGATGATGAACTACTCAACTTGACTGTTTAGGGTCACCGGAACGATCCAACAGTAATATTTTCAGAAAATACAAAAACAATAAAAAATTTCAAAATACAAAAACATGGGATATTTTCAAAATACAAAAACAATAGAAAATCTGAAAAGGAGCTTGTGTAAAAGAGAAAATGATAGTACATTGACTTGACAGTTACGGTATGCTAAAGATATGTAAAGTTTTAAACAGTCTCGCTGATGATGTGCCGATAGGTTTTTACACATTTAGTAGGTTTTTTCGGATATAAATCTAAAATCCTTACTTGCTTATTTTGTGGGGAACACTACTTGGATATATAGGTAACCCCTGAAATCTTGTTTGAAGGATCCCTCGTTCTGAGATACTAGGTCTTTATACTCAGTGATATCTGGGGTATTATCCCGGGACTTCTGATAATGCGGAAGCAATGGCCTAGTCCCCGAATAATACTTTCTGCATTGCTTGAAATATAGCGCCACCCTCAGCATAAAAAATGATGAAACATTGAAAAATGCTAATCATGTGCTGTTGTAAAAAATATCCTCTAAAGGGGACACACCTAAAGTCGAAGCTGTCATCTCTCTGCTGAACGGAAGTTCTGACCTGAGCTCTCACGGTTCTTCGCAATTTAACCCCTTACAGATATCATCTGTGGTATATTCACCAGTAAGACTGAATATTGGGATTTGGATACGGGAGTATATTCAAGAGGTGGGACACATGAATGAGTTTAAGTATCTAAAACACTAAATTCGTATCCTGGACAGATTGAAGATTGTGTAAGAATTTAAGTGGATCAGTATATCGACAATCTAAGTGAATTGTTTAATTCTAAGTATGTAATCAAAGCTTAACGGTACTCGTGACTTGTCTAATAGCTGATATGATTCCCTAACACGCTCACCAAAAATATGTTTGTAAATAGTTTACTTTACTGCATTTTATTTCTGCATTTCATTTCTAGTTTAGATACTTCATTAAAAATCCAAAAAGATTTTACATTTCTGCTTTATTTTCCGACAAACCAAAGTGGAAAGCTAATCTTCAGATTCGAATTGAAGCAGATGCAGGAAGTTTCTGGGCTGGATGATGAGTTTGGAGTTTAATATGTTAAAACTTGAGAAATTGAAAAGTCAAAACAAGTTCATTGATTCGAAACTTGTAAATTTTCAAAAAATTGATTGAACAAAGTTGAACTAAATGTCAGTGTGATTTATCTCAGGTCAACCAAGGTCATTAAGTTGGACTTTGTAGACAAATTGAGTAATCAGGGTCATTAATTTGGACCTGAATACTTAAGTGGATTTCTAAACACTGATTAGACTATCAATTGAGATTGAATGGTTAGTTTAAATTGAAACTGTTATTGTCATATATCTTATATTTAGGTAGAGATTGTGCAGGAAACAGGAGTCTAGATCCCCATGGCAAAGAAAATGTCAAAGTTTGAACCAGAATTCAAGTCCTAGCTTATCGTGAGGGGGAGTTTTCGAAAGGGGGAGTCAAGATTCTGGATCAACATTCAAAGGGGAGATTGTAGATTAAAGTTTGAAGAAAAAGATTGAAGGAGCTTTACAATGACAAAACAATTTGGAGTAAGAGAACGATCAATCAAGACTAAAGACTGAAGACAGGATGCAAAAGACTTCGTCAACATCCAAGGGGGAGTCTGTTGGTGCACTGATGTCTATTAACTTCGTCTTTATTGAGTCTTGTATTGTACTAAATAGATCAGGGCACGCAAAACGAGAAAACAGTGTTTATGGGTAATTCCACTTGAAATGGACATTTATCATTTCAAACAAAATTAAGGTTTCAAGCGAGATTAGGTAATTCCGCACGGAATTAACTAATTCCGTTTGAACTCGTAATTCCGTATGAGTCGGTTTCAAGCGGAATTAACCGCCTATAAATACCTGGTCATGTATGTTCATTTAAAAACGAAATTAGCAGTGTGTGTTTGAGAGCCGAGGTGCTGCCGAATTGTTATCTGATTTGTAAAAGCTCAGGAAATCAATAAGAGAAGATAATTAGAAAGGAACAAGCTGTTTTACATCATTTACATTGATTCCGCCTTTGTATTTGATGATGAACTACTCAGATTGACTCGTTAGGGTCACACGACGATCCAACAAATTTTTCTTTTTCTTTCCTGATTCTTTCTACGTCACTTTTATCATTTTCGATTTTTCAGTTAATTCTTTTACTCTATCATTTGAAGCCTTCAACATCTTGTCACGGTTTAAGATCTGACTTTCAACATCTTTGACCTTTTATGTCAGTTCTTCAACCTTTTTACCATTAAGGTAAGCAATTGTACTACAAACCTTGCAGTCTTTCATGCAATTTTTGCAGACGCTCTCAGTTTTAGCTTTCTTACCTGACTCATTGATTGCATCATTCTGACTGACCTTGCTTTTAGACTCAGTGCCAGAACCAGAAACTACCTCTAGCTCTTTTGCAGCAAACACTTTATCAGCCATCTTCTTCAAATTTTCAGCAGTAAACTCTTGTGACGTGTCAATAATCCCGTCATCAATTTTCTTTGGTTGCGACTCTTTCTCTTTTTCTTTTTCTTTTTCTTCAGTATCTCCTCCTCCTCCCCACCACTCTCTCTGTCTGGCTTCTTCTTCTTCAGCAATTTGTTTGGTGAGAGTTTCAACATTAAGAGATTTTGGATCAACAGCAATGTTTCCTTTGGGATCAAGATAACATTCTCTATCAGCATCCCATATTTTCCCCCTTTGTGCTTCTTTGTATATCTAACCGATTCTAATCATCCTGTCTTGGGCTTTCATCTTTCTGTTGATGTATTTCTCTTCTTCGTTTCTGCTATCTCTGAAAGGAACAACTTTTGTCACAAATGCATAGCCCACTGCATCCTCTTCCGGTAGCAGTTCACTCCAATCATATCCCTCGTCATCATGAATAACAGCAAGAGCTCTTGATTTTTCTTTGGGGTTATCTTCAAGTTGTTTCATTCTGGGAGGTTCAGATTTGTTCTGATGATAGATTACTCTTTTGTAGTAATCCTCTCTGAATAGATTTGCAGTATCATCAGCAGGCGCGTTTCGACATTCACGTTTAAAATGTCCCTTTTGTTTACATCTGAAGCACGTAACCTTTGATTTATCAAAACCAAGTTTTGTGGAAGGTCCACCAATAGAATGTCTGCCTGTAATCTCCATGAACCTTTGAGCTCGTCTAATTGCACTAGCAATACACCACCTGATATCATTCAACTCCATCTCTTCTGGGTCGATCTGATCATAATCCTCCTTGGTGAGGTTAGTGTTTCCAATCTTGCCTGTAACAAGGCTCTCGTATGATTCAAGGACAGATGCTAAAAACACCATTTGCTGCTTTGCGGATTCCTCACTAAAGTTTTGTGCATTCTTCAGATCCACAGCAATATTACATTGAAACAGATTCTTTGAAGCTGACTGTTGTTGTTGACTTGCAGCAGTTGATGATGACCCTCCATGATAGCCGCTGCTTGGACATTCTTGACTTGTCATGTTTGCATTTTCTGCAGAGAAAGCTGTCTTTGGTGACATGGTTTTCGGGATCATACTTCCTCGATAATACAACTCTACATTCTGCTGGTATGAGGAGTTATTGACTTTGTTTGATTTCTTGATCTCCAGTTCATGACTCTCCAATCTTTCGATTAGCAGATCAACCGTCAGATCCTCCGACTTGATTGTGTTCTTCAGCATCAAGGCAAAGTATTGCCAGTCTTTATCATCCGGCAGCGAGTCAAACAATTTGTCAACCAATTCTTCTCGAGTATATATGACTCCATGTCTTGCAAGCTCCATCTTCAAATGCCCGAATCTTTCAATCATTTTTTATACAGATTCATTTTTCAAACATGTAAACAAATCAAACTACTTTTTTAACAACTTCTTTTTGTTTTTAACTATCTCGGCACTACCCACACATTTCACTCTCAATTTCTCCCACAGATCTCTCGAATTTGTGTACTCAATCAATGATATTATGTCATCTCTCACAGACTGATAAAGCAATGCAATGCACTTTTGTTCAGCAATATATCTCTCTATCTGCTCAGTTTCTGTTATATTTTCATAATCCGATCTTCCCATAGTGAAACCATTCTTCAACATCTTCCAACTTGGATATGCAAATGCTTTTAGCCATTCTTCAAACCTTTTAGCCCATCTATTGTATTCTTCAATCGCCATCAGCTTGGGAGGTTTGTTGTACGTCCCATAAGCACTCTCCACACTCAAAGCATCAGAAAGAGTTTTCTTTGCACTTGGATTTGAAACGTTTTCATTTATGTTGTTTAATGTATCATCTCCGCTATTTCCCGTGAAAGCAAAAGCATAACTAAACAGATTCAGAAAATCATCCATCTTCAAATACTGAAACAATTAACAAACACTTAGAAATTTTTTTGGATTTTTAACAAAAACAGTTTCAAGCGAAATTAGTTCAAACGGAATCAGATCAAACGATTTCACTTCAAGCGAAATTAGTTCACACGAAATTACTTCACACGAAATTAGGGTTTTTCACACGGAATAGTGTTTCCAAACGAAATCACCAAGCGAAATCTAATTTCGTGCGGAATTAGCTTTGTTTCAAACGAAATCAAGTCACTTTGGTGCGAAATAGCTAATTTCGTGTGAAATCAGCGGTATTTTCAAACGGAATTAGTGATTTCGTGTAAAATCAAAGTACTTTCAAACGAAATTAGTCACAAAAGCTAATTCCGTGCGAAATCACAAGTGCTATTTCCAGCGGAATTATGATGACATCATCAAATCGGCCACTATTTTGTCAAATTGATCTGGTCTTTGTTCGAATTTTGGTCCAATTCTTTCAAGGATTCATTAAAACAGTGTTTTACGTGATATATGTGAAATTTAGTTCAATTTGTCCGTTAAATCTTGTTTAATTTTGAAAAGAAGGAGTAGAAGTGATGAAAACAAGCTGAATTGGTATAAACTCTTCTTCCTGAGCTCTGATACCACTTGTTGGATCGATGTGTGACCCTAATGAGTCAATCAGAAGAGTTTACAATCTATTTCAAAGGCGGAAACAGAGAAATAGACGTGTAACAGCTTAATTCCTTTTAATTATCTTCTTATTATTGATTCCAAAGCTTTTACAGATCGTTTGACAAACTGGCAGCACCTCGGCTCTGAATCGGAAAAAGTTACAAATGAACTAGCAACACACCTATATATAGTGGTGCTAATTTCGCTTGAAAGTGACACTGCCCATGTCACACGAAATTACAAAGTTTAATTTCGCTTGAATGGTCAGTGCCATTTCATGCGAAATTACCCAATCTCACACAAACCCTAGTTTTAACCTACTGTGTGCTAGTTTATCCTATCTAGACATAAGACTCTATAAAGACGAAGTTAACAGACATTTGTGCACCAACAAAACTCACTTTTTGTGGGAATGGGTTTTTAATGTGATCAAGTATATATAATTAAATTTTAACTAGATTTGTCATGCCGTTTCATAATTTTCTTATGTTGGTTCTTTTTATCACGACGCTATCGGTTGCAAACTTGTAAAAATATAACCTTTTTAGAACTTGTTATTCCCAATTTAAACCAAGACAAGCAAAAAAATGAAAAGTTTTTGAAAAAATTTGGGGTGTTTAGCGGTTTCAATAGAGCTTTGTGTAAGGCTTGTAATTAGGACTTGCAAAATTCAAGGTTTTAGCATCCCCCCCCCCCCACCACACTTAAATTACACATTGTCCTCAATGTGTCCCAAAAGTAAGTTTTTAGGTTGATTGAATGTGTAAACAGGTGTGCTAAAAAACAAAAATTTATGTTACTGGGCATCTAGACACGGGCCGTGTTGGATGAACACGACCCCGTGGTCAGGTTTCCAGTAATGAAAACTTACAGAAGGTGGACACGGGGACGTGTCTGGTGAACACGACCCCGTGTTGAGCAAAAATCTGCATAAATTAGACAAACAGCAGGTCTGGGCGGTGAGCACGGGGGCGTGTCGGCTGAGCACGACCCCGTGTGGACAAACTGCAAACATGTAAAATAAGTTTCTGCTTTCGGTTCTGCTGTTCCCGGCTTTAGTAGCACTAATGTTTAGTACTTTAAGCCTTGTAGGTACCTGTTTTACTAATAAATACCACACCAAACAATAACAAACATCCTAATTTACCAACGTTTCATCATCCACATCACAAGTTAAAAAGAAAAGAAATGCAGAAAATTAAAAAGGGTTAAGGGAAGTAAATTGTTCAACAAATGGCACGCAGACCATGCAATTGTTTATGAGGGATAAGGGTTAACCTGTTAGACCTTCAACCGTGTGATGCTACCTCCAACTCCTCCTGCTCAATCCATGTCCTCGTCTTCATCATCATCATCCCCTCCTTCGCCTGCCATATACTTCCGGATGTTCCCAATGTCATCCTGCATGTCGAAGATATTTCTTTCTATCACTCCGACCCGGGCGTATGTGTTGTTGGCCATGTTGTAGGTGTTCCTGGTGCACATAAGATTTTCCTGCAACAAATCATGTAAGCTCTGAAAGTTAGGAAAACCACCTCCTTGAGAAGAGGATTGACTCGGATTACCATGTGGCTGGTAGTGGTACTTGGGAGGAGGACGGATGTGTGGAGCGTGTAGGACGAGAGCTTCTTGAGGGTTCTATGCATGCCCTTGAACCGTTTGAAATATGACCGTCCCGTCATCCGCTTCATAGATCAAGTTCATGGAGCGGCAAATGACCATGTCTACCTTTCCCGACCATGGGCCCTTTTGAAAGGACCTCGGCATCCTCACAAAGTGTTTGAAAAGCGGTAAACCCATCCTCCCAAGAAGATAGGAGTCGGGGGAGTAGCAAATTGGTTCAAGTGCATGTTATGGAGTAGTAGGTATGGTACATCAAGGTTGACATGGTTGTGAATGCAATGGAGAACTAGCAGATCACGCAACCCTACAACACCACCATTGTCGTGCCTCTGGCAGAGAGAGTAGCTAAGGACCCTGTGGATGTAGCGATAGAGAGGGTCCCTCAACGTTGTGCTCTTAGTTCGACTCGGGTTATAGTTACCCTCCCCGATCTGAGCCCAAGCAGCTTGGCGTTGATTTTCTGGAATCTCGTAGAGACCTCTGGTGTTCTCTTCATCCCCAGCATCCTCTTCTGAGTACAACCCGACAATTGCCCCAAATTGTGCGACTGAGATCGAGTACGTGGTCCCTCCACAACGGAACTCTACCCCATCATTGTCAAACGGATCCACTATCGACTTAAGGACAAATGTGTTGTAAAATTCCATGTTGTATTCATGCACGGAGTGAAGTCGAGTGCAAAGAGCCACTCGTAGCGGGCCGGTAACAATGTTGTTGAAGCGGACTATTTGGTTCACTGCTTCAAGGGTGTTCATGCACACCTGTCGAGGATTTTCCTCGGGCCTAGTTCTTAGCACATCATACCGCGCCTAAGTAGCCAACTCACTTCCGTTGAATCTGGTAAGTTTCTTGGTCATCTGAAAGAAAACACCAAACAATTAGCATGAAACAGTGAAATTTTCGAAGAAAACTGAAAACAGTCAGCTGAACACGGCCCCGTGTTCAGCGGACACGCCCCATGTTTGCCTGAAATTAGATCGACACGGCCCCGTGCTTGCTAAGCATGACCCCGTGTCCAGGTGTCTGTTTCCCAAAATTCTTATTTTTCGACCCGGTTCCGAAAACTTGAAAATTTTTGGTCCAGTAGGTGCGGTTTTCCCCGAAAATGAAACCCCAAGTGCCATTTTTCTCAAAACAAATCGTTTACCCCTTCAATTTCATCTTTTTCGGTTCAAAAACAAGGGTTTGGGGTTATTGTGAGAAATCAGGCAACTCTACAAACAATACAAGTTGATTTAATTCCTATAACATGCATCTATGCTAATTCTAACAGATCTAAGCAAAAATTTGAGGTTTGATCCGGTTCAAGTTGAAGAACCCTAGATTTTTCCCCAAATCTTGATGTTAAACTACATGCAAGTACTCAATCTAACTAATTAGGGTGGTAGAATCATACCTTAACGTTGTTAGAAGTCAGGGGGACGTAGAAATCTGCAGAAATTTTCGCCGGAACCAGAGAGTTTTTGGGGAAACGGGGCGTGTTGAAATGAAAGAATGAAGGAAAAAGGGGTTTTATCCCCGACAGTTGCGGGGACACGGCCCCGTGTTCGCTGGACACGGCCCCGTGGTCGGGCAAAATAAAAAAAAAATTATTTTATTTTTATTTTTTTTAGTGCTCGTGTGAGTACCATGTTTCCCGAAACTTGGTTTTAGAAATCTTACCGATTTAGATGTTTTCCCGATGTTCTTAACTTACAAGGTATGATGTTGATGCTTGAACCTTCGTTTTATTCTTCGGCCGCTTGCAGCGAGATTTCTTCCTCCTGATCCTTAATAAGTCCTTGATAGAGTTTTAGCCGTTGGCCATTGACTTTGAATGGAATTCCATTCCGAGATTTAATTTCGACTGCACCGTGTGGGAAAATATGGGTGATGGAAAAAGGTCCTGACCACCTAGACTTTAATTTACCAGTAAATAATCAAAGTCGTGAATTAAACAATAGAACTTGATTTCCTACCCGAAATTCATTAGGTTTAATGTGTTTATCATGCAAATTTTTTATTCTTTCCTTATAAATTTCGGAGTTAGAGTATGCATAGTTCCTTAATTTGTCTAATTCATTTAATTGGCAAAATTGATTTTTACCGGCAATTTCTAAGTCTAAGTTTACGCTTTTAATTGCCCAGTAGGCCTTGTGTGCTATTTCCACTGGCAAATGACAACTTTTTCCATAGACAAGCTTATATGGGGTTGTACCTATTATTGTTTTATATGTAGTTCGAAAAGCCCATAAAGCATCGTCTAATTTATCGGCCCATTCTTTCTTATTTAACCCTGCGGTTTTTTCAAGTATTCTTTTTAAACCTTGATTAGTCACTTCGGCTTGTCCGTTTGTTTGAGGGTGGTATGCCGTTGAGACCCGGTGATAGACCCCATACCTTGTTAAAAAAATTTCAAGTTGATGGTTACAAAAATGGGTACCTCAATCACTTATTAATGCTTTTGGTGTTCCAAAACGAGAGAATAGTCTTTTCAGAAATCTTACCATGACTCTTCCATCGTTTGTTGGAAGTGCCTCGGCCTCGGCCCATTTAGACAAGTAATCTACCGCCACAAGTATATATTTGTTTACTTTTGACGGTGGGAAAGGTCCCATAAAGTCGAGTCCCCACACATCAAAAATTTCACAAACAAGAATGCCATTTTGTGGCATTTCATTTTTAGAAGAAATATTACCTGATCTTTGGCAAGCGTCACATGTCTTGACAAGACTTTGGGCGTCTTTATAAATGGTTGGCCAGTAAAATCCTGAATCAAATACCTTTCGTGCGGTACTAGCGGCACCATGATGTCCTCCGTATGGACCTTCATGACAATGGTGGAGAATTCTTCTTGCTTCACTACCATGTACACATCGACGGATGAGTTGATCGGCACACATTTTGAAAAGATAAGGATCTTCCCAAAAATAATGCTTTACATCGGTAAAGAATTTCTTTCTTTGATGATGTGGCCATCCCTTTGCGACCATACCGCTAGCTAGGTAGTTAGCATAGTCGGCGTACCATGGCTCTTCTCGGTATTCCACCATTTCAAGGGACTCCGTTGGGAACTTTTCGTTGATTTACTCATCCCTGGTTGCCTCCAAAGCTGGATCTTCCAAGCGGGAAAGATGATTTGCTGCGGTATTTTCTGCTTCTCTTTTGTCTTTTATTTCAATGTCAAATTCTTGGAGGAGTAGAATCCACCTAATTAAACGTGGTTTAGCATCCTGTTTCCTAAAGAGATATCGAATGGCTGCATGATCTGTATAAACTATCGTTTTAGAAAGAACAAGATAAGAACGAAATTTATCAAAAGCAAATACCACAGCTAGTAATTCCTTTTCTGTTGTTGTGTAATTTTCTTGTGCATCATTAAGTATTTTACTAGCATAATAAATTGGGTGAAAATGCTTATCTTTTCTTTGTCCCAAGACGGCTTCAACTGCAAAGTCACTTGCATCGCACATGATCTCGAAAGGTAGTTTCCAATCAGGCGCTATCATGACAGGTGCATTGACTAGCATTTCTTTTACTGTTAGAAATGCTTGATTGCAATCCTTGTCAAAGATGAAAGGGGCATCTTTTTCAAGTAATTTTGTTAGAGGTCTTGAGATTTTAGAAAAGTCTTTGATAAATCGTCTATAAAATCCGGCATGCCCTATGAAACTTCTGATAGCTCTAACGGAGGAAGGGGTGGTAATCGAGAAATAGTGTCTATTTTTGCTCGATCAACCTCCATTCCTTCGATTGAGATTTTGTGACCGAGTACTATTCCCTCCGTTACCATGGAATGGCATTTTTCCCAGTTAAGAGCGAGGTTAGTTTCCTCACATCGGGATAGTATTCATTCAATGTTATCGAGGCATTGTTCGTATGAATCTCCAAAGATAGAAAAGTCGTCCATGAAGACTTCCATTGTCTTTTCTATCATGTCATGGAAAATGGCCACCATGCAATGTTGGAAGGTTGCGAGGGCATTACATAGACCAAAAGGCATGCGTCGATAAGCAAAAGTTCCATAGGGACATGTGAATGTTGTCTTTTTTTGGTCTTCGGGTGCTATCTGTATTTGAAAGTAACCCGAAAAACCATCTAAGAAACAATAAAATTTGTGACCGGATAATCTTTCTAACATTTGATCAATAAAAGGCAAAGGAAAGTGATCTTTCCTTGTTGCCTCATTTAATCGACGATAATCTATACATACTCTCCATCCTGTGACGGTTCTTGTTGGTATTAATTCATTTTTTTCATTAGTTATTACCGTCATACCTTCTTTCTTTGGAACTACTTGGACGGGACTTACCCAAGGACTATCGGAGATCGGGTAAATGAGTCCGGCGTCAAGTAATTTGATGACTTCATTTTTAACCACTTCTTGGACATTTGGATTTACTCTACGTTGTGGTTGTATTACCGATTTGTAGTCATCATTCATTAAAATTTTGTGCGTGCACATGGAAGGACTTATTCCTTTAATATCTACAAGCTTTCAAGCGATCGGGTTTTTGTGTATTTCCAAAGTGCAATTAATTTTTCTTTTTCTAAACTAGTTAATTTTGACGAAATAATTACAGGTGATTTACCATCTTTTTCTAGAAAAGCATATTCCAAACCTTTTGGAAGTTCCTTGAGCTCAAGAGGTGGGTCTTTAGGAGACTCCTTATTTGGTTGCTCATTTTTATCAAGAACCACAAAGGTTTGTTCTATGGCGACCTCTTCTTCAACAAAGTGGTCAATTTCTTCTCTTGTATCGGGTGGTTCATCTTCATCTTCAATTAGGGGGTCATTATTGCCGAATGGATATTTCATTGAACGCTCAAGATCGACACTCTTTTTAAATGCCCCTAATTGAATAGATAGATTGTTGTACTTCCGAGTTTTCAAAGCTTCGTGGGTTTTTACAAAAGGTCGTCCCAACACTAGAGGAGCGTCATCAAGGATGACAAAGTCGGTTGGGACTACCATTTGATTGGTTTGGACCAAGACATCCTCAACTACCCCTATTGATTTTATTACTTTCCGATTAGATAGAAAAATGGGTATTTGAAGTGGAGAAAAATCACCAATACTTAATTTTTTGAAAATGTAATTTGTCATTATATTAACACAAAGATCTTTATCAATTGAAATATTACTAATAAAGGAATTTTGAAAAAAAAAACATGGAACCGGTGTAATGTTAATTTCAAATGGATCTTCTTTTATCAGTGCAGTTTGATCATTTGTTAACTTAATGCTTACCGTTTCGTCAATTTTAGTGCTAGTGTTTAACTCTTTTAAAAACTTACCATGAGTGGGTACTAAACAATGATTCTCGAAAAAAGGTGACAAGAGATTAATTTCTTAAAAATTAGACTCTTCTTGAATTTTAACGTTGTCGGACTCACCTTTTTCGTTTCTTAACTCATGTGTCGGCTTTTCACTTACTTGTTCTTCCATTTTTACACCTTCAACTATCTCTTCTTTAGTACAAGTTAATTCTTCCCTTGCGCGGGACTCTTTTATGCAGCGCTCGATAGTTTTAATGTGTTCTATTATCTTATCGGTTATGTGGGTGATAGAGTAAGGATCTGGTTCCTCAAAGCTTGAATTCGGATGTTCGATCCTTGGCTCCTCATAGTACTCATATGAGGTAGATGGTTCACACCATTGTTCCTCATTGTAAGTATATGAAGGATAAGGGTCGTAACTTTGTTCTTCATAACACTCATATGAGGTGGGTTGTTCATGCCATGGTTCCTCATAATAAGCATATGAAGGTGGAGGTTCATATCTTGGTTCCTCAAAGTATGAGTATGAAGGCTCATACCTTGGTTCATCAAAATATGAGTATGAGGGAAAAGGTTCATACCCTGGGTCTTCATAGGATGTATATGAAGTTGATGGCTCGTACCAGGGCTCCTCATAATAGTTGTATGAAGTGGATGGTTCAAAGAGGTCACAATATTGTACCAAGTGAGGGTTACCACAAATGGTGCAATAGTCTTCCCTATAATCATCCTCCTCATAGGTGTAGTTGTAACCTCCTGAGTATTTATCCATAAGAATCACTCAGCAGACCACAACAGAGTCTCGAGTCCAGAAAACAAAAATAAAAATGGAAACAGAGGCTGGACACGGCCCCGTGTTCAATGAGCACGGAGGTCACAATATTGTACCGAGTGAGGGTTACCACAAATGGTGTAATAGTCTTCCCTATAATCATCCTCCTCATAGGTGTAGTTGTAACCTCCTGAGTATTGATCCATAAGAATCACTCAGCAGACCACAACAGAGTCTCGAGTCCAGAAAACAAAAATAAAAACGGAAACACGGGCTGGACACGGCCCTGTGTTCAATGAGCACGACCCGTGTTCAGGTTCTGTATCTGGTCGTTTTAATAAAAGTGACTGGTTTCGTGCAGCACGGGGGCGTGTTCAATGAGCACGACCCCGTGTTCAAACTCTATATCTGGGAGTTTTAAAAAAAATATGCAGCACGGCCCCGTGTTCAGTGAACACGGCCCGTGTTTAGCCTACTGTAAATGCTAAAGCTAACTAAAATGCAGAAAATGTGCGCGCGTTTTAAAAATGTCACACCCCCAAAATCCACACGCGGAGAATTACCGCGAGGCGTGTGACGACCAGGATCTTAGCCACTAATTACTTGAACCGTTTAGTTATTATTACAAATAATGGTACAATTAGCGACCAATCTTTTTTTTTCTTTTTTTTTTCAAAACATAGCTTGAGTTTGCAGCGGAAAGGAAAGAAGAACACATCGTAATTTAAAACCACAAGTTGTTCATATGAACTTACGAACCACGCACTCCATCCGATTGCAACGTCCGTCCAGAGCTGTATCGAGCAACCTGCAAAGCATGCAGTAGAGTGTCAACATAAAGTTGGCGAGTTCACGAGTTTAGTGTTTTCCAGTTTTATTTCCAAAAACTTGTTTTAACCAGTTAATTTATCCGTTTATACATGCGATGGGGAGCTACCCCATAAGTAAGCGACTAAACTGTTTTTACAATACCGAATACTATTCATCCGTACGTTTCCGTAGAGTGCCCCGTTTGTCAATGTTCTATCATCATTGACGGTTGCCAGAGTACATTAGTTCACGCCCGATCCCATACGCGGGCACGGTGTGAGGTTGGTGAGACCTAAATAGCGCTATTAACTAATAACCCGTTCGCCTGACCCCGGCGACTAATCGGTATTAAGAAGTGAGGACTTGAGTGATAGAGTTTCGTTTAGTGTTGCTTGTTGCATCCAATATAAACATTAATTAACTAAAAGTTCCCAGTAACAAGGGAAGTAAGTAAGTTTGTTCCCAGTAACAAGGGAAGAAAAGTAAGTTTGTATCTCTCACAAGGGGATAGCGTTGTTACCCGTATCCCACACAAGAAGATAGAAATACCGTATCCCGCACAAGGAGATAGTAAGCAATCCCAAACCAGGAAAAGTGTTTTGTTCCGTTTCCCAATCCACCGGGAACGCATGCTTTAAGTAAAAAGTAGTGAACTCACCTTTGCTTTGCTCGGTAGTTAATTTACTTGTGTTACGTTGGTCAACCATACCCTATTATGGTTTATAAATTTTTATTAGGTTCGTGTGCAAGTAATGTCACGTATAACTACACGTATCTAACACATAGCACGTAAGTCATACTAGCATATACGTTATTGGGCCTATCCTAACATATGAGCAGTTAAATAGTAGCAGCACAAAGTCCAGTTAAGCAGTGGAAAATAACACACAGTCCGAAAACAGGTTATCACATAGTGTGGCCCAATAACGGAGTCAAGCAGTCCAGTCGAAACCGGATAGTCTCGATTCGAGACTATGAGGTCTCGAGTCGCAACCACTGGATTCTAAGTCGCAACAACTCGTCTCGAGTTGTGAACATTTGAGTCGCAACCGTAGAGGTCTCGAGTCGAGATCATGAGATCCCGAGTCGCAACCGTGCTGGTCTCGACTCCTGGAGTGCCTTGTCTGGTTGATGGTCTCGAGTCGCAACACTGAGGTCTCGACTCGTTCCATGCTGATGCTTCTAGAATTTTCAGAATAGTACTTATCCAATCAAAATTCATAAGCATGTACTATCCAATCAACTTTCACTAACATGTTTCCAATTTCTTATACTTACCAAATCAGATCAAATGCATGTATTTCAAATATTTCACCACAATTCAAACAGTTAACATTAATTCTTCTTTTCGAATCCACATACAAAACAGTCAATATATTAATCCTTCTAGGCATACATGCTTTTACCTCTTATTTATACCAAATCCACCAATAAGTCAGTACCAAGACAAGGACCACCAAAGATGTAACTAGAAATATTATACAGACCAAGAATCACAAATTTATAGGTTACCAAATTCCACAATCTATTATCCTAATCTTACTATTTTCGAAATCACTTGACAACCATCAGACATATTTAGAGTTTCTTATCATTATCATGAACATCACACACTATAGCAGTTGATGTTCAAACATTCAAAATGTATTATTTTTATTATTATTTCTAACCACAATATGAGTCAACAAGGTTCTTATTAACAGTTAGACCTCTAAACTATTTAAAACAAAAAGCACTTTCATTCTCTATTTTAAAAACCACCGAGAATTTAGAACCATTAGCAATAATCAGACCACAATTAATTTTTATTCACACCAATCAGTTACCAAACATGTTCATACTTTCATTTCTTTAGATCAAGCATCACCAATATTAAAATAGCAGACTTTTTCAACCAAATTCAACTAAAACCTATCTATCACTCTCAGCATGTAAAATATACACTTTCATTTCGTTAATCAAAACCCCCAAAGAGTATTTACACAACTGTTGACAAGTATAAACTGACCGAGAGATTTGAGGAGGATCGAGAGGGTGTGTATGTTTGACAAATTGAGAACTGAACCGTGACTCCCGAACAGGGGCTGACCGTTTGACTAATCGCTGACCCGAGTTGACTCGGTTTGACCGAGATGAGACTTGACCCGAACCAATCCGTCATTCAGCTGATGTCTATAATGCCCGAACCGTTATCGTCGTCGGCCAGCTCCAACTCATCATCTTCATCACCAAACGGCCAGAGATAACCACTGTCGCCGTCCGTCGTTCTCTGGTTCACCATTGTCGCCGGGAAACAGACAGGCAGGCGTCCAGAGGATGAGGAAGAGACGGGTGTGTGTGTGCGGCTGCCTGCGACCGAGAAGACAAGAAGATGGCCGGTGGCCGGTCTTCAACAAGAGTAAGAGGGAGAGAGATGGTTGGGGGGTGCTTGTCTCCGCCAAAACTGCGTCGTCGGAGCTCGCCGGAATGCGGCTCCGGTCGCCGGAAGTGTTAGAGAGATGAGGGGTGTTTGTTTGTGTGTGCGGCTGCTCATTTGAAAAGAGCATTAGGGTTTTGTCCAAAATGAGGGGGGAGGGTTTAAGCTTATATTTATAGGATAGGGTTTTTAGGGAGTGGGGTTGGGCCTAGCCCAAGTGCGTTAATCCATTTAAATGACTACGTGTCCCGCTCAAACAGATTGGCCCAAATATGACTAACTAATATGTAAATAATTAAAACTCTCGTCGCGGATTATTATTATTTCGTGAAATAATGGCGATAATAACAATAATAAATAAATAATGGTGAATACGAGCATTAATAAAATGCTCGTTTCTCGATGATCAGGATTAAGGGTTCGAGTTGTCACATTCTCCCCATGTTACTGGAATTTCGTCCTCGAAATTTAGGCAACAGTCAAATGATACGCTCTATGTGTATATACAGACTCTATTACCACACGTAGGTACAAGTAGTTTCACGAAAGTCCACATGTAAGTCACATAGTACATTAGATCACATAGCACGAAAAAATTACGTAGCGTAAGATTCATAGAGTTTGTACGTCTCTTACATAGTAAAGATTTTCACAAAACAAATTATAGCATCCAAGAAACGTGCAGGAAAAACCCGAAGTGTCACATTATCCCCAAGTTTCAGAAATTTCGTCCCGAAATTTTAGCGTGCAACCACTGACAAGCTAGTGTTAAAATGTCTGCGTGGGGCGTCACATCATCCCCTTGTTGGTTTGAATTTTTCTTCCCGAAATTCAGTTGTAGCCTCAGTGCTGGAAGTAACGTTTGTAAACAACTGGGGATACATGCACATCATCTGGTCTTCCCGTTCCCAGGTAAGCTCTGGGCCACGGCGCGAGTTTCCGACGAACTCGGTCTGTTGGTATTATACCACGCTTAAGGGTTTTGATTTCTTGATCCCTGATCTCAACCGGTTCCTCAACGAAGTATAGTTGGTTGTTGATCATGAGTTCCTAAGAGAATGACGAATGTTTCATCTGACAGACACTTCTTCAGATTAGGCACGTGAAAGACGTTGTGTACTGCATTAAGCTCTTCAGGCAGGTTCAGTCAGTATGCTACCTTACCGATCCTTTCGGTAACTTCGAATGGTCCAACGTATCGCGGATTTTACGGTAGCCATGTGTGCCGAAACGTACCACACCTTTCCAAGGTGAAACTTTAAGTAGAACCCAGTCTCTGACTAAGAATTCGAGAGGTTTACTACGCTTATCCGTGTAGCCTTTCTGATGGTCTAGAGCTACCGCCATGCATTGTCTGTTCTGGGCAATCCTACCTGTTGTGTCAAGTGCAAGTTCTCAGCCGGTAATTTGGCTTCCGCCCAACACAAAGGTGACCGGCATTTGCGTCCGTGCAATGCCTCGAATGGTGCTGCCTGAATGCTAGTATTGTAGCTATTGTTGGAAGAGAATTCTACAAAAAGGGAGTGTCACTCGTTTTCCCAAGTCGATAACACGTGCTCCCAGCAAGCCTTTAAGGGTTTTGGAGAGTGTGTTCACATTGACCACCCATCAATGGGTGGCAGACGGTGCTCGTGTCTAATCGTGGGCCAAAGAATTTCATGCACAGCCTGCGACGAATCGGATGCAAAACGTGGATTACGATCTGAGATGGGAGAAGTTGGCGCTCTGTGTCTAGCATCCACTCCTTCCAAGTAGATGGTTGCAAATTCGAGAACTTGACAGTTTCCTGGATCGTGCACTGTTACCGGCAGATATTCTATCGATTGCCTGGGATGGATAGGAGCACCTGATGGCTCATCTTTCAACGATGGGAATTGCGAATTGCTGACATTACTCCAATGCTAGGTGATATTCTCTCGAGTTTAAACCATGAGTGGTTGTGTGAATGGTCAAGGAAAGCGAGCTTTGCGACGTTAAAAGTCGCGCGTCGAAAAACTTAGCGCAAGGCGGTTTGCGTCGTAGAAGTACCAGGGTGAAGCGTAGGAGTCGTCCTGATTCCCACTGGTTTTCGGAATAGGTTCGGACGTCGTCGAAAGAAACAAGTGTTGAATTTTGACAGGATGGAATAAATTCGAGTGTCGTAACTAGGCACTGATCGCATCGAGTTCGAAGGACAGCGCTTGCGATACCCTTTTTACCCCTGGAGTATCCTTGGCCCGTTGCTCTAGCGAGTAACATTTGTAGGAAGTAATTCATCCACACGGAGATGTGTGAAGAGTAGAGTAGGATAAGGATCATGGAATCCGCGAAACATAATACGGGTAGCGAGAAATGCAAGTAGGGTAGTGAAAATCGATGCGTTCAACTTGAGACAAAACATAAAGGCTTTGGGGATTGGCAATAGGGATTTATCTGATGTCGATGAGGTAGCTGGTCGTACACTAGCTATGGGCGTTTAGAATAAAGAACGTTGCTTGCTGATAAGGGGTGTCACATTGATGTGGTTAGCGCAAAATGAAGTAGCTAGAGAGGGATGGTCGTCGTACGGGTCTGTAGGTTTCAGGGTCTACTGAGACGTCTGGCAGGATGTGATTTCTCAGGTCGGTAGGAAATCAAGTTCGAGTGGGTTGTTCTAAGTCGTGCGGATGAGTTTGAAGTAGCGCTTGCGTCGTCGGGGGGGGATGTGAAAATGCGAAAACAGGTTCTCGAAAAAGCAGGATTGAAGTAACACACTGCCACATTACAGGGGTCTATGAAGTTTGTTGGTTAAAGGTCGAGTCGACTAAATTCTCTGAACTGGAGAGAAAGTTGGTCAAGGTCTCTACACGAAGAGACGTGGGTGTCGTGATGAAGAAACGATAGAAGAGAGGATTACCGCCTTAAGCAGTGAATGATGATTCGTACCAAAGCTAGTGAAAGGGTTCACAAAAATCAGAATAGTCGTCGAAGGATATCGGCTCTGGCAATGTAAGGCATGCATCTAGGTCACCGTACTCGTCGGTGGGTTGACTGGCTTGTGTCTTCGTCTTGCCACGCCTTTAAATACGCCGGTTTGTAAGAATGAGATCAATTTGCTGGGTTTTGGGGCATGCTAAGGTATAAGGTTGTTCTTGAATAAGGGTTAACCATGTAACGAGAAATTAGGGGTAATAACTTCGTGGTCGATGTATGGGTGACATAATTGCTGGCACTGCAATGAAAAGCATCCACCGCGCATGCTTTTCGTGTTCAAGACGTGCAAACAGAAACCCAAAAAGTGTAGTCTTACTAAAATGCTTCAAGAATCCAGGTGATCAGTCGGGTGAGGGAACAAGTCTCACCACTTAAATCGGAAAAGAAATACGCAGGTAAAAAGGGTGCGAATGGTTTCGTCGTTCCTTCTAATATCCCATGGTATAGGGGTGGCTCCCCTTCGTCGATTCGTTCTCGTAACTTCTCTATGTGCTTCGTAGCAGGCCCTTCCTGGGCAGGTCTATCGACCGGACGTCCCTCGCGTCGATTTGCAGTCCAGGGATGATATCAGGAAATACGTGGATGAGGGCTCGGAATAACTGGTTCTTGGCCCTTAGTGCATGGTGATTTCGAATCACGTTTAGGAGGACTCGCTCCTGTTTTAACACGTAACACGCTAGCCTAGCTTTCGTATGATCCACTGTGTTAAATACTAAATATACGCATACGTACTAACATATTTATACGCTAATTATACACATACACACATGCGGGTTCACACACATAAGTTATGCACAAGTAAATGCTGATAGCCTACCATTACCAGGTGAGCATCTGAGTCTGGCGAACCTTGCAATCCGGAGTGTGGTGTCGTTGTGGTTTACACTAAAGAACGATTATAGTCTGGTTTCCATATAAAACATTTTTATTTCCTAAGCCAAAAATATTTTCTATTTAAAACCTAGTTCGCTATAACCAATGGCTCTGATACCAATCTGTCACACCCCCAAAATCCACACGCGGAGTATTACCGCGAGGCGTGTGACGACCAGGATCTTAGCCACTAATTACTTGAACCGTTTAGTTATTATTACAAATAATGGTACAATTAGCGACCAATCTTTTTTTTTCTTTTTTTTTTTTCAAAACATAGCTTGAGTTTGCAGCGGAAAGGAAAGAAGAACACATCGTAATTTAAAACCACAAGTTGTTCATATGAACTTACGAACCACGCACTCCATCCGATTGCAACGTCCGTCCAGAGCTGTATCGAGCAACCTGCAAAGCATGCAGTAGAGTGTCAACATAAAGTTGGCGAGTTCACGAGTTTAGTGTTTTCCAGTTTTATTTCCAAAAATTTGTTTTAACCAGTTAATTTATCCGTTTATACATGCGATGGGGAGCTACCCCATAAGTAAGCGACTAAACTGTTTTTACAATACCGAATACTATTCATCCGTACGTTTCCGTAGAGTGCCCCGTTTGTCAATGTTCTATCATCATTGACGGTTGCCAGAGTACATTAGTTCACGCCCGATCCCATACGCGGGCACGGTGTGAGGTTGGTGAGACCTAAATAGCGCTATTAACTAATAACCCGTTCGCCTGACCCCGGCGACTAATCGGTATTAAGAAGTGAGGACTTGAGTGATAGAGTTTCGTTTAGTGTTGCTTGTTGCATCCAGTATAAACATTAATTAACTAAAAGTTCCCAGTAACAAGGGAAGTAAGTAAGTTTGTTCCCAGTAACAAGGGAAGAAAAGTAAGTTTGTATCTCTCACAAGGGGATAGCGTTGTTACCCGTATCCCACACAAGAAGATAGAAATACCGTATCCCGCACAAGGAGATAGTAAGCAATCCCAAACCAGGAAAAGTGTTTTGTTCCGTTTCCCAATCCACCGGGAACGCATGCTTTAAGTAAAAAGTAGTGAACTCACCTTTGCTTTGCTCGGTAGTTAATTTACTTGTGTTACGTTGGTCAACCATACCCTATTATGGTTTATAAATTTTTATTAGGTTCGTGTGCAAGTAATGTCACGTATAACTACACGTATCTAACACATAGCACGTAAGTCATACTAGCATATACGTTATTGGGCCTATCCTAACATATGAGCAGTTAAATAGTAGCAGCACAAAGTCCAGTTAAGCAGTGGAAAATAACACACAGTCCGAAAACAGGTTATCACATAGTGTGGCCCAATAACGGAGTCAAGCAGTCCAGTCGAAACCGGATAGTCTCGATTCGAGACTATGAGGTCTCGAGTCGCAACCACTGGATTCTAAGTCGCAACAACTCGTCTCGAGTTGTGAACATTTGAGTCGCAACCGTAGAGGTCTCGAGTCGAGATCATGAGATCCCGAGTCGCAACCGTGCTGGTATCGACTCCTGGAGTGCCTTGTCTGGTTGATGGTCTCGAGTCGCAACACTGAGGTCTCGACTCGTTCCATGCTGATGCTTCTAGAATTTTCAGAATAGTACTTATCCAATCAAAATTCATAAGCATGTACTATCCAATCAACTTTCACTAACATGTTTCCAATTTCTTATACTTACCAAATCAGATCAAATGCATGTATTTCAAATATTTCACCACAATTCAAACAGTTAACATTAATTCTTCTTTTCGAATCCACATACAAAACAGTCAATATATTAATCCTTCTAGGCATACATGCTTTTACCTCTTATTTATACCAAATCCACCAATAAGTCAGTACCAAGACAAGGACCACCAAAGATGTAACTAGAAATATTATACAGACCAAGAATCACAAATTTATAGGTTACCAAATTCCACAATCTATTATCCTAATCTTACTATTTTCGAAATCACTTGACAACCATCAGACATATTTAGAGTTTCTTATCATTATCATGAACATCACACACTATAGCAGTTGATGTTCAAACATTCTAAATGTATTATTTTTATTATTATTTCTAACCACAATATGAGTCAACAAGGTTCTTATTAACAGTTAGACCTCTAAACTATTTAAAACAAAAAGCACTTTCATTCTCTATTTTAAAAACCACCGAGAATTTAGAACCATTAGCAATAATCAGACCACAATTAATTTTTATTCACACCAATCAGTTACCAAACATTTTCATACTTTCATTTCTTTAGATCAAGCATCACCAATATTAAAATAGCAGACTTTTTCAACCAAATTCAACTAAAACCTATCTATCACTCTCAGCATGTAAAATATACACTTTCATTTCGTTAATCAAAACCCCCAAAGAGTATTTACACAACTGTTGACAGGTATAAACTGACCGAGAGATTTGAGGAGGATCGAGAGGGTGTGTACGTTTGACAAATTGAGAACTGAACCGTGACTCCCGAACAGGGGCTGACCGTTTGACTAATCGCTGACCCGAGTTGACTCGGTTTGACCGAGATGAGACTTGACCCGAACCAATCCGTCATTCAGCTGATGTCTATAATGCCCGAACCGTTATCGTCGTCGGCCAGCTCCAACTCATCATCTTCATCACCAAACGGCCGGAGATAACCACTGTCGCCGTCCGTCGTTCTCTGGTTCACCATTGTCGCCGGGAAACAGACAGGCAGGCGTCCAGAGGATGAGGAAGAGACGGGTGTGTGTGTGCGGCTGCCTGCGACCGAGAAGACAAGAAGATGGCCGGTGGCCGGTCTTCAACAAGAGTAAGAGGGAGAGAGATGGTTGGGGGGTGCTTGTCTCCGCCAAAACTGCGTCGTCGGAGCTCGCCGGAATGCGGCTCCGGTCGCCGGAAGTGTTAGAGAGATGAGGGGTGTTTGTTTGTGTGTGCGGCTGCTCATTTGAAAGGAGCATTAGGGTTTTGTCCAAAATGAGGGGGGGAGGGTTTAAGCTTATATTTATAGGATAAGGTTTTTAGGGAGTGGGGTTGGGCCTAGCCCAAGTGCGTTAATCCATTTAAATGACTACGTGTCCCGCTCAAACAGATTGGCCCAAATATGACTAACTAATATGTAAATAATTAAAACTCTCGTCGCGGATTATTATTATTTCGTGAAATAATGGCGATAATAACAATAATAAATAAATAATGGTGAATACGAGCATTAATAAAATGCTCGTTTCTCGACGATCAGGATTAAGGGTTCGAGTTGTCACAAAAAAGGTTTTGAAAAACTGATTAGGCCGTTGATTTTAAGCTTTCTTAAAATCCTTGTGTCCCCGGCAACGACGCCAAAAACTTGATGTGCGTGTAGCGTTATATAATTTTTAAGCCCTTTTTAACACTTTAGTCAAGTTTTAAATTTATAAAACACGATATTTTACTAACACTAAACACACATATGGGCAAGTGCACCCATCGTGAGCGTAGTATAGCGTTGGTAAGATACCGAGGTCGTCCAAGGACACAAGAGCTTTTAGTACCGGTTTATCCTCAACGTCTAATCAAATCAAAATTTAGGAAAAAGGTGTTAAACATGAAAAATAAAAATAAAAATGTTGAAAAATAAAATAAAAACAGATAGACAAGATGAATCACTTGGATCCGACTCGCCTTTAGTGTAACCTTTGATTATTTCCGCACTTTTGCACTTTTTAAGAGATTATCTTAGTTATAGTAGTAGGCCCCTCTTTTGAAGGTGACGTTACCCTCAACCCAGTAGTTTGAGTCAGCAAGGATACAATCCTAAAGGGTTGGATTATTGAAAGATAATTAATTAAGTTATTAATGCGTAATGTGGTAGGCCCCTCTTTTGAAGGTGACGTTACCCTCGGCTAAGTGGTTTGAGTCAGCAGGGATACAATCCCAAGTAGCCGGGTTAATGTATTAATAGTAGTTTACATATGAGGGGATCAAGCATTCGCACCCCCTGCCATCCAATACCAGTGGGTATTGAATGAGGTCCTAGTAAGCTTGACCCAGGTCCTTGCAGGATCTATACACTGAACAAGGCAAGAACCTTACCAAACCATTCCCTTAACCCCCGACCAGGTAGCCAACATATCTCCATATAGACCGTGGAGATATGAATGGTGTAAATCTTTTGTTTTATATAGACACACACTCTATGATGGATGATGGTGGTGGATGTGGGTTGTGATGGTGGTGGAGTGTGGGTGAAGTATGAGAGAGGTGGTTTGCCAAGGGATGCCTTTGAAGTGAACCAAGCACCTCTATTTATAGCATGCATATAAGCCCGGACACGGCCCCGTGCCCGCTGGCACGGCTCCGTGTCCATCCATCTTCTCTTTCTTCATTAAATGCAGTTTTTCTGTATTAGTTGACCACGCCCCCGTGTCCGCTGGGCACAGCTCCGTGTGCAGAAGCGTATCTGTACTATCAAGATTTGCTTGGATTCTGTGAATCTTAGCGTTGACCATGGCCGTGTGGAGCTTACGCCCCCGTATTGGGGAATAGAAGCTTCTACGCTTTTGTCTTTTCTGCAGACACTTGGGCACGCCCCCGTGTCCGCTGGACACGGGGCATGTTCAGCCTTCTGATGTCCTATTTTTTGCTTGGAAAGATGTTGTCGATGGGTCGGGCATGCCACGTTTATTCCTTTTCTTGTATTTGTGTTAGATTTAGCTGCATTTTTGCTTCTTTTGTTCATTTAAGCTCTTTTAACCCTGAAAATACAAAAGGAAGACAAAAGCACACTTTTTCCAACATTAGTACTAAAAAAGCGTTAGTTTTATTCCTCATTTGATGTAATTTATATGTTGCATTTTACACACATCAGTATATTTTGGTATTTATACTCCTTAGGAGTATTTAGTTTATTTTCAAGTTCCTAATACACTACTACGTATAATACACATTATATACACTTAGCACAAAATTTGGTGATCACTAAATACATATATTTTTTCTAAAATATACATATTTAATATTAATTTTAACTTGAAGAAATCATCATCTTTTTAACTTGAAATTTTACAAAAAAATTAGGAAACCTTGGTAAATATTTTTAGGTGAACTTTTGGGGATTCCTTTTCAACAAAACTTATATTTTTCTAAGTGTCAAAATTTTATAAAAATTTTGACATAGTTTCCCCTAAAAATGGAGGTTTCCCAATTTTTCAAAACATGTGTTTATTTTCTTTTTATCACCAAAACCAATTTCCAACAATTTTCAACAACAACATATACTAATTTCTTCATATGAAACATCATGGTGAACTTGATTCTAGTTAAAATGTGTAGTCTTTAAGGTCTACACTTAACTTACAATGATCTTTCCAAAAACAAGTTCTCTTGTAATTTTTAAACAAACTTTTATGATACTTTAACTTACTAACTCAATCATCCATGAGTTTTATTGTTTCAAAGTTTTGTAAATCATGTTCTAATACCATTTTTATGTTCATTAGAAATATCTTTATGTTTAACATCATGTTTCTTCATGGATCTTTCAAGATCCATACTTTACATCTTTAGATCTTTGCTTAAACAAGCTTCTTGAAAAATCATTAACAAGCTTTTCATAGATTTTAGTTTCAAAAGTTAGTTTTATACACACTTTGTTACTTCAAGATTACAAGTTCATACTTACAAATTCATTTTTCAAGTTTACATAAGTGTTTCATATGTTCATCTTCAAGTTTAACCATGGATCTTTCAAGATCCATGCTTAAATTTGTTAGATCTAAGCTTCTAACAAGCTTAACATACTAGATCTAAACATACACACAAGATTTAACATCAACTTCATTACAAACACCAAAAATTACTAAAATCACTTGTTTTCTTCATGATTATGTTAGATCTTCTGATTTTCATCTTTTAAAGTTTAGTTATTTAGATGGTGAGACGTGTACATAACATAAACATGAATCAAATTAGTGATCAAGAGGCTTACAACTAGCTCTAATGGCTAGGGAAGTGGCACAAGAAGGATGATGATGAAGATGGAAGAAATCAAGTGGTTAATGGCTCCTCCAAGTGGTCCTTCAAGTTCTAGCACTTCAAGCCTTCCTAGTTAGCCTCCATACACCTTATTGTGACCTTGGATTGCCTTATAATTGTTTGAAAACGGTGGTTGTAGGTGGTGTGTGTGTGCGCCGAGACCAAAGAAGAAGAGAGGAAGAAGATGGTGATTAATTTTGAGTGAAGATGAAAGTGATAAGTCTTATGGTCTACATACCCTTTTATCCACCAACAAGTTAATATTCTCAATATTTAATGTTCAATATCAAGGGGACATTGAGAAATATTTTAATCAAAGAAAGTGAGGCCCATGGGGCCGGTTGCAACATGAGGGGGGGTAAAGTGTCAAGTTTTGGAAGATGAGGGTTAAAAATGGAAACTAGAAGGTTTAGGTTTGTTTAAGTGTGTTTAGGTGTTTTTATGATTTTTAAGGTGTTCTATCATCAATACTAGCTTAATATCATAAAAACATTACTTTAGTTGAATTTTGATGTCTCGGATAGTGTCCGGTTCTTTGTTTCGTTACGGTTCGTTAAAGTGCTAAATTGCGCAGTTTCACTAAGTATGAAGCACCTTTTGTGACAGTTTCAATTCCCAACATTTTGTAAGTTATTCTGGACACTAAAACATCAATTCTGTATATTATTTAGTGTTAAATTGCTGAATTATTGCTGAATTCTGCAGAATTCAGCATTTTAAGTAAGTTTCAGGTGTCTTTTAGTGCTTATTTTAGCTTCCGGAAAGTTTATATGATAACCCTTGTATCCATACTTAGGTTGTAATGTATTTTAGATGTTGGACCTACTCCTAGGCCCTAAATCTATTGTTTGACTGCTTTCTGCAGAAATGCTGACACAGTGTGTCTTACCGGTGAGTTTACTAGTCTTTCTGACGCAACGCTTAAAGGAATGCACAAGGCAATATTCGAAATATAAAACATGCATGAATTCATATGTAAAGCAAGTAATCACATAATGTTGACGTTTAAGCACATAATTGCAATTAATAAATAATATTAAAATAGTACGGAAATTACCGGTTTGGTGCCAGTTGTCACACCCGAATGGACATCTGTCCGGATGACCATCCGCCCTGACGCTGCCACTCACCACCGACTTAACCTTCGCCCTCTCCCTATAAATACCGCCGTACACCTTCATTTTGAGACTTTGACACTCTCATCCGCTCCCCAAGTCTCTGTCGCGATTCAAGGCTAACTTGTAAGCTTTTTCCCTCAAATCTTCTACAATCTTCATCTCTAATCACTTCTACACCATCTTCTTCATCAAAATCACACACACACTCAAGCTTTTTCCCGAAATCCTCTGATTTGGACCTCTTGAAGGTGGTTTTCACTCGTTTTGCTTAGGCAAACTGTTGTAGAGTACCATTTAATCAAGATTGGTTCCAAATCTAAAGGATTTTCACACTTTTCAACAAAGTTATGAAAGATTTCAACACTTTTTCATCTGTTTTCAACTTTTCTTCAGTTTCTACACAATATTGATGGAATCTGGACTCAATCAGACTCTCGACTTGTTCCTTAGTCGAGAGCGGCTTGAAAACAAATTTCCACCGGAAAGATGGACCATTTACGGGTCAGACCTGAATCCTCATCAAGAACAGTGCGTTCATTCGAATGGGCTGAGACCGTCCGGCCGAATGAACTGGACTTGGTATTTTTTTCGTTGTTTGACACGTCGTCACGCCGTCTCCGTTAACTCAAAAACTTTTACTTAGAAAAGTTTTACAAAAACTTCAACTACAGATCATCTCGCTCGAACGGCCATCCGTCCGGATGACCTGTCCCTTATAATTTCCATTGTTTAAATGCTTTTAACTAGACTTTGAAAATTTTAACGATTCACAAACACTCACACACTGTTCGAATGGCCATCCGTTAGGATAAACTGTTGAACACTTATCCCGTCTGAAATTCTGTTTACGATCACTCAGCCCTGAGGAAGACTTATACTTATGTTTCCATGCAAAGGCTAACTCAACGTGCTCCCTTCAATCCAATCCAGATTGTGTTTACTCGTTAAACACACACTGTGAGTATACTCGAACCCATTTTCGTTTAATGCACTTTTGGGTGTTACATACGTTCTATACCCAAACACAACACACAACGCAAACACTTTATAAACGCTAACCGCTCCCGCATGCTATATGTGATTTGTTGAATGCTTGTTACTATGCTTATAAAGTGTTACACTAGACCACCTCTAGCAACAATAGTATTATAGTTTGGACCCAGCACCTGTGTGACAGGGGTTGCTAGGGATCACATTACTTTACTTCTCGTGTTCGCTTCAGTGAACATGTGTCACGCATACTCTACAACGCAGTCTCGTGGTTAGGTTGTATCATTGTTGATAGTTACATGCTTCGCCCGTTACGTGTTACATGCTGGTTATGCGTAAACGCTTTTTATACTATTATTATGCAAACTTGTGTACTCACCTTTACTTTATGTATTGACTTTTCTTTTAACGTATATGGCAGGTTGATTGATTGTTATGCTGAAATCAAGATAGGCAGTCTAGAAACTCATCTAATAGAAATCTAGGTTGTCAGACTTGTTTTGTTTAAAAGATGTGACTCTGTGATAACTGTTTGTGGAATGTTTGTTTATTGGTATGGGACAATGAACCTTTTAAATATTGCCTTTTAATAGTTTTTATGGATTCTCTTGAGCAATCCGGTACGCCTAGTGCTGAGTCCCGATGTTTCCGCCATCAGTTGGGGTGTGACATGGTGACACGTGTCCTCGGCCGCCTTTTTAGCCCAATAGTGTGTTTTTCTCGATTTTCGTGCTGATACTTATCACGTATGTTTGGGTCTTGATCCTAAATGGTTCGGTTTATAATTGAGAGTTTAGAAAGGGTACTTGTATGCGGGTTGCTTCATCAATCGTCAAGTTTTCTGATTGAATATTACACGTTTCGTCAGGCGCACTTCTTGTTTTGATCACGAGTTGTTGTCGGGAATATTTTTTAGGGTTGTTACACACTAGGCTAATTGAGAAACTTGATATACATTCTGGACCACACATTTTCTCTAAGCTTTTCGTAATATACACATATGTATAGTTTAAAATTGTCTATATACATATGTGTATAATTCAAAATTTAACAATATACATATATGTATATAGTCAATTTTAAACTATACAGATGTGTATATTACGAAAAACTTAGGAAAATGTGTGGTCCAGAATGCTTCTTAAGTTTCTCAAATAGAGTGGACTTCCCTTAAGATCCATATATATATATATATATATATATATATATCGGGTTAGGGAAAAATGAAAACTTATACGAGTTGCGAGAACTTAGAGAACTTGGTCTTACGAAATGTTTTTTTTTACCAAAAATCTTTAAAAAAATCAACTTTTCAAGAATCTTAAAGAATTTTGCATATATATAAAATATAAATATTTTTTTAACAATTTTGTAAGCCCTAAGGTTTTTAGCCCTGAGTTGTCCCCCACCTGAGCTGTCCCCCACCTGACCTATGCTCAGAGCCGACACTGTACAAAAGTACGGTAAAAAAATGAACGTTAGCCCTAAAATTTCGGTATAGATCCGCCATCGGCCACCACATCCCCCATCCCTACAACCATCACCATCCCATCCCCCGGTGCCGCCTCCACTGTCCGCACTGCCACCACTAGTGCTAAGAGCATCCATAACGTCGAACCAAGTCCAGATTCCAAACTTAACACATCATTCTAAATCCACTTTTACCTCCAACACTAAACCAGTTCAAACCTCTACCTCATTATCTATTTTTCCTTTTTATGTAAACTATATCTAATATATATAATCTATTTATAATTTTTTTAATTAATAATTTTATTTATTTTTTGTTTTAAAATCTTACAAAAATACGGAAAAATAAAATTACTAACGTGATAATTTATTTTATCTGATTTTTATTATTTTGTTATCTAGTATATTTATTTAATAAATAATTCAGATAAATACTAAAAAATATTTATTTTTCACAACGGCTACTTTTGCAAGGTCTATTTTTTCAAACGCCTACTTTTTCAACGGCTATTCCTTTACTGGCTGTGAATTCAATTCATATTTTAACCAACATGTGCACTTCTTAACTCACAATTCACTCTAACGGTTCAGGGGGTTGATGATTTGTTTAATTATCTAGTTTGTTTAGGTTCAATTATCTAGTTTTTGGTTAAATTATCTAATTTGTGTAATGTTTTTAATTTTAATAAATCTGTTTTTTAGTTTACATTATTTTTTATTATATATTTATTTTTTAATTTATGTTTTTATGTTATTAATTTAGATGAATTTAAGGTCTCTTTTATTCAATGCAAAAAGTTTTTTTTTAATTGTTTTAAATTACATGGGGCCCAGATGTAAGAGGTTTGGACTAGTCCAGTGCACCAAATCGGACCAGTTTGTCCGAAATTGTTGGTTTGCTTTTGAACCACCATTATATATAAATATAACTTACAACATTTGTATACAATGAGGTTTGTACATTGTGTTTTTATCGTTTTCCTTGCATTTGAGGGGTGTACTCATGGTTCATTGGGTCACTTTGGGTTTTTAAACCCATTTTCTGCTCTCTCTATAGCATCTGCACCTTTCTCTTTCTCTCTACTTTCTCTCTTTCTAGAGATTTCCACCTTTCTCTCTACTTTCTCTCTTTCTAGAGATTTCTACCGCATCACAATAGGGTTTGTAGAGGAGGTGAAAGTGGAGGAGGGAGAGGACCGGTGATGAAGTCCGGTGAGTTTCATCGGAGGAATTGGTTTTTATTTGTTTCTTCTGATTTTGAAACACACACATATGTGTGTAAGCAGAGATGATGAGAGAGAGAGAGAGAGAGGTAGAGAGTGTGCCGGACTGATTGGCATGGTGGCCGGCCACCACGTACGCTGGCGAAGCAACGACAGATTTTGTGGAACCTTGTATTGTGTGTTTGTGTAAGGTATGTTTTTTTTTTAGCTTTTGTGGGTTTGTTTTGGCTTTAAGTGGCAGAAATGTGGTGGAACCATGGTGGTTATGTGGCGGCGCCTTGTCAGCGCTGCCGTTTGTCGGATTGTTGGTCTTTATTCGATCAACTATTTTGGAAGGTTGTTGCATACGAGTGTTCTATCCGGTGACTGTGATGGCTGCTACTTGACATGGCAACTCCGGTTGCAACCGTAGCGGCACTGAGTCGTGCTTTGTTGATTATGGCAATGGGGATTTTGAATCTGAGCCTCTTTTTTACTTTTTTCTTACAAATGTAGTTTGTAAATTATGCTTAACCTTTGTTTTGCTTTCTTTTGAAGCCACATGGGCTGATTTCTTTACTTTTGTGGCATTGGTTGGTTGTTATCTATCCAAACAATGGGTTGGTTTCGTGAGTTTTGTGGTTTTTAAGCACAACTCGAGGTTTACATTGTGCTTTTATCGTTTTCCTTGCATTTGAGGGATGTACCCATGGTTGAGTGGGTTGTACCCACTTTGGGTTTTTAAACCCATTTTCTTCTCTCTATAACATATGCACTTTTCTCTTTCTCTCTACTTTCTCTCTTTCTAGAGATTTCCACCGCATCACATTAGGGTTTGTAGAGGAGGTGAAAGTGGAGGAGAGAGAGGGCCGGTGAAGAAGTCCTGTGAGTTTCGCCGGAGGAGTTGGTTGTTGTTTGTTTCTTCTGATTTTTGAAACACACACATATGTGTGTAAGTAGAGATGATGAGAGAGAGAAGTAGAGAGTATGCCGGACTGATTGGCATGGTGGCCGGCCACCATGTACGGTGGCGGAGCCACGACGGATTTTGTGGAACCTTGTTCCAAACTAATTAGACCATCCGTAGTGGGCGTGATTTTTTCAAAAAAAAAAGCCCCCAAACACGCCCCAACACGCCACCTCCCCACCCCCTTGGACGTTTTTCGGCGTGGTCTCGCAAAAAAGGCCTCCAGGCGTGCTTTAAATCACGCTAAATGGCAAATTGGTTGGCCAATCAGATGGTTCCCACTTTTTCTTGGCCAATCCCCTTTTTTTGGTTATTATTTTTTTTTTAATTCTTTACACCCCTTTTTAACATAATACCCACATCCCCACTACACCCATTTTAGAAAAAACGCCCAATAATGCCCCTTGCTGACTGGACTGTCACATGGCGGAAGGCGCCCAAGGGTGGCGGCATTATTCACCTTACCACTACGCATAGTCTTATAGATGCTCTAACAAGTGCAGCAGTTGTAGCTATAGAAGCTGCAGCTCCTGCTAGAATAATTATCCTTCCATTTTTTTGTGGTTTTGGTGGTTTTACCGAGTTCAAGGTCAAGATCAGTCCGGATTGGTGACTAATGGCGGATGGTTGGCGGCCTAGTAGTGCAGAGCCGTCCCCGAGAACTTTCAAAAAAAAAAAAATCGGGCCCTCACTACATAAAAAATTGGGCCCAAATTGGGGTTAAGAGGAAATGAATTTAAAAAAATAAAATCATGGTGGTATAGTTAACCCTTGAAATTAAGACTTCTAAATTATCTTGAGATTGTTTTTCCACTCCACTACCAATATTTTTACGTATAAAAAATGAATGCATATACTAAATATATAATTTAATGTATATATAAAAGCTTATTAAAACATTTCGGGCCCTTTGAAAATTTGGGTCTTGAGCGACGGCACATGTTGGCCAACCCAATAGCTGGCGTGGTGGTTGGAACTTTGTTTTTCCTTTTCCTGCCATTATCAAAGAGACAGCACAAAACAATCTATAGCATAAGTTTTCATCTTTTTTTCCAAATACATGACAGACAGAATGTTCGGTTGTTATCCAATCTATAGACTATAGTCATTATTACGTTATTGGTAGTTAGTTACACATTCCCACCATTCCCAAAACAGGACATGGGTTTGTGCTTTTGTTTGTTAATTCTTGTTGTTTTGTGGCCTAAATTTTTGCCAATATTATGAAAATATTGTAATAATTAATCAAATATACTTTAAACATACATCAAAAAGCCATCAAGTCAATATAAACTTTCCATTACAACTTCATAGTAAAGTTGAAGTCTTGAACAAAAATCCTTAGTACCTCTACTGCTACTATTGTTTCCCAATAAACTCGAATACATCCATGGAATATAGCTTTACTCAAAGCTATAACGATAATCAGCCATCATTTGGCATATAAACCTCAGAAGCTTCGCACCACTACAATCAACTGCAGTGTGTGCGCGCACACTTAGATCTAATATTTTCTTTTTGGAAACAAATGGCAAAGTTAACAGTATATATAAATTTTTAACAAGGAAACTTTTTTCATCTAACTTATGATAAATGTACATATAACTTGAATTTATATTTAAAACACTGAAATATTGTACAATATAGAAAAAATAGACACGTTTCACACAAGCTTAGAAGTCAACCATTCTGCACCCTTCACATACAATATAGTGATCAAACCTTAATCATCCTCCACCACAACCCCCTCCACAGCCGCCACCACCGCATCCCCCACCACCACATCCCCCACCGCCACCTCCACTATCCCCACCAGCGCTAACGATTACAGCAGCAGTAGCTGCAGTTCCCGCTAGAATAACCTTCCTTTCATCTCTTTCTGCGGTTTTTTTACCTAGTTCAAGGTCAGGATCGGTTCTGAGTGGTGGGTGCGGACCAGTGGTTGGAACTTTGGTTTTCTTCTTCTTGCCAGTATTAAAGAGACAACACAAAAGAAACACTGCTGCAGCTACAGAACCGCAGACGATAAGAACGATAGCATACGCTTTCATCTTTCTCTAAATGCATGACAATAGAATATTGGGTTGTTGTCATATTTATAGCATAAGGTTGCATGGAGATTATGTTAAGGGTAGTTTTGTCAGTTGACTTATGTTATATACTGCTACATGAAAATAAGACTTTCAGAGCAGCAGGGAAATGAAGGGGAATTGCTAGGAAAAGTTTTGTGATTTGGGCAATTGACTTTAATGAACTCTCATACATTTCAGGGAAATTTAATCACATAATATTACTAGACGATCCGAGTGAAACGTCCTCAAGAATTTTACTTTTGATGGTGAGAGTGTTAAATGGGACATATGAACCTGAGCATGACACATATTTGTAGGTTGACACGAACACGACCAACAATTAAATTGTGTATAAAACAATTACGTTCAAACTATAAGTTCTTGTGTTTATTTCTCTTTATCAAAACAGTTCTCATGACATGAAGAAGCACAGTTTTTTCAAAAAAAAAAAAGTCCATAAAATAAACGAAAAATCCCATAAACCAACTACGCTGGCCGAAACTTGGCCCGTTCGTCTAAACATGTTTGCGGGTTACAACTACATGAACCCATTTAGACTAAACGTAAACCCGCAAATCTAATATAGTCTCCGGTAGAATGAGAGTCTTTGACACATGATTCTCACAGCTACCAATCTCAAGTAGCTCATGAGCGGCTCGGCTCGTTTACACCAACTACTTTTCACTTGTTGGGGGGCGATTCATGATGTTAGCTAGGCTTTAAGCCTGGCCACATGACTTTCGGAATACGTCATCTCTTCTATTGAGCGTTAAGTATAGAAATTAGAGACATTAACTCCAAAGATAGCGAAAGTTATGCTTGTACATACAAAACACGACGTAAACCCAAAAAATCGTTTCAGACATTACCCAAACATAAAAAAGTTATATTTACTTGGCATATTGATACTCTCAAAATTAAAAATTTACACCTAAAAACGCTTGTATATAAAACAATTTCGCGTCTTTTTTAACTGCATAGATTACCTGAACGTTACTGAAACACATTTTTTTGAAGTTCATATAGACAGGTCAACTATCAAACCCATCAGGTTGACCCGTACCCATTTAGACTAAACCCAAACACCCCTAGCCTTATGCTACATTGACTGAAAAAATCAGCAAGCAATTGATGTATAATCATTTGGCATATAGCCTCAGAAGCTCGGCACAACTACAATGACTGCGCCGGTAATAATTTGGGCCCCGAAGAAGGGGAAAAATCGCATGCTAGATCTGAAAATCATGAATAAAAGTTTACAGATAACTACTTGCAAAGAGAAGTGGCAAAGATCCACATTACAAGACACAAATCGGCATCTACAAGTATGAAAATGATTCATAACTTAAATCAATCTCCACAGCCGCCGCCACACCCACCACCATCACCACCGCATCCCCCACCATCACCTCCACTATCAACTCCACATCCACCACTGCCACTAATGATCACAGCAGCTGTAGCTGCAGACGCTGCAGCTCCTGTTAGGATAACCATTCCTCCATCTTTTCTTGTGGTTATGGTGCTTTTACCTAGTTCAAGGTCCGGATTGGTTCGGAGTGGTGGAACTTTGGTTTTGTTTTTCCTGCCATTATGAAAGATACAGCACACAACAATCACTGCTGCGGCAATAGAACCGCAGACTATGAGAACGTTAGCAAGCGGTTTCATCTCTCTCGTAATACATGATAACAGAACACATGTTGGTTATACACTTATACTGTTTATAGCATAAGGTTGGTTGCTTGAAGATTAATCTAAAGCATAGTTTTGTCAGTTGACTTTTGAAAGTCAAAAAACTTGAAGAAGACTGTGTAACTGTCAAAGCAGGGAAATGAAGAAGAAATGCTAGGATAAGTTATTTAATTTTGGGCAATTGTTTACAGTCAACTCTACAACATTTCTGAGAAATTTAATTACTAGACAGGCCGTTTAGCCGAATGAAACATCTTCAAAAATCATGTTGTTACAAGAAAACCGCACGCAGGTCATGAACAAGTACATTGTACATACATTCAAAACCGAAAGACAAAAGATACCAACATGAACATTTGATATCAACGTCACGGATTTTAAAGTTAAAATTTATTTTTGATGGTATAAAGTTTGTGATGAAGGGTGTTAAACGAGTTGTGTGCGTAGGTTGGTGGGTTAAACCTGATGTGCAGTGGCGAAGCTTGACCCGAACGACGGGGTCAAAAAGTTCTATACGAGCGAAAAGTTTATACCAAAAATTTTCTATACGAAAACTACATATATAACACTACTGAGCAAAAAGTTCGGGGGTCGGGCGCCCCTCCCTGATGTAACCTGAAATTTTACACGAACCCAAACACGACATGAACCCAAAAAAAAAAAATCCTCTCAGACATATAAACTATATTTACTTGGCATACCAATACTGTAAAATTATAAATATACCCCTAGCTAGGCTTATGGTAGATTGACAGAAGGAATCAGCAAGCAATTGAGATATAATCAGGTGGCATACAACCTCAGAAGCTCGGCACAACTATAATGGCTGCTGGCTGCACCAGGAAAACATCTAAGGCTGTAATGCCTCGTAAGTACCTGCTATGTTTCATCATCTTCCATTCTGTCAAATTACAAGGAATTAAGAATTCAAAATATATATATAAATCTCTTTGTTAATATAAGCTGCAATCTGCATCTACGAGTATGAAATCGTTCGTTTTAGGGTTTATGATCGCCGACAGCCTTCAACTTTCTTAATATACCGAATAAGTTCCATCAACAACCCTTCATCTTTTATCTTTGTTTCAAAATCTATCCAGTAGTTATACCCAGACTACTATTTATATGGGTCAAAGATTTCAAACCTACTTGAAATTTGTGACTCAAACACCACCAGAGTGGCCTATTATCTAAAGATTAAAGAAGTTAAATGGGTTGATTGGTTGTAATCGATGGATTAACCTTATAAAATAATTATATTTTTTTTTTCAGATTGCAAGCATGAATTAAATGAGTTAAACAAGTCATATTTATTAAACGAGTTAGATACACATTTAACATGATAATGTTTCCGGATGGTTCTGGAACGGCGACAGTCCAAACACCCCCCCCCCCCCCCCCCCGCGGCTTCGTCCTCTCCGTCTCAAAAGAGACGTTGGTCTCGGTCCACAAAAGGACAAAATTTGCCCATTCTCCAACATGTGACCGTTGATTAAATTAAAAAAAATCCATAATTAATAAACAAACGGTAATATTTCAAATTTACCCCAATTTTCAACCAAATTTTATATAAATTCAACACTTTTACACCAATTTTAACCCACTACAACCCCATCTCACTCTCAACTTTTTTTAAAACATTCTTCTTTTTTTAATAAAACATTCTTCTAGAATGGATCCAATCCAAACCCGAATGTTTTTTCGGTGCCCGGGTACTATCCCACAATGGAACCGAACCCTTTCGCTCAATTTTCCGCCAACGCTTTTGCGAGTTTCCAAAATTCTCCGAACGTTTTTTCGAGTACGCAACAAACTCAAGCCTTACAAAACTTGATGATGCGTAACCCGTTTAACATGCAACCCGTTCAAGCTTCTCAACCACTGCGACCCGTTCAAACATCTCAACCGCTAGTTCCCAATGAAGATGTCGTTGAAGTCGTTTCCGAGACCCAGCCGCAAACCTCCAAACAAAAAAAAGGAAAGCAAGTTGCGGTTGACCAAAGTCAACCTTCGAAACCAAAGCCGAAACAGTGGACGTCGCTCGAGGAGGAAGCCTTAGCGAAGGCTTATATAGGCTCATCCACACACCCCGTTAAAGGTACGTTAAGTTAACTTGAATTATTTTTTTAGTATATACTTTCTAATATTAATTTTTAAATTTTTTGTAATATATATTTTTGTTGAATATAGGTAACAATCAAACCGGTGAGGGGTTTTGGAAATCGGTATTGGCAAAGTTTCTTGAGCTAATGGAACAAGGACCATATCGAGATCTCGACTCGGTATCTTCGAAGTGGCGAAAGATGAGTGGGGTCGTCAACCGGTTTTCGGAGGAATATAATAAATATATACTAGTGGGCTATGTTGCACTGGGACGGGTACGGGAACGGGGTACGGGGACGGGTACGGGGACGGGTACGGGAAACGGCAAAACTAAAAAATTCAAGAAGCGGGGACGGGACGGGTACGGGAATAAAAACATATAAAAAAATAAATATATATTAAAGATAATGTAACACAAAACCTCAAAATAGTTATATATTCATGTAAAATTCAAAAATCCCATATCTTCCTAATCTAATCAAACGTTAACAATCAAATCGCTTTCAAGTTCCGGTTCATCTACTCTATAAATATATTATAGAACTAATATAATAAGATTTTAAAATCATCTAAATATCTAATTAGTTAAAAAAACGATTTAAGATAATCTGTGTACTTGCTATGGTAATTTAAAATATGTTAAAAGAAAAATGAATTTTGTTTTACTATTGAAACAGTCTTTTCTGCAAAAGTTACTGCAAAAGGTCAAACATTGCCAAAATTTTCTGCAAAACAGCTTTAAAGAGGAAGCTTTTTAGGTGTTTTCTTTTTCACTCCTCATCTTCTTCTTTCTCCCCTCCGGTGATGCACCTACAACCGGAGATCTGTTCGAGACGAAATTTAGCATCATTTTGCAAAAAGTTCGCCGGAAACTGACAAGAATCTGGCCGGAAAAGTCACCGGAAACGTTTCCTGCACGTACCCAAACCCCGTCCCCTTCTGCAACGCGTCCCCGAGCCGTCCCCAGCCTGCCGGAAACGTTTCCACGGCGTCCCCGTGCCGTTTCCGTCCCCATGCAGTCCCCGGGACGGGAGACGGCACCTACTAGCCGTTTCCGTGCTTCCGAGCTAGTGGGCGGCGTAGTGGGATGAGCGACGAGGATGTCTTCAAAGCGGCATTGGAAAAATACAAGATGGACCATAAAACCGCGTTCCCACACGTTCGGGCTTGGGAAGTTATGCAAAAGGCCCTAAAGTGGGTGCCGGTTCCGAATGAGGTTGAGATGGCAAAACGTCAAAAAACCTCGGAGACCGGTAATTTTAGTGACGGCGGCTCGGACACAAGATGTCACATTAATTTAAATGACGACGCCGAGTTTGACGAAGAAGAGTACGCCGTAAGGGAAGAGGAACGTCCCCCGGGCCGGGACAAATCAAAAAGGGAGGCGGCTTCAAAGAAAAAAGGTTACGAAAAAAGCGATTCGAAGATGGAGGCGTTTATGGCCCAATTTAAAACTTACACGGAGGTCACGACCCAAAAGGCGAAGGAACGGGCGGTCGAAGAAATGGTACGCGTGGCGGGAGAAAAGGTACGCGTGGCCGATGATAAGGTTCGGCTCAAAGAGTGGAGATATTGACGATCGATGTTGATAATTATTCCGAACAAAAACGCTCTACTTTAAAGAAAATGCAAGAAGACATCATGAAGAAGTATCAAAGTTAGGAATTTTTTTTTTTAAGTTTATATTTTTTTTTAGTTTATGTAATGTTTTTTAATATTAATGAATTTATTTTTCTATCTTATTTGATAAATGTTAAAAAAAGATGATTTAAAAAAAAAAAAAAGTAAACTTACGGGGTAGGATAATCCTCTCATTTCCATTGTTTTAGTGTGTTGGACCATCCTCAGAGGAACTATGACGTGGCGCATAGGTGGCGGATCATCCTACAAGGGAGGATGATCACCATACCGCATAGCCTTATGCATTACCTACATGGCAAATTTCACACTGAAAACATGGGCCGGTACGGACCCAACCCGATTAAACGAAGGCCCAGGATAAAGAATCCAAGTAAATATAGCAAGAATGCAAGATCACCCCCTCAAATGTGTAGGAAAAATGGTCGTTTTCAATCTGTTTAAGCCATCAATAAACAAGTGTATGTATTGTCATGTGTGATTTCTACCAGTTCAAGTATTTATGAAAACATATCCAACCCTATTCTCCCATATATTAGGATATGTAAATTGGACAATATAAGTTAATATAGTAGAGGTACATTATCAAATAAAAATGATGTGTTGGTGCTCACCATATACCAACTTTAATCCAAAAGAAAATAACTCTATAAATTCAAGGGGGCCTCATTTACATAACAATTGGAAAATTTGAGGCACCAATTCCTACCCCTATTCCAAAAATCTTTCAACAATTTAAACCACTTTTACATACCATCTATGTATATAAACCACAATGGTTGTTACTACTACCACTACAAGAAGAAAAAGCTTCACTTGAAGAACAATAAGCCTTTTCTGTGTTGCGTAATCTGTAAGGCGGGTTACCCGTTTCATAACATTTCAAAACAGAACTTTTCTCCTCACCCCCTTCCTCAACGAATCTCGTGTGGGCCCTACTTCTTGAAAACCTGTTACGCGAGACCGTCGCATGATTGAGGTAATCATGAGGAGTGTAAAGGGTGTTGAAGATTGACGAAATCGGATCAGTGTTGTTGTCGCTATAATCGACAGTGCTAAATGAGTCGCGTGTGCTTTCGGTGGTGAAAGATGCGTCATCTGAGCTTGTGAATATTGACCAGTCACTAGATGTCGCATCTGAAAAGTCAACGTTTGACGGTCTTGTGTGAAGATGGTTTCCGTTCAAAGCTCCTTGAAAACAAGTTGACTCTTGATGGTGGTACAAGGTTGACTTTGGCGGTTTTGACTTTGTAAAGCTGGAAGTTTGGTGTTTGGAGTGTTTCCGGCTGTAACTTCTTGGGGGCCGAGGGGATGATCTACAAGAAAGATGAAAGCTTTTACATAAAGGTGGGAAAATGACAGGTTCGGGTCGAACTGGAACTTTTTGCACTCCGCCCAAACAAGTCAGGTTCAGTTGACCCGAAACACTTTGTAGCCACAATTGTAAGTGTCAAATAATATTTATCAAGATTGTATTGTTTCCATAACAATCTTAACTTTTTGAATCATATAATTTGTAAGGTTTTATGCATTAAATATACACTATCAGCAAACTTTTGACCCGATTCCTTTTAAGCTACTAGCCATTTTCGTCCCCGAGGTTTGACCAGTTTTGCGACTTACGTCCAAAGGTTTGTTTTTTCGCATTTGGATCCAAAAGGTTTGAAATCTTGCCATTTTCATCCGGCTCGTTAACTCCATCCATTTTTCTCCGTTAAGTGAGGGGTATTTTCGTCTTTTTTGTTAACGTACAGAACAGTTCGGTCTTTGTCACTTTATGTACATCATGCTAAATGCTTGTACATAAAGTGAAAAAGACCGAATTGATCTTTTAGTTAACAAAAATTAGAAATACCCCTGACTTAACGGAGAAAAAATTGGTGGAGTTAACTAGCCGAGTGAAAATGGCAACATTTCAAACCTTTGGACGAAAGTCGCAGAACTGGCCACACCTCAGGAACGAAGATGGCATTTTACTCTTTTTTTTAATTAACTTTACCCATTAAAAGATAAAAAAAAATAACCGGAAGCGAACCATTCATAAGTAAATGGAACAAAATTTCAGCTTCTAATTTCAAGCTGGTGATAAATGAAGAAGCAAACTGCAAATAGATCGCTTACCTCATGTAAAACAATATGTATGCACCTTCTGACATCACCTGATTCAAAGGCACTCTGAGAACCTGCAACTCAACGGTTATCGTGACTTGATTTTACATTTATCTAAATAATCAGAGTACGTTACACAATTACGAGGAGGTTAATTACCTGAGAATCATCTATTTTTGACCAATTGCCTTGAAAATCTTTCACATATGATATATAGTGACCAGAAAACGATGCATTCATTGTGTCCAAGTGCACAACAACACCATAAAGCAAGTATAACGGAGGAATGTCGTCTTTTCCCGTCATAAACGGGATCATGTCCAACATTTCCGGATACTCGATACACTTATTTAACTTCCCGTAACTCCCCTCCTGATAATAACCAAAGCAGAATATGTAACCGTTTTAAAGTCATATAACCATTTACAGAAACAATAATTCTTTAACGATAGTTACTCTAAAAATGTTAGCTTTCCAAATTAGAAAGAGAGTAAAATGCCATTTTCGTCCCTGAGGTTTGGCCAGTTTTGCGACTTTCGTCCAAAGGTTTGTTTTTCCGCGTCTAAATCCAAAAGATTTGAAATCTTGCGATTTTCATCTGGCTCGTTAACTCCATCCATTTTTCTCCGTTACGTTAGGGGTATTACCATCTTTTTTGCTAACTTAAAGGGCAATTTGGTCTTTTTCATTTTGTGTAAAAAGACCGAATACCCCTGAAAAAGACCAAATTGCCCTTTAAGTTAACAAAAAAGATGAAAATACCCCACTTAAAGGGAAAAATGGATGGAGGTAACGAGCCCGATGAAAATGGCAAGATTTCATACCTTTTGGATTCAGATGCAGAAAAACAAACCTTTAGACAAAAGTCGCAAAACTGGCCAAACCTCAGGGACGAAAATGGCATTTTACTCTTAGAAAAAAGTAGTTGAATACCTGAAATCTCTTCAATACAATTGTCAATATATTCGGAGCCTCGTGTATAGCCAATTGCTTCCGTGCCCGAACATAAGCAGCACACCTTCAAAATTAAATAATTTAGTAGACCGTTACTTTCCAATTATATACACATAACGCAAGAACGTTAGATATATAGATATTTCAATATAACTAAGGAACAAACCTTCCACATCTATACATGTTTTCTCCATCCAAATCTTCCGGCTTTGTGAATTGGGCTAATGCGTCTTCTAGCGTGTCGACCCGCCCGAATATCTCTAGGGTAAGGTCCATAAAGTTTTCATATTTATCCGATTCATGGTGACATTTCAAGCATTCAACCTACACACGCACACATACGTATATCTAGTATCTTTTTGGATTTTTAACCCATAAAAATGCAAGAAAGACGTTTCACCTTTGACCGGAGTTGACCCCCAAAAGTGTGTTGAATAAAGGTTGTTTCTTGCAATTTAGGATCAACTACATTTTCCCCACCCAAACGCTCCAAACATATAGATTGCATAGTCGTGATCAAAAGCCTAGAAACAAAACACGACAGATTAGAATTAATGTTACATATGTAACATGTTTCAAAGTTAACAACTTTATATTCCAAGATTACAAACCTTAAAAATTCGTGAGCGTCTTCTTGACTTCCGTCACCGATTTGGCAATTAACGCTTCGCATATGCAAAAGGATGTTGCTAAGAGACAATGGCTCGCAACTTACCATCGTTACATAGTGTTCAAGTTCACACATTAGGCACCAACTTTTTGCACAACCTAATGTAAAAACAAGATAAACAATAAAAAAAGGGATCGATGAAATTGTAGTCCAAAAATTGATTTAAAACGAGAGAATGGGAAGTATTAATTACAGGTTCTTGAATGTGATCTATGAAGCAAAAAGATCGTCAACGGCTTTGTAGACATCAAGCACTGCATCACAGCATTTGCATAACAGCTGCAAATTATAATATGATGAATTTGACGATTAAATTGATTATTGAGATAAATGTAAAATTACCTATCTACCCATAACTTTAAGCACATGATAATATGAATTTGACGATTAAATTCTACAAAAAATAATTTGAAAACATGAGCTATGGTGAAGTACCTGTTCCCGCAATTCACAAGTCCCCTTGGAGAGAAGTCAAAAGCTTCATACCCGAAGTACTTCAAAAACTCATCATACGGAAATAGCATCTAAAATTGTGAGAAAAAAAAAATCACTTTAGCAAGATTCAATATAAATGAGGCTTCTTAACCTTCAAGGGGTGGCACAGTGGGAGCATCTGATAATTAATATATATAGAGGGGGGGGGGGGGGGGGGGGGTTAACGTACAAGACCACCTTATCATGCGATGTGTATGCGAGCATCTCAACCGCACATCGGATCTAATCTAGACCTTCAATTGAACACGGTGGCACAATAGTAATTAACTTTGCATAATTACGCACGGCTTGGGTTAAACCCTAATTACGCATGTTATATTGGCGGTCGCGTACCAGAAGCACATTAAGAACCTTTTGTATTTTAAACTCTCTCTCTCTCCCTCCCTCTCTCTCTCTCTCTATATATATATATATATACATATATAATGAGGTACCAAAAGTAACTTAATTTGGTTGTATTAGTTTCTTTACGCCACCCGCTTCTATATAATGAATTTTAATGAATCGATATCTGGTTTTGATAATTTACTTTTATTTTCTTATGCTTGTCACCGTTGACTTCCGAAGTTTCCACTCTGCCATGCTTCGTTGACTTCTTTAGACCAATCATCTTCATAAAACCCTTACTAATACCGCCACTGCCTTTCACATCACTCGTTTGCAAAGCATCTGTGTATCATGTCATAAAAAACGGTAAAAGTTTAGTTGATTAAAATAATTAAAATCAAAATGAATGAATATCCTGAAACCTACCCAACTCATCATCAATTTGGCCTGTATTTTCGGTTCTTGAACACATTTGTTCTTTCGAGAATTCCACCGTTGATTTTCCTAGTTTCTGTGATTTGCTCCCAGAAGAAGACGATCGTGATTTTAGCACGTTACTCTTCTTTGGTGGGCATCTCTCAGTTTCCATATCTAACGCTTTTGCACCGTTTTGAGCCGGTGATACTGAGTCATGTTGACCGTTTGACTTTAGATCCTCGTGTTTCGAACCGACAATATCAGCATTGTTTCTTTCTGGAATAACTTCCTTCGCATGACTCCGCTTGGACTGCATTTAGCATTTTTCGCATAAAAATAATACCATAAAAATATACGAAAATAAAATAAAAAAACTCACGGAAGATACAGTAAGATAATAACCTTATGTCTGATATAAGTTTCCTTAAACATTGTATTATCATACGAAGTAGAACACGTGTCCAGGAATGAATCTACTGCGTCGGTATCTTCTCGGATTGAAACTTCCCTATTAGTTTTGCAACGATTTCGTTTATCTGAAGATTTTAATTCGGAAAGGGGCCCGGAAGATGATTCGGGTGGATCATCTGAAGCAGATATTTCATGCCCAATATTGGATTCAGAGCAGTGGGAATTCGAGTTTTCGTGCATCGATACTTGTTCATGAACAGATAATAATTCTTCATTTGATGCGGATTTAGGAGACGAACAACTACTGTTGACCTCTAATCGTTGGCACTCGTGTTTATGAACTTGCCTCCAATGAAGTATTTGACACTTGCCAGAACTGCATGAATGTAATGAAGTATAAGTAGACATATAATTCAACGATATCTACATCCTGAAAGTTACAAACATATAACCAGTAGATTAACAGTATGTTTGGATGTGCTTCATAAGATTGCAAAAATCAACCACTTTAAAAATGCACATCTTACCCCCCCCCCCCCCCCCAAACCCTCTTCTTAAAAGCTACAATAGGTAGATGAGTTTACATGTATCTCGGCCATAGTTGTTAATTACGAATAACAGACGATAGCGACAAGCAACCTATAAGCTACATAGCGATAGCGATGAAATAGCAGGCGCTATTTTATGTTTAGCGATACAGTAGAAGAAAATATTAGAAAGATTTTATATCCAAATACGGCGTTTCTATACGTATATTTAACAAAAAAACCTACAATCCAGCTGTTGTATACGTATATTTTATCGCAATTTATATTAAAACAAAAAAAAAAAAACCTGAAATCCCGCTATTTACTCGCTACGGAGGCGCCAAAATCAGATAGCGATGAATGAGCGCCTTGCTACGCTATCCGCTATAGTGCTCGCTATGAGCCCTATTAACAACCATGATCACGATAATCAAGTTAAACAAATTAACTTCTTACAAGATTCTCCAAATCTTGAATGTTATTACCCTAAAAAATCATAACGACTTTTATCCAAACACTCAAAAACTGATCATTACCAGTTCAGTATGCATTATTCAAAACTCAAATCAAAGCAAACGTAAAAACCAAACCAACGAACTAAACATAACATACCAATATCGCACAGTTTTGCAGCGTGAGCAACGCGTAGTGGCGGGACTAAAGCAATTAGCACACTCATGAAAACCATTGACGACCTTCGATACCGATACAACAGGTACATCAACAGCAGCAAGCATGGCCTCGGCCCTAAACGATTCTTGTGCAGCAATCTGAGCAAGAACCCTAATTTTATCTTTCTTTTTCGCCACCTCACTCCATTTTCCCAACAAAATGTACGCGATAATCGGCAGCACAACAAACACTAAAAATAGACCAGGTAAATCGGTTTCCTTTGTACGGAGCATGTCCCCACCAGCATACTCATGACCAGTTTTCACCGCAAACTATTTTCGTCGAATCACCAATCGGGTCTTCTCAAAATTCCCATAACAAATAAGGTAGCTGCAATGCAATTAAACCACAAAGCACTAATTGCTAACAAATTCAAATAAATACAAACCCTAAATTTAATTTGGGTAAAAAAAATCAAAGATAAGTGAAACGGTCGTGATTCTTGAAATACAAAAATGGCAAAATACATATCTACTTGACCTAATTTTTTATTTGAGTTACCCTTTTTAGGAAACCACAACAGAAATAGGTAACTTCGGTTGGGGGAAATTGAAACCTAAAGAAACAAGCAACAAACATATAACAATAATTAACTAAAATTAACAAGTATTATTCTTTATATCCTAAAGAACCAATGGCATTTGATGTCACTCATCTAGGCTTACAAATTTGGGGAAAACATATAAAGATTGAAACTTTATGTCAAAATTGAAGAAAATACACAAAACCCAGATCAAGATTACAAAACCCAGATGAAATCAGGCAACTTTAGTTCAAATCTAAAGAGGGTTTTGATGAATCCGTACCTATTTTGCTGTAGAACAAGAAAATCTGAAGAAAAAAAAAAGATTCTTTTTTTCCCTCAAGTTTAGAGTGAATACATACAAATTTTGTAACTATAATTAATAATTTACTATCCTCTCTCTTTCTGTTTTTCTCTCTCTATGTGTGTGTGTGTTTTGAGGGAATAAATACAAAATTTGTTACTATAATTTACACTCACACAGAGCCTTTGAATAGATACAAATGTCGTTGCTTCTCGTATGATCTTTTTGGTCTTCAAGATTCGGGTGGTTTTTGTAATTTTGTAAGAGCTAGAAAAAATTTTGGTGCTTTGCAGAGCTGGCACACAACTAGTGGATAATTTACTTGACATGGTGGTGGGGTATGTGGTATTGTTACAAACTTTGTAATAATTTGTGCATCATTTTCTTGTAATTAGGATGTGGATGTGACTTGTGGAGAATGATTTTCATGTCCAAATCAAGATTTCATTTTTTGCTATATATTTAAGCCACTTGTGTTGTTTTGATATCTCGTGTCAAGTGGTGTTTGTCAAATCATACAACTCGCTTAATGTGTTTAAGACTAAAGGGTATGGAGAGGATGGGCTTGGAGGGGATGAGCCGCCACGTAGGCAGCTCGTGGGGGATGGGCCTCCTTCACATTTGAGGGGGATGGAGGATGGGGCTACCCCACCTCATTATTTTATAATTTTCTAAGTGTTTAAATTGAAAATGGATGAGATAGAGGGTATTTAAATTGAAAAAGGATGAGAGAGAGGGTATTTAAATTGAAAAAGGAAATATAATATTCAAAGTGGGGCCCCGTCTCATTCGGTTGTGGGGAGCCGTTTGGGCCGAGCCGACCCTCAGGGGGGTGGTGTGGGGGACCGGCGCCGGTCCTAGCCGGGCCTAGCCGGCCCCCATACCCTTTAGTCTAACTAACAAGGAAATGACTAATGTGACCACTAACAAAGTCATATGTCGCGTATGGCCACTTTCATCATGTTGTATGAAATGATTCGGGCCGCACATTGAACCAACCGCTTTACTTGTTCGACCATTTTTCGTCTCTTAAGGAGAAGATCGGTGTTCAACTTCAGGCATGGAGTAGGTTAGGATGAATTTGGTGTAATTAAGGAGTAGAGTAGGATAACATTCGTCGTTCAAAATATATAATAAACACTTAACAATATAGTTAACTTTTCATAGTTGGTGTTTCGATGTTTTTCGTAGTTTTAGTTGGTGTTTCAACGTTTTCAACTTGTATTGTCGAGAACTTATTTAAGATCCCAACCTATATGTAGAACAAAAGATATTCTAGACTAGTTGGTAAACCTCACATTACATTATAGGCTATGGGTTCTAGTTTGGTAACTCTCATTTTAACTTTTCAAATCTAATCTTAATTTTCTTAGACTATATGTTGTGGATGGACACAAAAGAAGTTTTAACATGGAAAAATATTGTCACGTGGTGCCACGTATGCACTCTTTTTTTTTACCCTCATGGGGCTTTAAGGGGCACTGTGCGGCTTTATGTGAAATGTGATATTGGGGTTGAGGTGGATAGATATGACTAAATGCAAATTTTAAATGATACACACACATGGTGCCCAAGCCTAGGGTTGTTCACGAGCTAAGCCGAACCAAACCAATGGATCTTTGCTCGTGCTCGGCTCGGCAATAATCGAACGAGCATTTTCCATCGAGCGGCAAGCGAGTAGTTGATGATAAGGCAGATTACGATATTTAAACATAATAATACATAAATTGTATACTATTAAAAGATGAAGTGAATGAACAGTAAGAATATGGGGTATGGGGCGGGGGTTGGGTACAAACGCCCAAGTCACCACCTCGGGTCCGCTTGTGTTTCGGCGTGGCCCCTTGGGCGGGGGTTTCAGCCCGGGCGTTGGACGGGGCTACCTGCCCACATGACATGGCGGAACCTCATTGGCCAAGAGCACTAGCCCTTTGAAATTGGTTTTTTTCCCACGCTACCCCAGCCACACCCTATCATACCCCTTTGAAATTGGCTTTTAGTCTTGGGTGCCCCACACTCCACGTATCGCACCATGCCCCCAACCCACGCCCCACCATACCCCACGGTCTAAGTATATTTGTTTCAAAGGTTTTTTTATATGTGTTGTTTAGTGGTTTTTTATATGTGTTATGTGCTTCTTTTATATATCTTATGTAACTTGCGTTTGTTTTTTATCGATGTAATTCACGTGTCAGTATTTTTTTATCATATCAACATTTTTTTCTCTATGGGTTGCTGTAACGAGTGTAGGTGGCGTAACAAAACAAACCGATACCGATCAAATTCCCACCGTGTTGGTATATTTTTAGTTATATCATGATTTTTTTTTTCTATTGGTTGCTATAACAAGTGTCAGTGTCGTAATTAAACGAACTGATACCCACCCACCGCGCAACGCGCGGATTTAATAACCCTAGTTGAAGTTTGAACATCAATTTTTACGCATTAATGTTGAATGGTTCGTGGAACATTCGTCATTCAAATTCCAAAAGTAATAAACACTAACATATTAATAGTGGGGTATGTGGTATTGGTTACAAACTTGTAATAATGTGTGCATCATTTTCTTGTAATTACGATGTGGATGTGACTTGTGGGGAATGATATTCATGCTCAAACCAAGATTTAATTTGTTAGGGTATAGGGTGTGGTGCGGGAAACGAGTGCGGCAAGGGGGGTTTGCCGCGCGGCAACACCTACGCCGACACCCTTTGCCGCTCGGTTTCATTGTCGCCCAGTAACCAAACGCCGATCGGTGAGGAGGGAAGGGAAGGAGAGAGGGGGTAGTGTGGGGTGGGGTTCATCCCAATCTCAACCAATCACACATTTTTCTTTTTTTTTAAATAGTTTACCACTTCACCAAGGTGTTGTTTGTTTTTTCTGCGGAAAAAGGTCTGCAGTCTGCGGACCACATCCGCAGGCATCTGCAGGAGAAGAGGTGGACCAAATGTCTGCAGTTTGCAAGGAGAAGAGAGTTTGTTTTTTTTTCTTCTACAAAACCACTTTCTCTCTACAAATGTCTGCCTCAACTCTCTCTCTACAATTTGCAGACCACCACCGCCCATAGCACCACCACCACCGCACCACCTCCGCCATCACACCACTGCCATCATCTTCGTCGTTCAACCACCACCACCGCCTTCGTCGTTCAACCACCACCACCGCCTTCGTCTTTCAACCACCACCACCGCACCACCTCCGCCATCTCACCGCCGCCATCATCTTCGTCGTTCAACCGCACCACCTCCGCCATCATCTCCGATATGGGTTCGATTTGGGGTTTTTGGTTCGATTTGGGGGTTTCGGTTCAAGCACCACCCAAGTGTCTAACCATTGCCAACACTTTTGAGCATAGTTTACCACTTTGACATGGCACACTCTCATTGGTTGATTTTTTAGTTTGCCACTCTCAAGTGTTTAACCACTCCTTACACCCTTACCATATATTTAAGCCGCACATCTTATAAACACCAGTGACACGTTATTCAAGTCTTGAGTCATATGAGAGTCCGTGCCAGATGGTTTTTGCAAATCATACAACTCGTCTTATATGTTTAACTAACACAAAATGACTAATATGATCATTGACAGAATAATATGTTTTGTATGACCATTTTTATCATATGTACGAAATGATTTGGACTGGACATCAAACCAGCCATTTTACTCGTCCATCGATTGGACCGCTCAGGCCAAACTTAGGAACCGGATATAGGGGTGTTGTGGGACTTTATATGAAATATTGTATTAGGGTTAAAGTGAATGGATATGATTTGTTGTAAATTAAAAACACACACATGTTGCAGGGGTGCTAAAGGTGATGATGTGGCAAGGGGCGTTAACTCCTCCAATCCCACAACACAGCCTTATCCACGTCGACCGCCCCAAAGGGTGCAAACCAAAACGTTAGAACAAGCGGTTCACGGTCCAACTGGTAGACTGACCGGTCTGGTCCCTTTTAAAAATTGACTCAACCCATAGGATGACATCATTTGGTGTCTCTATAACATTACTCCATCTATATTTAAGTTCTGTTTGGTTCAAATATTTCAAATAAATTATAATCTAAGGAATTGAAATGAATATTTTTTATGCATTCGTTTGCAAAATGCAATAGCTTTTTCTTACATAATCATTTTTTGGTTTGTAAAACTGTAAGAATATTTACAACATAAAATTATAACATACGTGGACTTAAAAAAATAAGAGAAAAATGATGTAATAACAAAGAAAGATTAAAAGGCTTCTGGCCTAATGGTATCATGATGTATAAAGATGGTGTCCGACCCATGAAGTTGAGGGTTTGTGATACGATACCCGACCCGAGTTAGAATTGGTCGGGTCAAATTCAAAGGCAGCAGGGTGAAAAATTAGAGACAATGGCACCAAAATTAAATTCATTTAGAGGGAAAATTCAGTGAGGAAATTGGATAAGGAAATAGTGGGTGAGTGGGGCTAAAAAAAAGGAAGTAACTAGTGAAGTCTTACGTTTATTATGGTGTGTTCCTATTTCATTTTGTGGGTGGAGATACAATAGAAAGTTTATTTGGCTAGGAAGTGATCTTGACCATCCATTAAGTTAATCAAGGGCTAAGATTAAATCAGGGAAATTGAAAGGAAGAAAAGAGGCGTGCGAGTTTGTTCAAGGGCATTCTAGTCAATCCAAGCCAATAGTTTCTCTCTCCTCCAATCCCCCCCCCATTTTTTAAACGTTAATAACTCTTTCATACGACATTATTTTTTTATAAAAATTGCACCAAAAAAACGAGCGTTTTTTTATCTTTAAAACGAGTATACTATTGCTATATTTAAAAAAAAAATTAAACCCAGTTGTGTAAAACGCAATAGAAAAACCACCAGTTACATAAAACGCAATGAAAAAAAAAACCTAAAAAATGACATTTTTCTAAAACGCAATGCACCAAAAACACAAAGAAATGACTTATTTGTAAAATGCAATGGCCAGAAAACACAAAGAAATGTCTTATTTCTAAAACGCAATGGACTGAAAACACATAAAAAATGTTTTACCTAAAACGCAATGCACAAAAAACACAGAGAAATGTCTTATTTGTAAAACGCAATGGCCAGAAAACACTTAAAAATGTCTCATTTCTAAAACACAATGACCTAAAAAAACAAAAGAAAGTGTTCTCTGTAAAACGCAATGGACTGAAAACACCTAAAAATGTGTTTTACCTAAAACGCAATGACTAAAAACACTTCAAAAATGTGTTTTACCTAAAACGCAATGACTAAAGATACTTAAAACTGTGTTTTTTTCTAAAACGCAATAGCCAGAAAACACATAAAACTCTCTTATTTCTAAAACGCAATGGACACATAAAACTGTTTCTGAACTGTTTGTGAATTGTCTGTGAACTGTCTGAATTGTCTACGAATTACTGTCTTCGAAATGAGCCAATTTCTGGAAAATTAATTTTTCTGATGCGTTTTTAGTACAGCAATTTAATCGGAAAAAAAAAATTCCGAGCTAACCCCAGCCAGGGGCTCTGCCCCTTGGACCCCGCCAGGGGCTGCCGCCCATGGGACCCCGCTACCAGGGGCTGCCGCCCCCGGACCCCCGTCAAGATCGTAAAACGTAATGACTAAATAAAAACCCAGATCGTGAAAATGAAATTAAAGAATTTCTTACATGGATCGAAGCCGATTTCTTCATCAATTGACGAAATTTGAAATGATAGAACACTTATCAGCGATTGAATCGAACAAATCGAGTGATTATCTTCAAAATCACCAGAAAAAACGAGATTTTGAATGAAATGAAATTAAATTGGGTTTTCTTCGAAAAAAGCTGAAGAACACGTTGATCGGGTGGTTGAATCATTGATTGATGACGAAAATCACACTATAATGTAGTGATTACTGAGATAGTAAGTGAAGAAAAGGTTGGAGATGGTGGGTTTTGAAAATGGTGGGTTTTGAAGTAACTGGGGAGAAGAAGGAAGAAGAAATGATGAGATTGACTAAAATACCCTTTCTCTTTATTTTAAAATTTGTCACATGTCATAATCCTATGGCTTCCTATCTTTCCTAGCCAAAATTAACTTCCTATTTGATCTTTTCCCTTCATTTTGTTTTTGTCCGTTTTTGTTTACCTAAATTAGCAAACTCTTGTTTGTAATCAGAGATTAGCCTATCTCGAATCAGGCCAACTATCTTGTTCATTTTATTTCAATCAATAGATGTAACACCCCGAAAATATAAATTTTCATATTAAGATTTAAATATCGGTAATAAACATGATAAAACAACTAGGGGTAAATAACCTAGTTAGTCATAGGTCTTGAAGTAATAAGGAAATTGTTTTAAAAATACTATATGTAACTTGGATAAAGTATAGGGGCCAAATGTAGCAAACTTGAAACAAGATTGATTAAATAAAATACTAAACACCAAAACACACACTTAAAGTGTGTGTTCTGGTCGAAATTTCCAGAGGAGCCAAAGCTCTCATCTTCAAAACCCTAGCAAGCTAAAATTCAAGAAATTTAAAGGCCAAGCCAGTTCTGAATTGAAATCCAAGTTCATATTGGTGATCACCTAAGCAAAGGGATCACAAGGTATGTTAAATTTCACCTTATGGTTGCATCTTGGAATTTTGATGAACATAAGAAATCAAAATTTGAACTTGATTGATTGATGTTTAGATGAAATTAGCAATGAAAACATGTTTAGGAGTAAACCCTAGTCAATAACTTGCTGAATTGATGCTCAAATTATGAAATTAATGGTCACCCATCTAAGTGTTAAATGGGTTTTTGTAGAATGATAAAGAACACTAGAAATGTGATCATAAATTTGGTGTTAATGGTTTACATGAAGTGAATCTGATATTATTGTGCATGTTAGATGTAATGAACTTGCAAAAATTTGTTGATTTTGGCTAAATAGTTAAGTCATGAACTTGATAATGGATTTTGTAAAACGATGCCCATAAGATGTTTGTTAAAACGCCTAAGAGAAAGCTAAAATAGTAAATTTCGAATAAAACGCATATTTGAATGATATGGCAAATTATACGTTGTGTGTTATGAATAGAGTTCTAAACGGTAGTTGGTTGAACTCTATAGGTAAAGGGATCGAATCCTCAAGTGGACAAGCCGGGACGGATACGCGCTTGAAAGGAACGCTCTAAAGGTACGTAACCTTGGTTTCGTTACATTATGCTTGATTGAAATGTAGTTACTGAATTAGTGTTGTGAGAAAATGTAATATTTTGTAGAAGTGACGAAGTTCACTAAATAATTAAAACGGGTCAAAAGATTGGTTAAGGTATGTTTGGTTGTAATTGAAATGGTGGATTCCATTAGACAAGCAAACGGGTCAAACAAAGGTCGAGTTGGTAGTATAGAAGTGACTTGAACGTCACTCGATGATTGTGGATCATGAGAGCGTAAAACCATGGAATGGTAATGATACGCTGAAGTTCACAAGCCCGGGGAATGGGTAAGTATGTCTAGAGGTCATAAATTCCGAGTAGCGAAAAGTATAATACAAAACTAAACGGGTTGAATAAATAAAAAGGGAACTTATAGGCTTCCAGTCCATAAACCTAACTTTTTAGCATATAAAGATGATAAACGTGTTGGTATTCAGATTACGAACGCGTAGGAAAAAAAATCACGTAAAACGGATTAATAGAATGAAAGTTATGAAAGTTTAAAGTTGAATTTTTGGAAAATTATGGAGTTGGGCATTTGCAGCTCTGAAGGTTGAAACCTTCTGTGAAAAAGAGGTCGTCGCGCCCCGCGACGAAGAGCTTAAGGTCTGTCACGCCCCGCCCTGCCACGGCCTGTGGCGGTCCGCGAGGGCTGAGACTAAATCTGTCACGGGTCGCGACAGACTGCAGAGTTGGAATTTTTTTTTGTTCGTTTTTGCAATTCGGACATGTTTAAAATGATTAATTGTTCATCAAAACTAACTTTATTGTTGGTTTTGATATTAGGTGATGTAGGTGGTATTCCGGATGGCGATCAAGCAAATGCTATGAACCGAACACAATACTTTTGAAGCTTCCGCGAATGATGTTTTGTTTAGTCGTTTGTTTTAAAAACATGTAAACTCTTAAATGTTTAAATCTAGTATGAATGATGTAATCTTGAACAACTTAATCATGAAAGTGTATTAACTCATCAATGTTTTTGAAAAGTCGTACTTTTAGATATAAAGGTGCGTATTTTGAATAAAAATATGTTTAAATTTAGACGGGTCTTACAATCGAATTTATAGTTCTTATCAATGGTTCCATTGACGGGAAATCGAATGGCTCCTACAACCTGGAATTTGGTTATCGTTGCCCATTTATCAGTCATTGTTGCACGATTAGACGCCATCCTAGCACCCTTGAAGGATGATATTGCAGCAATCAAGATTCAGATGACCGGAGATGGCAGTTACTGTGAAAAAGCAGATGAGGATCGGAAGAACACGGTGGCCTAGGACAATATAATGGCCAACGGTTTCGTGTCTGAAGTTGTAAGAATTCCCAAGAGCTATGATTTTGAAGAAAGTTATGAGAAACAGGCAGGAGAAAATCAAGGAAAAATGACGAGCAAGAAGATCTGCATAAGGAAAAATTGATGTGGATCAGTTCTACTTATAACGACATTGGATCCGAGACAATTTTGAGTGTTCAATCGGTTCTGAAAGTATTTCCCATGAACAAGGAGACCGAAGATATGGACCTGATCATGGCGTTTTCAGGTAATCACTCAAGTGAAACCATAGATGTTCGTGATTTTAATCTCCAAACCGAACGTCAAATCGTGTTTGGCCAATCACATGGCAAGACACATAAACTGCAAGTGGTACCAGCAGAGCCTTCAAAATCTGTTGTGTTGCAACAATTCACAACAACCCTTAATAACATTCTTAAGAACCCTCAACATAGCTCCTGTTACACCAAATGTACCAATGTTCCTATTTGTTACAGTCTCACCAACACACGCTTCATACTGCTCCTACAACACTTCACATCAGCTCGGTACCTCCACATGTCTCACTATCAACTTTAAAAAGGAGTCACCTTCATGCGCCACCACAGCCAATGGAGCCATAACATCGGGTTTTCGATACGGGTCCATAAGGGTTACCACAAGCTGTTTTGACTCGACTTAAGGACAAGTCGGTTCTCCAGGCATGTAATATTGATACGATACCCGACCCGGGTTAGAATTGGGCGGGTCAAATTCAAAGGCAGTAGGGTGAAAAAATTAGAGACAATGGTGCCAAAGTTAAATGCATTCTGAGGGAAAATTCAGTGAGGAAATTGGATAAGGAAATAGTGGGAGAGTGGGGCTAAAAAAAGAAGTAACTGCTGGAGTCTTACGTTTATTGTGTTGTGTTGTGTTCCTGTTTCATTTTGTTTTTGTCTATGTTATTGTTTACCTAAATTGGAAAACTCTTGTTTGTAATCGCAGATTAGCCTATCTTGAATCAGGCCAAATAAGGTATAAAATCAACTCTTTTATGTACTAATGTAGGAAAAAGTACGTTTCTTCGTATACTTTTGATTTTCTGGATTAAAAAGAGCTTAAATGTACAAAAGAAACAAATTAACGGCGAAAACCAACATATATGCAAAGGAAGATAACTTACTGACCCTCCAAGCTTCACCCCAAGACCAAAAACAACAATTCAGATGACAAGCACGGGGTCGTGCCACCAAGGCATGGGGCCGTGCCCTATTCCAGAGTCCATGAAGAAAAGACAAACAAAAGCAGACAAGAGACACGGGGCTGTGTCCCATGGACACGGGCCGTGGTCAACTCTAAGATTTGCAAAATCTCTAATAGTACAACAAGTACATGCCACATTTTGCATTAATAACTTACTTAATTATCTTTCAATATTCTGGCCTTGCGGGACTGTATCCCTGTTGACTCATACCAATATGGCTGAGGGTAGCGTTGCCTAAGTTGGAAACAAGTGATTATATTTTGTCTATTTGTTTCTTTATTATTTTAGTTTCTTTCTTTATTTAATTTATTTACTAAAAGTCTTTTCTCAAATTTTGGTTAGATTAGACGTTGACGATATTCCGTAATTAAAAGTTCTTGTGTCCTTGTACGGACTCGGTATCCTACCATCACTATACTACACAAACGATGAGTGCATGATAAACAAGTAAAAGTGCTTAAAAATATATATTAAAATTATACCACGCACGCATACACATCAAAGCCCTAGGTTTGTGTTCGTGATCGGAAACGTGATTGTTCTAGTTCATGATAATAATAATAAGAAGAAGATTTACAGAAGTTAATCAGAGAAGATGATGAGAGTTGAATGCAAAGATCGTGAAAGTGAGCGGAAACTTACGCGATGGGTTACCAATCGGAGAATATTGAAATTGAAGAACATCGATTTTTGTGTCGGTGAGAAACCGACACCGGAGAAGGTGATAAGCGTTGAAAGTCACCGAAAACTGACGTGATTGGTTACTGAGAGGAGAGTATTGAAGAATGTTGACGGTTGTGGCGTTGAGAAACGGTCGCCGGAGATTTGCAGGAAGGCGTTGCCGGAAATTAGCAGGAGTCAGTCGGAGAAGATGGTGAAATTACCGAAATACCCCTGCTAGTAACAATAAACTTAACGTGGGAATAACAGAGGACCAAGGTTGATTACATTTGGAAACGTTCAGAGGTAGGACATCAGGATATTCGTTTTAGGGGGTAAGAGTGTTAGCGGGGTAAAACCCCAGAGGATAAAATTGCACTTTACTCTAATTTTTATAACTGATATTGATATACATCTGTAACAATAATTGGCGTTCTAATTTCATTTTTTGGTCGGTAATTATGAACCTAAAAAGGCTTATGATAAAACAAATTACTAATATAACCAAATACATAAAAACAAACAAAGAGAAGAACCACTAATGATGGTTACTATAACCTTTTGACAATTTAATAATATAACCAAATACATAAAAACAAACAATGAGAAGAACCACTAATGATGTTACTACAACCTTTTGACAATCTAATCGTGCATGTGTCGTATTTTGATCACACGTCGCTCTCATGGCGATGTCATGTGAAATCTTATCTTGTGGATCGTTATATTACCAACCAATCGATTATATCCCTTTTTCCTAGAAAATTTAACATCTATTATTAAGCACAAGTGTGACACCTTAGTATATATATTTGATTATAGAATAAAAGTAACGTGTGTGTATATATATTAGAACACATTCATTTAATGGGGTAAGATCAAATAAAAAGTTTATTTTGCCTAAGTAGGACGAGAAGGAATCTTAACCATTCATTTTTCAAATCAATGGTTAAGATGAAAGTGTAGGAGAAAGGAGGAGTGCAAAGGTATCTTGGGAAAATCCTATTTATGGACTTTCTCTCTCCACATGCAAGGCACATGCATATTTCACCCTCATTTTTTAAACGTTCATAACTTTTTTATACGACATTATTTTTTCATAAAAATTTCACCATAAAATCGAGCGTCTTTTTATCTTTAATTTAAGTACCATATTGCTATATAAAATACGAAGACTAAAAAAACCCACTAAAATGTGTTGTATTTATATGTTGTATAACATTTTTTTTGTGCTGGATTTTTGTACTATATTTTTGTACTAAAATTTTTGTGCTGATTTTTTTTGTCTTAATTTTTTTTTCCTCAATTTTTTGTGCTGGATTTTTTGTATTACATTTTTTTGCTAAATTTTTTGTGCTATATTTTTTGTACTAGATTTTTTTGTGCTATATTTTTTTGTACTACATTTTTTGTGCTATATTTTTTGTACTAGATTTCTTGTGCTATATTTTTTTGTACTAGATTTTTTGTGCTAGATTTTTTTGTACTAGATTTTTTTTTGTATTTTTAAAAAACAAAAAGGGTGTCACATGTCATTTTCACTCCTATTTATAAGGACCAAAATGCCCTTGATTCCTAATTATTAGGAGTGCCACATGTCATCATCACAATCATTCTTAGGCTATTTAGGCAAAATCCACTTTTTAGTGGATCCTTCCCCTTCATTTAATAACCAATAATATGTTTAAAACTACAACAAACACATAATTCACTTATACATAATGCCTAGAAAATAACCAAACTAGTAAAGGTTTTCGCAACTCTGCGCATATTGGTGGTTTTGTGATAAACGTCCAATGCGTTCCTTTTAGAACCAACAATATGTTGAGAACTGTAAGAACCACATAATGCACTTATACATGGTGCATTGAAAATAACTTAAGTAATGAAAAAGAGAAAATACGACGGCAACGTAATCGTATTATGTACCACATTTAAAGCACCATGTACATATATATTATGTGGTTTTTTGTAAATTTCATCACATTTTTTGTTCTAATACGAGTGTCTTACGTAAGTATGAAAATATATACAATGTGTGTATATATATATTTAATATATAAATAATTATGTACAAACTTACACCATATATATATAAATTATGGGGTAAGATCAAATAAAAAGTTTATTTTGCCTAAGTAGGATGAGAAGGAATTTTAACCATTCATTTTTCAAATCAATGGTTAAGATTAAAGTTAGGAGAAAGGAGGAGTGCAAGGGTATTTTGGGAAAATCCTATTTATGGACTTTCTCTCTCTACATGCAAGGCACATACATATTCCACCCCCATTTTTTAAACGTTCATAACTTTTTTATACGACATTATTTTTTCATAAAAATTTCACCATAAAATCGAGCGTCTTTTTATCTTTAATTTGAGTACCATGTTGCTATATAAAATATGAAGACTAAAAAAACCCACTAAAATGTGTTGTATTTCTATGTTGTATAACATTTTTTTGTGCTGGATTTTTGTACTATATTTTTGTGCTGAATTTTTTTTCTCAATTTTTTGTGCTGGATTTTTTGTACTAATTTTTTTGCTGAATTTCTTTCGTGCTATATTTTTTGTACTAGATTTTTTTGTGCTATATTTTTTGTACTACATTTTTTGTGCTATATTTTTTTGTACTAGATTTTTTGTGCTAGATTTTTTTTTGTACTAGATTTTTTTTTGTATTTTTAAAAAACAAAAGAGGTGCCACATGTAATTTTCACTCCTATTTATAAGGACCAAAATGCCCTTCATTCATACTTTTTAGGAGTGCCACATGTCATCATCACAATCCTTCTTAGGCTACTTAGGCAAAATCCACTTTTTAGTGGATCCTTCCCCTATAAATTATTACGCAACATATGTATATAATAATGGATCCTGCGTTTATATTTATGCACAATTATGTATATATGTATACTAGGTGTAGTACCCGTGTAACCACACGGGTAGGTTTAGTAATGATCGAAATCAAATACTAAAAAACAGATTATAATATATCATTTAAATTTTGGTCTTTAGATCTATATCTTTATAAAATAATGTTAAAGACAGTATGTGTTAGTATTATGATAACTATAATGATAAAAGTTTTTGTCTATGTAATTATGTATATATGTATATACATTAGGCAATGTTATACACAATCTTTAACCACAATCATATAAGAATATTATACTCCAATTAAATATAATGAAATTCTTGATTTTATGATATAATTTTTATATTAAATAGTAAAGTGTATAAAAGTCATGTATGTTTTAAAAAATGATGAAGCTATATTTAAACCAAAAAAGGTTAAAAATTATTGTTATGTATTTACTCTTTTTAGGGTCAGCGAGGTCCTTATTTCGTAAAGTTTTAGGGTCAGGGAGGTCCTTAGTTCGTAGAGCAGTGAGATCCTTAGTTCTTGTCAACGGTTCTTCAACATTTGAATTTAATTGTTGGAAGGGTATGAGTCAAGGAGACCCATTATTATCCACATTTATGTTCTTATCATCTCACTTATTATGTGCGGATGACACTGTTATTATCGGAGAATAGTCAAGATTCAATATAAAAATGTGGCGAGACTGTTGAGGATATTCCGGTTGTGTCAGGGCTTAAAAATTAATCATAAAAAATCGAGGTTATATGGATGTGGGGTGGATGCAGATGAAGTTGCTACAATGGCAGCGGTGTTAGGTTGTAAGCAAGATAATGTTTCCTTTCCTTATCTTGGTCTAAAGGTTGGGGTGAATATAAATATGATTAGTAATTGGAATATTGTCGTTGGTATTTTTGAAAAACAATTGTCTTTATGAAAGGTTTCTACCCTTTCAATAGGGGGAAGAGTCACTCTTATTAGATGAGTGCTAGAAAGTGTTCCCAGTTACTATTTCTCATTGTACAAAGCCTCGATCAAGGTAATTGAGATTCTTGAAAGCTTTATAAAAAGGTTCTTATGGAGTGGATCGAGTGACGTTAAACCGTGTTGCCTCTCCTAAGCATATAGGTGGTCATGGTTTAAATAAATTGAAAATAGTTAATCATTTTTTGTTGTCTAAATGGATGTGAAGATATAAAAGAGAGAATAAAAGTCTGCAAGAAAGTTTCACTTCACATCAAAAGGTAAGTTGGAATTCAAAAGAACCGGTACCGAAAATCCCTAAACCGGTACCGGTACCGAAAATCCCCAAAAGCGGATACCGGTACCGGTACCGAATATACCCGGTTCGGTACGGTTCGGTACCGGTATTTGAGGGTAAAAACCGGTACCAAACCGGTACGATACCGATACCGGTACCGGGAACGATTTGGTCATCCCTAAGTTGGATCGCAGGCATCAAGAATAGATAAAATGATAAAAGGAGAATTTGTTAATGGTGAAAAAAATCTTTTTCTGGACAGATTTATGGGTGGGGAATAAATCGTTTGTCACCACCATCCACCAATGCAAACTTGATCATCTGTGTCATTCCACTGAATTTCTTCTAGAATTTTTATCTTTTAAGACAATAGAAGAACATACATTTATCTTCAGTATCATAAAAAGGTGTTAAGATATGAGTAATAAATGATCTAACAAGTTCAAAACTTAATATTGCTAAAAAGTATGTAATTATTTACATTCTATTTTATGAATATTATTGAAGTATCAAACTTTTCGTAAATTGGGGCATCGTAGTTTTTTTAACGACCAACAAAAAAGACTTTATTTGACCAGTTTAGCATGAAGCTAAAGAAAACTTACAACCAATACATCACAAAAAAACCACTAGCAACAAACTGAACAAAAACAAAGCAAAACTAGCTACATTAACTTAGACAAAATCAAACCTCCTCCACATGTTCTATGCAATAGACCATTCTTTGGACCTACACCTTACCCACAAATAGCCCAGGGACTTAACTTCAGCTATAGCCTTAGTAATCGAGATGGGAACTTGATTAAACACCTAATCATTAGGCATCCTCCATAAGCTCCAAATAGTTATCAAGGTAATTGCACAAACAACCTTTCTTCTTTTCTTGGAGCCTTGGACTAAAGATTGGATATCCAATATTCTCTAATGCTAAAAGCAAAGAGATTTGGAATATTGCACCACTAGGCAATTACCTGCCAAACGACTTGAGGGAACTGACACGAGACTAGTATGTGGTCGCTAGTCTCTCCTTAATCACCACAAAACAGGCAGATGTATATGTATCTCGAGGCCAGTGCTACCATAGTAGGGAGTCTTTCTTGCTCAGTGCGCCACATGGTTATACCAACCTTTAACGGGAGTTTAGGACACAACGCCTCAATAGCACCCCTACAACTCTACAAGGTCTTTAGGGGGGAGGGGGGGGGGGGGGGGGGGGGTTAGAGCAAAAAAACTAGCAACTATAGTTTTCACTCATGAATATTCTAAGGCGAGCTAGAAAATCTTAACAAGTCTTTAACCTTGATCCGGTTAGTACATAAACAACTTTATGTAACTGTAAGATTATATGAGAATCAAAGTCAATAAAGTCTAACTTGATCATAGTGAACCACATTATATTCTTATGTCATTTATTATTTTTACACTTTTAGTTGGTGTTTCAATTCATCGTGAGTGTTTATTCCGGTTAGAATTCTTAACACGTACTATTTTGAAATAAGCTAGTACAACATGTAGTTATTCTTTGTAAGCATTGTTTACGCATGTATACTTTTTTCCTAACACATATATACTATGAGGAAGGTTAACGTACATTACGGCTTAACGTACATCACGTACGACAGGTAATTACGCACGTTCATTTTAAAATCACGCACGTTATAACTCAAAAATCCAAAATCACGCATGTTGAAACACAATAATCACGCATATTGAAAACATTAATCACGCATGTTATAGAACAAATTACGCATGTTGTCGTACGTGAAGTACGTTAAGCCGTAATGTACGATATACTTTTTCTATATACTATATTGTTTACATAATTACATGTAACCGTGCTGTTATGAAAGTAATTTATTTATACTACAAATGTCATTGTGTATACTTGTTTGCACATGTGACGATATTTTGTAAATATATATTATACTATACTCACATGTGATAGAGTATAATCACATTTGATTATTAATTTATAATTGGTTGGTTAGTAACATGCGTCTACGAAACCAAGGGTTGTGGCATGTTGATTCTTCTGTCATCGAAAATCATCAATTTGTTTATATTAAAATTAGAAAAATATGAGTTAACATTCTAATTATAGTCGATACTATAAATTGAACGGAGAGTGGAAATGAGGATTAAACACATACTAGTTTAGAGTAAACATTCCGGACAAATACGTTTATCGTATAAAGCTTACAAATGACGTGGAAAAATAAAAATGGACAGTGACATTTTTGTAATTACTCTATTAGTAGAGTAATTATCAAACTTACTCTACAAGTGCATCAAAACAACATAAAGTTCAAAATTACTCTATTAGTTCATCAAAATAACATAAGATACACAATTACTATAAACGTTCACCAAACAATATACAATTCAAAATTACTCTACAAGTGCATCAGAATTACTATACTAGTTCATAAAAAAAAACATACTCTAAAAGTTTATCAAACAATATAAAATTCAAAATTATTATACAAGTGCATCAAACAACATAAAATTCAAAATTACTCTACAATTGTATCATAATTACTCTACTAGTTTATCAAGATAATTACTCTACTAATAGAATAATTAGGAAAATATCACCGTTTTTTACTTATCTACGCCATTCGTACGTTTTATACGATAAGATAAGATAATTGTATTTGATTTTTACTAGTTTAATGGACTGGAAACTAACTTATAATTAGGAAAATATCACCGTTTTTTACTTATCTACGCCATTCGTACGTTTTATACGATAAGATAAGATAATTGTATTTGATTTTTACTAGTTTAATGGACTGGAAACTAACTTATTGTTTTGTTTGTATATAACGAATAGTTTTATATTAAATTTAAGATAACTTTGATGTTACTATATTTGTAATACAATTTTATTATTAAAGTTTTTTTTTATGCTACACTAATATTAAAATAGAGAAATTGGCCTGTAATAATCTCAAATAGACTTTATTGGCCATTAATAATCCCACCTCAGAATATTCCCCCCATCAGTCCCACCTTTCACATATTTTTCCTACAATGGTCCATCGTTAAAAAAACTTAACGGAGTTAAGCTTTTTTCCAAATTACAAACAGATTTTTAGGGCTTTTGATTAAAACGACGATAGGAGTCAATTGATATAAAACTTGCCTCGAAACGGTACTCCAAACGATGAAAACGACGCTTCAATTCGGGTGTTTAAATTTCCAATTAACCAAAATCAAGTAACTTGAAGCACCATTTCGAAGTAAGTTTTACATCAATGGACTCGTATCATCGTTCTGATCAAAAACCCTAAAAAATCTGTTTGTAATATGGAAAAAAGCTTAACTCTGTTAAGTTTTTTTAACGGGGGACCATTGCAGGAAAAATATGTGAAAGGTGGGACTGGTAGTGGGAATATTCTGAGATGGAATTATTAATGGCCAATAAGGTCTAGGTGAGATTATTACACGCTAATAACCACCCAAGAATGGAATCGTCGAGCGAAATCACTTGACAACCTCCTAGAAGCAGCTTTTCTTGCCACCAGACCTTTCTCTATCAATTAGAAATCTGATGCTGTCAATAAACACATTCCTTAAATTGTAGATATTTGTTGTGTGTTTTTTTGTGTCTAATCCGCATATATATATATATATATATATATCACCATTGCCCTTGATTTTCTTGACTGTATATCTCTTAAATATCAACATATACACGTGTGATTTAGTTTACGAAGATTTTTCAATGCCGAGAACCTCGATCAGAGAATAAAAAAGGCGTAAGGTTCACAACGGTGTAAAATTAAAATGAGATATACCGGGCTTGGATTCAAGTTACAGGAACAAGGGCCAAACCAACCACCCAAGAATGGAACCGTCGAGCGAAAACACTTGACAACCTCCTAGAAGCAGATTTTCTTACCACCAGACCTTTCTCCATCAATTAGGAATCTGATGCCGTCACTAAACACATTCCTTAAATTGTAGCCATTTGTTGAGTGTTTTTTTTGGTGTCTAATCCGCATATATATCACCATTGCCCTTGATTTTCTTGACTGTATATCTCTTAAATATCAACATATAATCATGTGATTTAGTTTACGAAGAGTTTTGAATGCCGAGAACCTCGATCAGAGAGTAAAATAGGCGTAAGGTACACAATGGTGTAAAATTAAAATGGGATATACCGGGCTAGGATTCGAGTTACAGGAACAAGGGCCAAACCAACCACCCAAGAATGGAATCGTCGAGCGAAATCACTTGACAACCTCCTAAAAGCAGCTTTTCTTGCAACCAGACCTTTCTCTATCAATTAGAAATCTGATGCCGTCACTAAACACATTCCTTAAATTGTAGATATTTGTTGTGTGTTTTTTTGTGTCTAATCCGCATATATATATATATCACCATTGCCCATGATTTTCTTGACTGTATATATCTTAAATATCAACATATACATGTGTGATTTAGTTTACAAAGATTTTTCAATGCCGAGAACCTCGATCAGAGAGTAAAAAAGGCGTAAGGTTCACAATGGTGTAAAATTAAAGTAGGATATACCGGGCTAGGATTCGAGTTACAGGAACAAGGGCCAAACCAACCACCCAAGAATGGAATCGTCGAGCGAAAACGCTTGACAACCTCCTAGAAGCTGCTTTTCTTGCCACCAGACCTTTCTCCATCAATTAGGAATCTGATGCCGTCACTAATCACATTCCTTAAATTGTAGCCATTTGTTGAGTGATTTTTTTTTGGTGTCTAATCCGCATATATATCACCATTGCCCTGGATTTTCTTGACTGTATATCTCTTAAATGTCAACATATACACGTGTGATTTAGTTTACGAAGATTTTTCAATGCCGAGAACCTCGATCAGAGAGTAAAAAAGGAGTAAGGTTCACAATGGTGTAAAATTAAAATGGGATATACCGGGCTAGGATTCGAGTTACAGGAACAAGGGCCAAACCAACCTTCCAAGAATGGAATCGTCGAGCGAAAACACTTGACAAACTCCTAGAAGCAGCTTTTCTTACCACCAGACCTTTCTCCATCAATTAGGAATCTGATGCCGTCACTAAACACATTCCTTAAATTGTAGTAATTTGTTGAGTGTTTTTTTTGGTGTCTAATCCGCATATATATCACCATTGCCCTTGATTTTCTTTACTGTATATCTCTTAAATGTCAACATATACACGTGTGATTTAGTTTACGAAGATTTTTCAATGCCGAGAACCTCGATCAGAGAGTAAAAAAGGCATCAGGTTCACAATGGTGTAAATTTAAAATGGGATATACCGGGCTAGGATTCGAGTTTCAGGAACAAGGGCCAAACCAACCACCCAAGAATGGAATCGTCGAGCTAAAACATTTGACAACCTCCTAGAAGCAGCTTTTCTTGCCACCAGACCTTTCACCATTAATTAGGAATCTGATGCCGTCATTAAACACATTCCTTAAATTGTAGCCATTTGTTGAGTGTTTTTTTTTTGTGTCTAATCCGCATATATATCACCATTGCCCTTGATTTTCTTGATTGTATATCTCTTAAATATCAACATATACACGTGTGATTTAGTTTACGAAGATTTTTCAATGCCGAGAACCTCGATCATAGAGTAAAAAAGGTGTAAGGTTCACAATGGTGTAAAATTAAAATGGGATATAACAGGCTAGGATTCGAGTTACAGGAACAAGGGCTAAACCAACCACCCAAGATTGGAATCGTCGAGTGAAAACACTTGACAACCTCCTAGAAGCAGCTTTTCTTGCCACCAGACCTTTCTTACAAAGTCGGACTACTCCTTTCCAAGGAGAAACTTTTAAGAGTACCTTGTGTCCAATTTCAAATTCCAGTGGCTTGCGTCTATTGTCTGCATAACTCTTCTGGCGATCTCGAGTGGTCTTCAGTCTTTCCTTGATTTGAGTTATCTTGTCGGTGGTTTCCTGTACAATCTCGGGACCTGATAATTGACTTTCTCCTATTTCTGCCCAACAAACTGGAGTTCTACATTTTCGTCTATACAGTGCTTCGAATGGGGCAGCTTCGATACTTGCATGATAACTATTGTTATAGGAGAATTCAATTAAGGGTAGGTGGTTATCCCAGTTTCCCACAAAATCTATCACACATGCTCTGAGCATGTCTTCCAGGGTTTGGATCGTCCTTTCACTCTGTCCGTCTGTTTGGGGATGATATGCAGTACTCAAGTTAATCGGGTCCCCATTGCTTCTAATTCGCATATATATCACCATTGCCGTTGATTTTCTTGACTGTATATCTCTTAAATATCAACATATACACGTGTGATTTAGTTTACGAAGATTTTTCAATGCCGAGAACCTCAATCAGAGAGTAAAAAAGGCGTAAGGTTCACAATGGTGTAAAATTAAAATGGGATATACCGGGCTAGGATTCGAGTTACAGGAACAAGGGCCAAACCAACCACCCAAGAATGGAATCGTCGAGCGAAAACACTTGACAACCTCCTTGAAGCAACTTTTCTTGCCACCAGACCTTTCTCCATCAATTAGGAATCTGATGCCGTCACTAAACACATTCCTTAAATTGTAGCCATTTGTTGAGTGTTTTTTTTTGTGTCTAATCCGCATATATATCACCATTGCCCTTGATTTTCTTGACTGTATATCTCTTAAATATCAACATATACACGTGTGATTTAGTTTACGAAGATTTTTCAATGCCGAGAACCTCGACCAGAGAGTAAAAAAGGCGTAAGGTTCACAATGGTGTAAAATTAAAATGTGATATACCAGGCTAGGATTCTAGTTACAGGAACAAGGGCCAAACCAACCACCTAAGAATGGAATCGTCGAGTGATGTGCGTTAGGTGTATATGTAGGTTTAAGTATATTTTAAGCCCTTTTACACTTTCTTTAGCCAAGTTTTAAATTTATAAAACACGATATTTACTAACACTAAACACACATATGGGCAAGTGCACCCATCGTGAGCGTAGTATAGTGTTGGTAAGATACCGAGGTCGTCCAAGGACACAAGTGCTTTTAGTACCGGTTTATCCTCAACGTCTAATCAAATCAAAAAGTTAGAAAAAGGTTTTAAACTAGAAAAATAAAAACTAACTAAAATGCTGAAAATAAAAATAAAAATAAAAATAAAAACAGATAGACAAGATGAATCACTTGGTTCCGACTCGTGTATAGTGTAACCTTTGATTATTTCCGCACTTTTGCACTTATTTAAGGGATTATCTTAGTTATTGTAGTAGGCCCCTCTTTTGAAGGTGACGTTACCCTCAACCCAGTAGTTTGAGTCAGCAAGGATACAATCCTAAAGGGTCGGATTATTGAAAGATAATTAATTAAGTTATTAATGCAAATTATGGTAGGCCCATCTTTTGAAGGTGACTTTACCCTCGACTAAGTAGTCTGAGTCAACAAGGATACAGTCTTAAGTAGCCGGGTTATAGTATTAATAGTAGTTTAACTTATGAGGGGATCAAAGAGTTTGGACCCCCGCCATCTAATACCGTTAAGTATTGAAGGAGGTCCTACTAAATTTGACCCAGGTCCCTTGCAGGGTCTCTAAACGCTGAACAACGGCAAGACTCTTACCAAACCGTTCCCTTAACCCCCGACCAGGTAGCCAACATACCTCCATATAGACCGTGGAGATATGAATGGTGAAAATCTTTTATTTTATATAGACAGTAAAATAATGCCAAGACACCACGGACAAACGATAAGGAAGAATCACCTTCAACATAAGAAACTAGTTATTAAAGTCATTAATACATAACCAATTAAAAAGTGCGAAAAGATTAAAAATAAAAAGTATTACACTAGACACTTGTCTTCACCAAGTGATGTAAGAGACTTAGGCAAACATGGCCTTGATTGTCAAGAACTCTTACGATCAATCTTGGATCCCGAGACGACTCACACACTCTATGATGGACAATGGATGATGGTGTTATGGTGGTGGTGGGTGAAGTGTGAGAGAGGTGGTGTGCCAAGGGATGGTTTGAGCTTGAGCCAAGCACTCCTATTTATAGGCGGAACAGAAGCTCGGGCACGGCCCCGTGTCCACATCCTTCTCTTTCTTCATTAATTGCTCTTGTCTTTATTAGTTGACCACGCCCCCCGTGTCCGCTGAGCACGACCCCGTGTGCAGAAGCATATCTGTACTATGAAGATTTGCCTGGATTCTGCGAATCTTATAGTTGACCACGGCCCCGTGCCCGCTGAGCACGGCCCCGTGGTGGGCAATAGAAGCTTCTACCACTTTGTCTTTTCTGCTGACACTTGGGCACGCCCCCGTGCTGGCTGAGCACGGGGCGTGTTCAGTCTTCTGTCTTCTTGTTTTGCTTGGGAAGATGCTGTCGTGGGGTCGGGCATGTCACGTTTGTTCCTTTTCTTGTATTTATGTTAGATTTTGCTGTCTTTTTGCTTCTTTTGTTAATTTGAGCTCATTTAATCCTGAAAATACAAAAGGAAGACAAAAGCACACTTTTTCCAACATTAGTACTAAAAAAAGGGTTAGTTTTATGCCACAATTGATGTAATTTATATGTTGCATTTTGCACACATCATCGAGCGAAAACACTTGACAACCTCCTAGAAGCAGCTTTTCTTGCCACCAGACCTTTCTCCATCAATTAGAAATCTGATGCCGTCGCTAAACACATTCCTTAAATTGTAGCCATTTGTTGAGTGTTTTTTTTGGTGTCTAATCCGCATATATATCACCATTGCCCTTGATTTTCTTGACTGTATATCTCTTAAATATCAACATATACACGTGTGATTTAGTTTACGAAGATTTTTCAATGCCGAGAACCTCGATCAGAGAGTAAAAAAGGCGTAAGGTTCACAATGGTGTAAAATTAAAATGAGATATACCGGGTTAGGATTCGAGTTACAGGAACAAGGGCCAAACCAACCACCCAAGAATGGAATCGTCGAGCGAAAACACTTGACAACCTCCTAGAAGCGGCTTTTCTTACCACCAGACCTTTCTCCATCAATTAGGAATCTGATGCCGTAACTAAACACATTCCTTAAATTGTAGTCATTTGTTGTGTGTTTTTAAAATCGTGAATCATGGTTTTGTGTAAGAAAGGCACCAAACCAGTATTGGCTAGTGGCACCTTTACTACCAAAACGGTTCATTTATTAGAGTTTGTTACAGACCTCAACAACACAACAATGTTAAGCCGTCAATGATGGTTATTCTTTGATTATAGAATTTTTAGAGTAATGTATATACGTTCGTTGGTTGTTAAATCTTGATCAATATAAGAATTTCCAGACAAATTGATTAACTTACGATTCACGAATTGCTATTATTCAGATAATCAAATGCTTTAAATGAATCTATACAATAGTGAGATACCATTTTGATTTATTGTTTATTAAACCATCTATTTTCAATAGTATAATGACAATAAATAGAAAAAAAAAAAAAAAAACTAATCCAATCATAGTCTCTAATTGCAACAAAGATAGTCATAATAAATCTGAAATATATAATTATCTAATCCTATATCGCATTTGTTTGGAAATTAAAGATGGATCATGGCCCACCATGCAACTGGTTTGCCACTGTGCGTGGGCACGCGAATATACGTGATAGTCAAATAATTGAATAAATAAAGCTGGAATAATACATCACAAATCACCAAATGGTACTTTATATAACATAATTAAATACTTTTAAAAAAGATTATTAATACGAACTAGTAAAACATATTTCAACAAATAATTAAGATCCAAGGTTATTATGTTTATTCCGCTCTACAAAAAAATTAAAACATAATTCATTTAGCTTCTCAAGTTATCATATAAATTTCTCTTTAGAATAAGTACCTAATATTCTGTCATGAAAATATCTATAATGCTTGTGGTAAAGTTGACAAAATGAAAGGGATACCATGGTCAGCATAAAGCTTGAGACATGTGCTTAAACCTCATGTCATTGTCATCTATTTACAGTTTTCGAGTAGATAAAAGTTCAAAAATGAGATTAGATCTATAAAGGTTAATTTTAGTACATGTCGAGATCGGTTGCCCGGGCTTGTTGACTCTTAGTCAATTTTAAATTGAGACGTCTGATTAAATGCATATGTCGTCCTCATCGAACCCAAGTACTAGATTGTCATGCTGTAGAAAGGACTTGTGCTATATGAATATATGCGTATGCCATAAATTTAAGAGTAAATTTCAAAGTTCGTCCTTTATGTATGTCTAATATATCAAAGTATGTCCTTTATCTTTAATAACCTCAGAAAACATCCTTAATGTTTGAAAATCCTTACATGTTACGTCCTTTAGTCCTAATCCAGTTACTTTTCATGGTTAAATTTGACTAAGTCAGCCCCACATAAGGGTATTTTGGTCATTTTATCATAAATATTAAAATAAATATTCATCAAAAACAATAAATATATACAGACTAAATGTTTCTCCTTCTCTCTCTAACTATCCTAACCCCACCACCACAACCCAGCTGCCACCGCCACCACCACCACAGATCTGCCACCACCACCACTTCACCTGCAACTTTAATCTGCTCCAAACCAGTTTTCCGGCAAATTCAAACCAGTTTTCCGGCAATCAAATCATCAAGCTTATTCATCATCACCTGCAACTCATCTCACTCAAAAGCTCTGTTCCAAACCAGATCTCTCCCCCCTCCCCTCTCTCTCACACACACACGCCCACCACTATCACCAACACCATCACCACCGTCAACCGCCATAGCTCCATCATCACCACCGCTGCACAAACCTCCACCACCGCCCAACCCCAACCTGCATATTCAGATCTGAATATGTACAGATCTGAACACCACCACAAAATTCAAACCCTAATCTACATTTAAGCTACTAACCCCAAACAAACCCCAAATCCGGATTCAAACTACAAATCTCCCCACAACCACCACCTATTCGATCCGATTAGAGAGAGAGAAAAGAGGGCAGTAGAATGAAGACCGCATACGGTGGCGATTAACTGCGATGATGACATCCTTAACTGCGATGATGACATCCTTAATGTGCGGCGGCGTACGGCGGAGAGGCGGCGGCGAGGAACAAAGTGGGCGTTTGAGTGTCTCCGATAACTGTGGGGGTGTGGAGGTGTGGAGGTGGTGGTGGTCCGGTGAGGTGTGTGCAGGTGGTGGCAGTGGTCCCGTGAGGTGTATGGCGGTGGTGGTCGGTCTGGTGAGGTGTATGGCGGTGGTTGTCGGTCCGGTGGTGGTGGTCCGGCGATTAGAGAGAGAGAGAGAGAGCTGGTGTGTGTTGAGAGAGAGAGAGAGAGAGAGAGAGGTGTTTATGTGTGAGAGAGAGAGCTGATGTGTGTTGTGAGAGAGAGAGAGAGCTGTATGTATATATATATATAATTTTTTTATTATTTATTTTAATATTTATGATAAAATGACCAAAATACCCTTATGTGGGGCTGACTTAGTCAAATTTAACCATGAAAAGTAACTGGATTAGGACTAAAGGACGTAACATGTAAGGATTTGCAAACATTAAGTATGTTTTCTGAGCTTATTAAAGATAAAGGACATACTTTGATATATTAGACATACATAAAGGACGAACTTTGTAATTTACTCTAAATTTAATATAAATTCATCAGTATTATCGAAACCGGTTTTCTTAATAAATATAAAAATTCGTAGCCAATATAATACAATTCAATATGAAACAGATGCGTAAATAGGTTTCGTATTTTTTGTCATTTTTAACAAATTTCATGTTGGATTTGAAATTTTATGAGTGTGGATTTTGAAAAAATGACAAGTAAAATGCCACCCATATCCATTGCTAAAGCCCAATTCTAGTTTAGATATTAAACCTCACGGCCCATTAATATTTTTGGCCTATATTGTCCTGCACCTGCAGCAACCCAGCCCATCAGGCTTACGGAATATTCAGAAGTCGGATCGAATCATCCAAATAGCATAAATGATTCTTAAAACGGTCATCTTAAAGTAAGGATGTTTTCGACTATATGAGAAGATTGAATGGTCATAAACGATAATCCATTTAGGACCACAGAAAAAACACCGTCTGAAAACTCATAATCCAAAACATTTGGGACGCGTATAATATTTTTAATGTTTTGGAATTAGTAGAGTGTTAGGTGACACCCACGCGATTATCCAAAACCAGTCTCATAATCATTTTCATGCAGCAAACATGAACGTATTGAAAAATAGAATAGTTAGAAGTGTAGTTGAGTATTTGATGTTTGGTTTTTGTGGCAAGTGTAAAATTGGTTTTAAGGTAATGGAGTCCCAACGCTTAACTTTTAATCAAATAAGATTTATAAACAAATATACCGCATAACCAACATCACTAAGTACTTTGTTTTTAACGGCCAACGAATTCTTCAAATGGACTACTGGCGAAATTCAACACATCGGGATACACTCGCCTCTGAACTGGGAAAACCCTCACCTAGGGCCGAAGCCCGCGAACACTCGCCCGAAGGCACGGCAGTGCAGTGAGGTAAAACCCGCTCAGTTTAAGGATCGAACTACCGATCTCCACTTATTCGCCTAGTCTCCCATCATCACCAGGTGCCGCAGAAAATAATGGGAAGGGCAGAAATCGAACTTGGGTCCCTTAGAACACTAAGACTCTCCCTTACCACTCCACCACCATCCTATTAGAAACACCAGTAAGTACTAACCTAATGAATAGTAAGTAACAGATAATGATGGATTAAAAAGTGGTGTTATTATTGGGTTTGTAATTAAAGACATAATAAACCCTTAACTTTTATGAATTATGAGTCAAAAAAGTAAATTATCACCTTTTGATCATATTGACAATACTAATGATGAGTGAACGTAAAGATTTTTATTTTAAGCCACAACTAAAAATAATTATAATTTCGTTTTCATATTATCACAATCTTTAAAAAAAAAACATATTTTACTATTTGCTGTTGTTGGTTTTTTGAATTTTCTTGAATATTTTAATCACAATGTTGATTTTAAGACGGTGTTATTGCTTTAACCCCGTCTAAAATAAAACTTCAACACCGTCTAATACTCCATTTTGTAGTAGTGTTTGTTAGAAGGTTTGGTCATACTCGTGTTGTTGTGTAATCCCTCTATTTGTTACGGTATCATCTTTAAGTTTATTTTGGTATTTATACGCACCAACTGTTATGTAAAAACTGATACGTTTGAACTAAATTCATCCAAAAGTTACATATGTTATTAGTAAACTGATGTTTATACGAAGTCAAATCGGCTAGCAAACCGATGTTTATACGAAGTCAAATTGGCTGCTGAACAGGACAAAGGCGATCACAGTGAATTAAGACGATCGTTGATTAAAGACATTTTTATCAAAACAGTAGTTTTGTGTTTTGATGTTGTTTAATCACTAATTATGAAATAATAGGACTTGTCTACTTGATCATAAAAAATAAAAACAAAAGCAAGAAAAAGATAGTAATAATCGTCAAGAGTGAAGTTATTTATAACTAGTTTGTTCATATAACCCGAAAAACTTATTGTTGTCATACATATAGACAGAAAAATCGGAAGGCATATGCTTTTTTGTATCAAGAATAATAATTAATAAATGATGTATCATGCAAGTACAGTTACTACTGTTACTTAAATACATGAAAAAACTATCTAACACGTGAAAACCCTGACATATGAAGGTGTGGTATGTCATGGATAGATAGATATATAGAGAGATAAAGAAAAAAATATGTTGAAATAAGATGTTGGTTGTATGAATAAGATGATCCTAAAATTACTGTTTATGGATTTTCTTGATTTCTTGTTATAAATTATAAACGCTCTACAAAATAGTTTATTGTAGCAATGTTATGAACTATATAGTTTTGAGTGTTCAATTTGGTGGTTTCATGTTTACAATTATATAGGTTAGGTTGAGACAGTTCTCATCATCATGTAAAATCAGACACGTGGTTCAGAACAAGCATAGCATAAGCAAAATGTAATCAAACAAGCTTTATCATAAACAAAACGTAATCAAACAAGCTTTATCATCTAGAGTCAAGTTCTTGTATAAATATCTTTATTGTATAAAATGTATGAACGGAAAGCTTTTGAAATTTTAAGCGGTGGCAAATTCATAATTATTGACATCCCTAAAAATCAATCCACCATTCAGTTTTTTACCCTAAAACCCAATCCGATTCAGTCTCAAAAGGAAGCAAACCCAAAATTCTCTGATTCACATTCTAAACTCATCGAAATCAAACAAGATTTAACCCTAAATAAAGTCTACCAAAGGTAATTTCAAATTGTTTGTAGCGCCATTCGTTCTATAGGGTCTAAATTAGGTATCCAGGGTTATGAAAATGATTCTGCGTATTTGTCAAATTTTCATCTTGTTTCTACAAAAATACAGAGGCTACAACTGAGTTAGTTGATGTCACTAAAATGAGAATGAAATTTAACAATGAGAGACCATCAAAACCGGAAATTTAGGTATGATTTTATACTTTAATGTAGTTCTTTGTAATTATACTTGTAGTTAAACTAGTAGAGTAAATGTTAGTGATATCTTGTTTTTTTGATAAACTTGTAGAGTGATTGTGCATGTTATGTTTTTTTTTTTTTGATAAACTAGTAGAGTAATTATGATGCATTTGTAGAGTAATTTTGAATTTTATGTTGTTTGATGAACTGGTAGAGTGTCTGTTATGTTTTTGATGAACTAGTAGATTAATTAGCTGCACTTGTAGAGTAATTTTGAATTTTATGTTGTTTGATGAACTTGTAGAGTAATTGTGTTTATTATGTTTTTTTATGAATTAGTAGAGTAATTATGATGCACTTGTAGAGTGATTTTGAATTTTATGTTGTTTGATGAACTTGTAGAGTAATTGTGCATGTTGCGTTTTTGTTTTGATGAACTAGTAGAGTAATTATGATGATGCCTTTGTAGAGTAATTTTGAATTTTATGTTGTTTGATGAACTTGTAGAGTAATTGCGTCTATTATAATTATTTATAAACTAGTAGAATAATTACCACTTGTAAAGTAATTTTGAATTCTATGTTTGATGCACTTGTAGAGTAATATAGGATGATATTTTATAGTAGTGTATTAATGATAAACTAGTATAGTAATTATGACACACTTGTAGAGTAATTTTGAATGACTAGTTGTTTGATGCAGTTGTAGAGTAATTTTAAATAATATATTGTAGACTGTAGTAGTGTATTAATAATGAACTAGTAGAATAATTATAACGCACTTGTAGAATAATGACTCTAGTTACAAAACATAATTACTCTCTTTTTGATAATTACTTTACTATTGGAATAATTACTTTATTTTTGCCACTGTCCAATTGCAGCCTAATGATCACTATCAAGACATAGTAACAGATCAAACAAGAAAGGGAGTCTTTGCTAGGAACATTGATGAAATACTAAAAAAGTATAAACTGAAAACATTAACAGAAATCGATTGTGGGGTTTATATGATGTGACATATGGAAACTTATACGGGTGTAGAGTCATGGACATGTAGCTTTTCAACAAAAGAAGATATTCAACAACAACTCACCGAACTTAGGTACAAGTTCTTATCCAAAAGACTGGAACTAGTAGACAAGACATTGAAATATCAAGCAATGGATAAAAAAGAAATGGATGCATCAATAAAAGACAGTTTGATTTAGATCTAAGAAAGGCATAACACCTATAGTTAAGTCAATTTGAATAGGATTGTTTTGGAATAGTTAAGTTTTTTTGGAACAAGATACGATGTTTTGATTTCTGAACAGTTGTACTTTGCATTGTTTGTTGAAATATTACAATTGTGGAACATGCTTTAACTGATTAAAATAGAATGGTTTAACTTATGTGTAACCCCTTTTGAAATTACATTACGAATTGTACATTGTGTTGTTGGTTTGTTTCAAAGTAAATTAAAAGGGAATATCATGAATTTGAGAAGACAAGATGCATGTTATTTGAGCAGGAAGCATACATATTCACAGTTGCATACCGTGTCACATAATGATGTGGGTTTGTTTCAAAGTCAGTTAAACAGGAACATACATATAGTTTGAGCAGACAACATGCATATTCAAAGTTTCATATTTTAATGAAAGATATAAAAATAATTACTCTACTAGTTATACAAACAAATTGCGCAACTGATAAAGATAATTATTTTACTACTATAAATCGTCTACTATAAGTTATTAAGATAAATACTCTACCAGTTATAATTACTTTATTAGTTATAATTCCAACAATTATATTTTCCGGTATATTAACTACATTAAAAAAAACATACATCATTGATCTAATGAGATTGAATAATTACTATATAAGTTATTAAGAATTTTTTTTTTGAAAAAGGTATTTTAGAATACCTCATTATCTTCTTCCACCTTCCTATTCCGTAACAACCTCGAACTTGCGATCTATCGATTCCAATAGGAACTTGGAAACCAACATGCCACAAGAAGGGCGTTGTAGTTATTAAGATAATTACAGTAACAACCCAAATTATTATTATTATTCAAGTTATGCAAATCATTATGCACCTCATGAAAATAATTACTCAACTAGTTATACAACTAATTATGCACCTGATGAAGATAATTACTCTACTACGTGTTTTCGCTCGACAATTCCATTCTTGGGTGGTTGGTTTGGCCCTTGTTCCTGTAACTCGAATCAAAGCCCGTTATATCCCATTTAAGTTTTACACCATTGTGAACCTTACGCCTTTTTTACTCTCTGATCGAGGTTCTTGGCATTGAAAATCTTCGTAAACTAAATCACACGTGTATATGTTGACAATTAAGAGATATACAGTCAAGAAAATCAAGAGCAATGGTGATATATACGCGGATTAGACACCAAAAAATAAACACTCAAAAATGGCTACAATTTAAGGAATGTGTTTAGTGACGACATCAGATTCCTAATTGATGGAGAAAGGTATGGGGGTAAGAAAAACTGCTTCCTGGAGGTTGTCAAGTGTTTTCGCTCGACGATTCCATTCTTGGGTGGTGGTTTGGCCCTTGTTCTCGTAACTTGAATCCTAGCCCGATATATCCCATTTTAGTTTTACACCATTGTGACCCTTACGGCTATTTTACTCTTTGATCGAGGTTCTCGGCATTGAAAAATCTTCGTAAACTAAATCACACGTGTATATGTTGACATTTAAGAGATATACTGTCAAGAAAATCAAGAGCAATGGTGATATATATGCGGATTAGACACCAAAAAATAAACACCCAAAAATGGATATAATTTAAGGAATGTGTTTAGTGACGAAATCAGATTCCTAATTGACGGAGAAAGGCCTGGTGGCAAGAAAAACGGCTTCCAGGAGGTTGTCAAGTGTTTTCGCTCGACGATTCCATTCTTGGGTGGTTTGTTTGGCCCTTGTTCCTGTAACTCGAATCCTAGCCCGGTATATCCCATTTTAGTTTTACACCATTGTGAACCTTACGCCTTTTTTACTCTCCGATCAAGGTTCTCTGCATTGAAAAATCTTCGAAAACTAAATCATACGTGTATATGTTGACATTTAAGAGATATAGAGTCAAGAAAATCAAGAGCAATGGTGATATATATGCGGATTAGACACCAAAAAATAAACACTCAAAAAATGGGTACAATTTAAGGAATGTGTTTAGTGACAGCATCAGATTCCAAATTGATGGAGAAAGGTCTGGTGGCAAGAAAAGCTGCTTCCAGGAGGTTGTCAAGTGTTTTTGCTCGACGATTTCATTCTTGGGTGGTTGGTTTGGCCCTTATTCCTGTAACTCGAATCCTAGCCCGGTATATCACATCTTAGTTTTACACCATTGTGAACCTTACGCCTATTTTACTCTCTGATCGAGGTTCTCGGTATTAAAAAATCTTCGTAAACTAAATCACACGTGTATATGTCGACATTTAAGAGATATACAGTCAAGAAAATCAAGAGCAATGGTGATATATATGTGGATTAGACACCAAAAAATAAACACTCAAAAAACGGCTACAATTTAAGGAATGTGTTTAGTGACGGCATCAGATTCCTAACTGATAGAGAAAGCTCTGGTGGCAAGAAAAGCTGCTTCCAGGAGGTTCTCAAGTGTTTTCGCTCGACGATTCCATTCTTGGGTGGTTGGTTTGGCCCTTGTTCCTGTAACACGAATCCTAGCCCGGTATATCCCATTTTAGTTGTACACCATTGTGAACCTTACGCCCTTTTTGCTATCTGATCGAGGTTCTCTGCGTTGAAAAATCTTCGAAAACTAAATCACAATTGTATATGTTGATATTTAATAGATATACAGTAAAAAGAAAATCAAAGCAATGGTGATATATATGCGGATTAGATACCAAAAAATAAACACTCAAAAAATGGGTACAATTTAAGGAATGTGTTTAGTGACGGCATCAGATTCTTAATCGATTGAGAAAGGTTTGGTGGCAAGAAAAGCTGCTTCCAGGAGGTTGTCAAGTGTTTTCGCTCGATGATTCCATTCTTGGGTGGTTGGTTTGGCCCTTGTTACTGTAAATCGAATCCTAGCCTGGTATATCCCATTTTAGTTTTACACCATTGTGAACCTTACGCCTTTTTTACTCTCTGATCGAGGTTCTTGGCATTGAAAAATATTCGTAAACTAAATTACACGTGTATATGTTGACATTTAAGAGATATACAGTCAAGAAAATCAGGTGCAGTGGTGATATATATGCGGATTAGGCTCCAAAAATTAAACATACAAAAAATGGCTACAATTCAAGGAATGTGTTTAGTGACGGCATCAGATTCCAAATTGATGGAGAAAGGTCTGGTGGCAAGAAAAGTTGCATCCAAGAGGTTGTCAAGTGTTTTCGCTTGTCGATTCCATTCTTAGGTGGTTGGTTTGGCCCCTGTTCCTGTAACTCGAATCCTAGCCCGGTATATCCCATTTTAGTTTTACACCATTGTGAACCTTACGCTTTTTTTACTCTCTGATCGAGGTTCTCGGCATTGAAAAATCTTTGTAATCTAAGTCACATGTGTATACGTTGACATTTAAGAGATATACAGTCAAGAAAATCAAGAGCAATGATTTTATATATGCGGATTAGACACCAAAAAATTAACACTCAAAAAAGGCTACAATTTAAGGAATGTGTTTAGTGACGGCATCAGATTCCTAATTGATGGAGAAATGTCTGGTGGCAAGAAAAGCTGCTTCTAGGAGGTTGTCAAGCGTTTTCGCTCGACGATTCCATTCTTGGTTGGTTGGTTTGTCCCTTGTTCCTGTAACTCAAATCCTAGCCCGGTATATCCCATTTTAGTTTTACACCATTGTGAACCTTACGCCTTTTTTACTCTCTGATCGAGGTTCTCGGCATTGAAAAATCTTTGTAAAGTAAATCACACGTGTATATGTTGACATTTATGAGATATACAGTCAACAAAATCAAGAGCAATGGTGATATATATGCGGATTAGACACCAAAAAATAAACACTAAAAAAATGGCTACAATTTAAAGAATGTGTTTAATGACGACATCAGATTCCTAATTGATGGAGAAAGGTCTGGTGGCAAGAAAAGCTGCTTCCAGGAGGTTGTCAAGTGTTTTCGCTCGACGATTCCATTCTTGGGTGGTTGGTTTGGCCCTTGTACTTGTAACTCGAATCCTAGCCCGGCTTATCCCATTTTAGTTTTACCCCTTTGTGAAACTTACGCCTTTTTTACTCTCTGATCGAGGTTCTCGGCATTGAAATATCTTCATAAGCTAAATCACACGTGTATATGATGACATTTAAGACAATATACAGTCAAGAAAATCAAGAGCAATGGTGATATATATGCGGATTAGACACAAAAAAATAAACACTCAAAGAATGGCTACAATTTAAGGAACGTGTTTAGTGACGGCATCAGATTCTTAATTGATGGAGAACGGTCTGGTGGCAAGAAAAGCTGCTTCTAGGAGGTTGTCAAGTGTTTTCGCTCGAGGAATCCATTCTTGGTTGGTTGGTTTGGCACTTGTTCCTGTAACTCGAATCCTAGCCCGGTATATCACATTTTAGTTTTACATCATTATGAACCATACGCCTTTTTTACTCTCTGATCGAGGTTCTCGACATTAAAAATCTTCGTAAAGTAAATCACACGTGTATATGTTGACATTTAGAAGATACATAATCAAGAAAATCAAGAGCAATGGTGATATATATGCGGATTAGACCCCAAAAATAAACACTAAAAAAGGCTACAATTTAAGGAATGTGTTTAGTGACGGCATCAGATTCTTAATTCCTAATTGATGGAGAAAGGTCTGGTGGCAAGAAAAGCTGCTTCCAAGAGGTTGTCAAGTGTTTTCGCTTGACGATTCCATTCTTGGGTGGTTGGTTTGGCCCTTGTTCCTGTAACTCGAATCCTAGCCCGATATATCCCATTTTTATTTTACACCATTGTGAACCTTACGCCTTTTTTACTCTCTGATTGAAGTTCTCAGCATTGAAAAATATTCGTAAACTAAATCACACGTGTTTATGTTGACATTTAAGAGATATACAGTCAAGAAAATCAAGAGCAATATTGATATATATGCAGATTAGACACCAAAAAATAAACACTAAAAAAATGGCTACAATTTAAGGAATGTGTTTAGTGACGGCATCATATTCCTAACTGATGGAGAAAGGTCTGGTGCCAAGAAAAGCCGCTTCCAGGAGGTTGTCAAGTGTTTTCGCTCGACGATTCCATCCTTGGGTGGTTGGTTTGGCCCTTGTTCCTGTAACTTGAATCCTAGCCCCGTATATCCCAATTTAGGTTTACACCATTGTGAACCTTACGCCTTTTTTACTCTCTGATCGAGGTTCTCGACATAGAAAAATATTCGTAAACTAAATCACACGTGTATATGTTGACATCTAAGAGATATACAGTCAAGAAAATCAAGAGCAATGGTGACATATATGCGGATTAGACACCAAAAAATAAACACTCAAAAAATGGCTACAATTTAAGGAATGTGTTTAGGGACGGCATCAGATTCCTAATTAATGGAGAAAGGTCCGATGGCAAGAAAAGCTGCTTCCAGGAGGTTGTCCTGTGTTTTCGCTCAACGATTCCATTCTTGGGTGGTTGGTTTTCCCCTTGTTCCTGTAACTCGAATCCTGGCTCGGTATATCCCATTTTAGTTTTACACTATTGTGAACCTTACGACCTTTTTACTCTCTGACCGAGATTCTCGGCATTGAAAAATCTTCGTAAACTAAATCACACGTGTATATGTTGACATTTAAGAGATATACAGTCAAGAAAATCAAGAGCGATGGTGATATATATGCGGATTAGACACCAAAAAATAAACGATAAAAAAATGGCTACAATTTAAGGAATGTGTTTAGTGACGGCATCAGATTCCTAATTGACGGAGAAAGGTCTGGTGGCAAGAAAAGCCGCTTCCAGGAGGTTGTCAAGTGTTTTCGCTCGACGATTTCATTCTTGGGTGGTTGGTTTGTGTCACGGCCCCTGACCCGGTTTTACCCGTCTCAGGAGCCGCAGGATAGAAACCCATGGTATTTATTATTTAATTTGGCAGCGGAAATGTTGACATGATCTTTTAAACTGAAAATCCACAATTATTTTATTTCACAATTTGGGACACACCCCAAATTTACAATAAAGGAAATTTCACTGGGAAATCCCTGTTTTACAACAAAAACATGTTTATTTATTTATTGAGCCACTTTCTTCATGCTGGTCGTGCTACGTGGCACTTTTTCCCTGATTCACAGTAAATCACCTGAATCATGTTTAAAAAAAATTTATCAGTGGGGAAATACTGGCGAGTCATTCAGGTTATATGAAATGATACCTTAGTTATCAATTACAGCATAAGAGCGATTACAGTGGCTACTATCTTATTTTTATCTGGCGCCGTGTCACATCCTGGTGACGATGGTTATACCACTATTGAGTCCTTTCACACAATTAGTGATGATTATCACTGTTAGGTTGGTGAACCTAACCGTGATAAATTAGTAATGTGCACAATACCCCACTTGCCAGTGATTCAAGATAACCAAGACTTAATCCCTGTAATTATAACTTTTTGAAAACAATTTAGGTATAGTAAAACATTGTTGATAAAAGAGAATGACTCACATTGCAGGTTTAACTGGACAGAACCTTGCCTACTGATTTAGCCTTGTAACCTAATTAAATAAAAATGCACACGAAACTAGGTCAGTAACTTAATACGACATTTACGATAACTCACGAAATCAAAACCCTCACGACGAATGACAAAGCATAGCCCGGATTCGGGCAGCACTTAAACATCCATCGGATCAGTTTCAATCGATCGGACATTGTATCGTAGCAGTGATCGAGTTAATACCCTGTACTCATAGCAGCGTTTCCCTAAGTGATAATTCAAATTTGAGGAGTATCTTTCGTCTTTTAGAAGTTTTTACGTACACAGATGAACAGGCCATGCTCGGTTCAATTTATAGCTGATTTTTGGGTTTTACGCGGCCCGCGTAAACCTTCTTAAGATCTTACGTGGCCCGCGAGGGCCACCTAGTCTACAACTAGGGCTACCGTGTCACGTGTAGGCCCGCCACGTGGCTGACACATGTCCTAGAACGTGTCCCGGTCAATTGCTGCTATGTCGCGGCCCGCGTAGGCCTAGCCTTATGGCTTACGCGGCCCGCCAGAAATCCAAATTTCTTGATTTCTTGGTTTTCATAAGCACTAGGGTTTCGGGGGTCCGGGTTTTTACTTACGGGAAAATTTTTGGACGTTTTTGCAGGTCCTTACATCCTCCCCACCTTATTTAAAATCTCGTCCTCGAGATTTACTGAGATAAGTGAGGATACTTTTGCTTCACTTCCGATTCCAGCCCTCAGGTGTATTCAGGTCCTCTTTTTGAATCCCAGTTGACCTTGACCAATACTAGTCTTTTGTGTTTGAGAAACTTGACCTTTCTGTCTTCTATTTGGAGTGGTTTCTCAACAAATTTTAGCTTTTCATTTACCTCTATATCTTGAAGAGGTACTACCAGGGACTCGTCAGATAAACATTTCTTGAGGTTGGATACATGAAATACGTCGTGTACTCCAGCTAGTTCTTCTAGTAGTTGTAGGCGATAGGCGACTGGTCCTATGCGTTGGATTACTGGGAATGGTCCTGTGTACCTTGGGCTTAGCTTTCCTTTCTTACAAAATTGGACTACTCCTTTCCAAGGAGAAACTTTAAAGAGTACCTTGTCTCCAATTTTAAATTCCAGTGGCTTGCGTCTATTGTCTGCATAACTCTTCTGGCAATCTCGAGTGGTCTTTAGTCTTTCCTTGATTTGAGTTATCTTGTCGGTGGTTTCCTGTACAATCTCGGGACCTGATAATTGAATTTCTCCTATTTCTGCCCAACAAACTGGAGTTCTACATTTTCGTCCATACAGTGCTTCGAATGGGGCAGCTTCGATACTTGCATGATAACTATTGTTATAGGAGAATTCAATTAAGGGTAGGTGGTTATCCCAGTTTCCCCCAAAATCTATAACACATGCTCTGAGCATGTCTTCCAGGGTTTGGATCGTCCTTTCACTCTGTCCGTCTGTTTGGGGATGATATGCAGTACTCAAGTTTAATCGGGTCCCCATTGCTTCTAACACACATATATATCACCATTGCCCTTGATTTTCTTGACTGTATATCTCTTAAATATCAACATATACACGTGTGATTTAATTTACGAATATTTTTCAATGCCGAGAACCTCGATCAGAGAGTAAAAAAGGCGCAAGGTTCACAATGGTGTAAAATTAAAATGGGATATACCGGGCTAGGATTCGAATTACAGGAACAAGGGCCAAACCAACCACCCAAGAATGGAACCGTCGAGCGAAAACACTTGACAACCTCCTAGAAGAAGCTTTTCTTGCCACCAGACCTTTCTCCATCAATTAGGAATCTGATGCCGTCACAAAACACATTCCTTAAATTGTAGCCATTTGTTGAGCGTTTTTTTGGTGTCTAATCCGCATATATATCATCATTGCCCTTGATTTTCTTGACTGTATATCTCTTAAATATCAACATATACACGTGTGATTTAGTTTACGAAGATTTTTCAATGCCGAGAACCGCGATCAGAGAGTAAAAAAGGCGTAAGGTTCACAACGGTGTAAAATTAAAATGGGATATACCGGGCTAGGATTCGAGTTACAGGAACAAGGGCCAAACCAACCACCCAAGAATGGAATCGTCGAGCGAAAACACTTGACAACCTCTTAGAAGAAGCTTTTCTTGCCACCAGACCTTTCTCCATCAATTAGGAATCTGATGCCGTCACTAAACACATTCCTTAAATTGTAGCCATTTGTTGAGTGTTTTTTTTGGTGTCTAATCCGCATATATATCACCATTTCCCATGATTTTCTTGAGTGTATATCTCTGAAATATCAACATATACACGTGTGATTTAGTTTACGAAGATTTTTCAATGCCGAGAACCTCGATCAGAGAGTAAAAAAGGCGTAAGGTTCACAATGGTGTAAAATTAAAATGAGATATACCGGGCTTGGATTCGAGTTACAGGAACAAGGGCCAAACCAACCACCCAAGAATGGAATCGTCGAGCGAAAACACTTGACAACCTCCTAGAAGCAGCTTTTCTTACCACCAGACCTTTCTCCATCAATTAGGAATCTGATGCCGTCACTAAACACATTACTTAAATTTTAGCCATTTGTTGAGCGTTTTTTTTGGTGTCTAATCCGCATATATATCACCATTTCCCTTGATTTTCTTGATTGTATATCTCTTAAATACCAACATATACTCATGTGATTTAGTTTACGAAGATTTTTGAATGCCGAGAACCTCGATCAGAGAGTAAAAAAGGTGTAAGGTTCATAATGGTGTAAATTTAAAATGGGATATACCGGGCTAGGATTCGAGTTACAGGAACAAGGGCCAAACCAACCACCCAAGAATGGAATCGTCGAGCGAAATCACTTGACAACCTCCTAGAAGCAGCTTTTCTTGCCACCAGACCTTTCTCTATCAATTAGAAATCTGATGCTGTCAATAAACACATTCCTTAAATTGTAGATATTTGTTGTGTGTTTTTTTGTGTCTAATCCGCATATATATATATATATATATATATATATATCACCATTGCCCTTGATTTTCTTAACTGTATATCTCTTAAATATCAACATATACACGTGTGATTTAGTTTACGAAGATTTTTCAATGCCGAGAACCTCGATCAGAGAATAAAAAAGGCGTAAGGTTCACAATGGTGTAAAATTAAAATGAGATATACCGGGCTTGGATTCGAGTTACAGGAACAAGGGCCAAACCAACCACCCAAGAATGGAACCGTCGAGCGAAAACACTTGACAACCTCATAGAAGCAGATTTTCTTACCACCAGACCTTTCTCCATCAATTAGAAATCTGATGCCGTCACTAAACACATTCCTTAAATTGTTGCCATTTGTTGAGTGTTTTTTTTTGGTGTCTAATCCGCATATATATCACCATTGCCCTTGATTTTCTTGACTGTATATCTCTTAAATATCAACATATAATCTTGTGATTTAGTTTACGAAGAGTTTTGAATGCCGAGAACCTCGATCAGAGAGTAAAATAGGCGTAAGGTACACAATGGTGTAAAATTAAAATGGGATATACCGGGCTAGGATTCAAGTTACAGGAACAAGGTCCAAACCAACCACCCAAGAATGGAATCGTCGAGCGAAATCACTTGACAACCTCCTAGAAGCAGCTTTTCTTGCAACCAGACCTTTCTCTATCAATTAGAAATCTGATGCCGTCACTAAACACATTCCTTAAATTGTAGATATTTGTTGTGTGTTTTTTTGTGTCTAATCCGCATATATATATATATCACCATTGCCCATGATTTTCTTGACTGTATATATCTTAAATATCAACATATACATGTGTGATTTAGTTTACGAAGATTTTTCAATGTCGAGAACCTCGATCAGAGAGTAAAAAAGGCGTAAGGTTCACAATGGTGTAAAATTAAAGTAGGATATACCGGGCTAGGATTCGAGTTACAGGAACAAGGGCCAAACCAACCACCCAAGAATGGAATCGTCGAGCGAAAACACTTGACAACCTCCTAGAAGCTGCTTTTCTTGCCACCAGACCTTTCTCCATAAATTAGGAATCTGATGCCGTCACTAAACACATTCCTTAAATTGTAGCCAATTGTTGAGTGATTTTTTTTTGGTGTCTAATCCGCATATATATCACCATTGCCGTGGATTTTCTTGACTGTATATCTCTTAAATGTCAACATATACACGTGTGATTTAGTTTACGAAGATTTTTCAATGCCGAGAACCTCGATCAGAGAGTAAAAAAGGAGTAAGGTTCACAATGGTGTAAAATTAAAATGGGATATACCGGGCTAGGATTCGAGTTACAGGAACAAGGCCCAAACCAACCATCCAAGAATGGAATCGTCGAGCGAAAACACTTGACAAACTCCTAGAAGCAGCTTTTCTTACCACCAGACCTTTCTCCATCAATTAGGAATCTGATGCCGTCACTAAACACATTCCTTAGATTGTAGTAATTTGTTGAGTGTTTTTTTTGGTGTCTAATCCGCATATATATCACCATTGCCCTTGATTTTCTTGACTGTATATCTCTTAAATGTCAACATATACACGTGTGATTTAGTTTACGAAGATTTTTCAATGCCGAGAACCTCGATCAGAGAGTAAAAAAGGCATCAGGTTCACAATGGTGTAAATTTAAAATGGGATATACCGGGCTAGGATTCGAGTTTCAGGAACAAGGGCCAAACCAACCACCCAAGAATGGAATCGTCGAGCTAAAACATTTGACAACATCCTAGAAGCAGCTTTTCTTGCCACCAGACCTTTCACCATTAATTAGGAATTTGATGCCGTCATTAAACACATTCCTTAAATTGTAGCCATTTGTTGAGTGTTTTTTTTGTGTCTAATCCGCATATATTTCACAATTGCCCTTGATTTTCTTGATTGTATATCTCTTAAATATCAACATATACACGTGTGATTTAGTTTACGAAGATTTTTCAATGCCGAGAACCTCGATCATAGAGTAAAAAAGGTGTAAGGTTCACAATGGTGTAAAATTAAAATGGGATATAACAGGCTAGGATTCGAGTTACAGGAACAAGGGCTAAACCAACCACCCAAGATTGGAATCGTCGAGCGAAAACACTTGACAACCTCCTAGAAGCAGCTTTTCTTGCCCTCAGACCTTTCTTACAAAGTCGGACTACTCCTTTCCAAGGAGAAACTTTTAAGAGTACCTTGTGTCCAATTTCAAATTCCAGTGGCTTGCGTCTATTGTCTGCATAACTCTTCTGGCGATCTCGAGTGGTCTTCAGTCTTTCCTTGATTTGAGTTATCTTGTCGGTGGTTTCCTGTACAATCTCGGGACCTGATAATTGACTTTCTCCTATTTCTGCCCAACAAACTGGAGTTCTACATTTTCGTCTATACAGTGCTTCGAATGGGGCAGCTTCGATACTTGCATGATAACTATTGTTATAGGAGAATTCAATTAAGGGTAGGTGGTTATCCCAGTTTCCCACAAAATCTATCACACATGCTCTGAGCAAGTCTTCCAGGGTTTGGATCGTCCTTTCACTCTGTCCGTCTGTTTGGGGATGATATGCAGTACTCAAGTTTAATCGGGTCCCCATTGCTTCTAATCCGCATATATATCACCATTGCCCTTGATTTTCTTGACTGTATATCTCTTAAATATCAACATATACACGTGTGATTTAGTTTACGAAGATTTTTCAATGCCGAGAACCTCAATCAGAGAGTAAAAAAGGCGTAAGGTTCACAATGGTGTAAAATTAAAATGGGATATACCGGGCTAGGATTCGAGTTACAGGAACAAGGGCCAAACCAACCACCCAAGAATGGAATCGTCGAGCGAAAACACTTGACAACCTCCTTGAAGCAACTTTTCTTGCCACCAGACCTTTCTCCATCAATTAGGAATCTGATGCCGTCACTAAACACATTCCTTAAATTGTAGCCATTTGTTGAGTGTTTTTTTTTGTGTCTAATCCGCATATATATCACCATTGCCCTTGATTTTCTTGACTGTATATCTCTTAAATATCAACATATACACGTGTGATTTAGTTTACGAAGATTTTTCAATGCCGAGAACCTCGATCAGAGAGTAAAAAAGGCGTAAGGTTCACAATGGTGTAAAATTAAAATGTGATATACCAGGCTAGGATTCTAGTTACAGGAACAAGGGCCAAACCAACCACCCAAGAATGGAATCGTCGAGTGATGTGCGTTAGGTGTATATGTAGGTTTAAGTATATTTTAAGCCCTTTTACACTTTCTTTAGCCAAGTTTTAAATTTATAAAACACGATATTTACTAACACTAAACACACATATGGGCAAGTGCACCCATCGTGAGCGTAGTATAGTGTTGGTAAGATACCGAGGTCGTCCAAGGACACAAGTGCTTTTAGTACCGGTTTATCCTCAACGTCTAATCAAATCAAAAAGTTAGAAAAAGGTTTTAAACTAGAAAAAAAAAACTAACTAAAATGCTGAAAATAAAAATAAAAATAAAAACAGATAGACAAGATGAATCACTTGGTTCCGACTCGTGTATAGTGTAACCTTTGATTATTTCCGCACTTTTGCACTTATTTAAGGGATTATCTTAGTTATTGTAGTAGGCCCCTCTTTTGAAGGTGACGTTACCCTCAACCCAGTAGTTTGAGTCAGCAAGGATACAATCCTAAAGGGTCGGATTATTGAAAGATAATTAATTAAGTTATTAATGCAAATTATGGTAGGCCCATCTTTTGAAGGTGACTTTACCCTCGACTAAGTAGTCTGAGTCAGCAAGGATACAGTCTTAAGTAGCCGGGTTATAGTATTAATAGTAGTTTAACTTATGAGGGGATCAAAGAGTTTGGACCCCCGCCATCTAATACCGTTAAGTATTGAAGGAGGTCCTACTAAATTTGACCCAGGTCCCTTGCAGGGTCTCTAAACGCTGAACAACGGCAAGACTCTTACCAAACCGTTCCCTTAACCCCCGACCAGGTAGCCAACATACCTCCATATAGACCGTGGAGATATGAATGGTGAAAATCTTTTATTTTATATAGACAGTAAAATAATGCCAAGACACCACGGACAAACGATAAGGAAGAATCACCTTCAACATAAGAAACTAGTTATTAAAGTCATTAATACATAACCAATTAAAAAGTGCGAAAAGATTAAAAATAAAAAAGTATTACACTAGACACTTGTCTTCACCAAGTGATGTAAGAGACTTAGGCAAACATGGCCTTGATTGTCAAGAACTCTTACGATCAATCTTGGATCCCGAGACGACTCACACACTCTATGATGGACAATGGATGATGGTGTTATGGTGGTGGTGGGTGAAGTGTGAGAGAGGTGGTGTGCCAAGGGATGGTTTGAGCTTGAGCCAAGCACTCCTATTTATAGGCGGAACAGAAGCTCGGGCACGGCCCCGTGTCCACATCCTTCTCTTTCTTCATTAATTGCTCTTGTCTTTATTAGTTGACCACGCCCCCGTGTCCGCTGAGCACGACCCCGTGTGCAGAAGCATATCTGTACTATGAAGATTTGCCTGGATTCTGCGAATCTAATAGTTGACCACGGCCCCGTGCCCGCTGAGCACGGCCCCGTTTCTGCTGACACTTGGGCACGCCCCCGTGCTGGCTGAGCACGGGGCGTGTTCAGTCTTCTGTCTTCTTGTTTTGCTTGGGAAGATGCTGTCGTGGGGTCGGGCATGTCACGTTTGTTCCTTTTCTTGTATTTATGTTAGATTTTGCTGTCTTTTTGCTTCTTTTGTTAATTTGAGCTCATTTAATCCTGAAAATACAAAAGGAAGACAAAAGCACACTTTTTCCAACATTAGTACTAAAAAAGGGTTAGTTTTATGCCACAATTGATGTAATTTATATGTTGCATTTTGCACACATCATCGAGCGAAAACACTTGACAACCTACTAGAAGCAGCTTTTCTTGCCACCAGACCTTTCTCCATCAATCAGAAATCTGATGCCGTCACTAAACACATTCCTTAAATTGTAGCCATTTGTTGAGTGTTTTTTTTGGTGTCTAATCCGCATATATATCACCATTGCCCTTGATTTTCTTGACTGTATATCTCTTAAATATCAACATATACACGTGTGATTTAGTTTACGAAGATTTTTCAATGCCGAGAACCTCGATCAGAGAGTAAAAAAGGCGTAAGGTTCACAATGGTGTAAAATTAAAATGAGATATACCGGGTTAGGATTCGAGTTACAGGAACAAGGGCCAAACCAACCACCCAAGAATAGAATCGTCGAGCGAAAACACTTGACAACCTCCTAGAAGCGGCTTTTCTTACCACCAGACCTTTCTCCATCAATTAGGAATCTGATGCCGTCACTAAACACATTCCTTAAATTGTAGCCATTTGTTGTGTGTTTTTTTGGTGTCTAATCCGCATATATATCACCATTGCCCTTGATTTTCTTGACTGTATATCTCTTAAATATCAACATATACACATGTGATTTAGTTTACGAAGATTTTTGAATGCCGAGAACCTCGATCAGAGAGTAAAAAAGGCGTAAGGTTCACAATGGTGTAAAATTAAAATGGGATATAGCGGGCTAGGATACGAGTTACAGGAACAAGGGCCAAACCAACCACCAAAGAATGGAATCGTCGAGCGAAAACACTTGACAACCTCCTAGAAGCAGCTTTTCTTGCCACCAGACCTTTCTCTATCAATTAGAAATCTGATTCCGTCACTAAACACATTCCTTAAATTGTAGATATTTGTTGTGTGTTTTTTTTGTGTCTAATCCGCATATATATCACCATTGCCCTTGATTTTCTTGACAGTATATCTCTTAAATATCAACATATACACGTGTGATTTAGTTTACGAAGATTTTTCAATGCCGAGAACCTCGATCAGAGAGTAAAAAAGGCGTAAAGTTCACAATGGTGTAAAATTTAAGTAGGATATACCAGGCTAGGATTCGAGTTACAGGAACAAGTGCCAAACCAACCACCCAAGAATGGAATCGTCGAGCGAAAACACTTGACAAACTCCTAGAAGCAGCTTTTCTTGCCACCAGACCTTTCTCCATCAATTAGGAATCTGATGCCATCACTAAACACATTCCTTAAATTGTAGCCATTTGTTGAGTGATTTTTTTTGGTGTCTAATCCGCATGTATATCACCATTGCCCTGGATTTTCTTGACTGTATATCTCTTAAATGTCAACATATACACGTGTGATTTAGTTTACGAAGATTTTTCAATGCCGAGAACCTCGATCAGAGAGTAAAAAAGGCGTAAGGTTCACAATGGTGTAAAATTAAAATGGGATATACCGGGCTAGGATTCGAGTTACAGGAACAAGGGCCAAACCAACCACCCAAGAATGGAATCGTCGAGCGAAAACACTTGACAACCTCTAAAAGCAGCTTTTCTTACCACCAGACCTTTCTCCATCAATTAGGAATCTGATGCCGTCACTAAACACATTCCTTAAATTGTAGTTATTTGTGGAGTGTTTTTTTGGTGTCTAATCCGCATATATATCACCATTGCCCATGATTTTCTTTACTGTATATCTCTTAAATGTCAACATATACACGTGTGATTTAGTTTACGAAGATTTTTCAATGCCGAGAACCTCGATCATAGAGTAAAAACGGCGTAAGGTTCACAATGGTGTAAAATTAAAATGGGATATACCGGGCTAGGATTCGAGTTACAGGAACAAGGGCCAAACCAACCACCCGAGAATGGAATCGTCGAGCGAAAACATTTGACAACCTCCTAGAAGCAGCTTTTCTTGCCACCAGACCTTTCTCCATCAATTAGGAATCTGATGCCGTCACTAAACACATTCCTTAAATTGTAGCCATTTGTTGAGTGTTTTTTTGGTGTCTAATCCGCATATATATCACCATTGCCCTTGATTTTCTTGACTGTATATCTCTTAAATATCAACATATACACGTGTGATTTAGTTTACGAAGATTTTTCAATGCCGAGAACCTCGATCAGAGAGTAAAAAAGGCGTAAGGTTCACAATGGTGTAAAATTAAAATGGGATATAACGGGCTAGGATTCGAGTTACAGGAACAAGGGTCAAACCAACCACCCGAGAATGGAATCGTCGAGCGAAAACACTTGACAACCTCCTAGAAACAACTTTTCTTGCCACCAGACCTTTCTCCATTAATTAGGAATATGATGCCGTCACTAAACACATTCCTTAAATTGTAGCCATTTGTTGAGTGTTTTTTTTGGTGTCTAATCCGCATATATATCACCATTGCCCTTGATTTTCTTGACTATATATCTCTTAAATATCAATATATACACGTGTGATTTAGTTTACGAAGATTTTTCAATGCCGAGAACCTCGATCAGAGAGTAAAAAAGGTGTAAGGTTCACAATGGTGTAAAGTTAAAATGGGATATACCGGGCTAGGATTCGAGTTACAGGAACAAGGGCCAAGCCAACCACCCAAGAATGGAATCGTCGAGCGAAAACGCTTGACAACCTCCTAGAAGCCGCTATTCTTACCACCAAACCTTTCTGCATCAATTAGGAATCTGATGCCGTCACTAAACACATTCCTTAAATTGTATCCATTTGTTGAGTGTTTTTTTTTGGTTTCTAATCCGCATATATATCACCATTGCCCTTGATTTTCTTGACTGTATATCTCTTAAATATCAACATATACACGTGTGATTTAGTTTGCTAATATTTTTCAATGCCGAGAACCTCGACTAGAGAGTAAAAAAGGCGTAAAGTTCACAATGGTGTAAAATTAAAATGGGATATACCGGGTTTGGATTCGAGTTACAGGAACAAGGGCCAAACCAACCACCCAAGAATGGAATCGTCAAGCGAAAACACTTGACAACCTCCTAGAAGCAGCTTTTCTTGCCACCAGACCTTTCTCCATCAATTAGGAATCTGATGCCGTCACTAAACACATTCCATAAATTGTAGCCATTTGTTGAGTGTTTTTTTGGTGTCTAATCCGCATATATATCACCATTGCCCTTGATTTTCTTGACTGTATATCTCTTAAATGTCAACATATAAACCTGTGATTTGGTTTACGAAGATTTTTCAATGCCGAGAACCTCGATCAGAGAGTAAAAAAGGCGTAAGGTTAACAATGGTGTAAAATTAAAATGGGATATACCGGGTTAGGATTCGACTTACAGGAACAAGGGCCAAACCAACCACCCAAGAATGGAATAGTCGAGCGAAAACACTTGACAACCTCCTAGAAGCAGCTTTTCTTGCCACCAGAACTTTCTCCATCAATTAGGAATCTGACGCCGTCACTAAACACATTCCTCAAATTGTAGCTATTTGTTGAGTGTTTTTTTTTGGTGTCTAATCCGCATATATATCACCATTGCCCTTGATTTTCGTGACTGTATATCTCTTAAATATCAACATATACACGTGTGACTTAGTTTACGAAGATTTTTCAATGCCGAGAACCTTGATCAGAGAGTATAAAAGGCGTAAGGTTCACAATGGTGTAAAATTAAAATGGGATATACCGGGATAGGATTCGAGTTACAGGAATAAGGGCCAAACCAACCACCCAAGAATGGAATCTCCGAGCGAAAACACTTGACAACCTCCTAGAAGCAGTTTTTCTTGCCACCAGACCTTTCTCCAACAATTAGGAATCTGATGCCGTCACTAAACACATTCCTTAAATTGTAGCCATATGTTGAGTGTTTTTTTATGTCTAATCCGCATATATATCACCATTGCCCTTGATTCTCTTGACTGTATATCTCTTAAATATCAATATATAAACGTGTGATTTAGTTTACCAAGATTTTTCAATGCCGAGAACCTCGACCAGAGAGTAAAAAAGTCGTAAGGTTCACAATGATGTAAAATTAAAATGGGATATACCGGGCTAGGATTCGAGTTACAGTAACAGGGGCCAAACCAACCACCGAAGAATGGAATCATTGAGAGAAAACACTTGACAACCTCCTAGAAGCAGCCTTTCTTGCCACTAGACCTTTCTTCATCAATTAGGAATCCGATGTCGTCACAAAACACATTCCTTAATATGTAGCCATTTGTTGAGTGTTTTTTTTGGTGTCTAATCCGCATATATATCACCATTGCCCTTGATTTTCTTGACTGTATATCTCTTAAATGTCAACATATACACGTGTGATTTAGTTTACGAAGATTTTTCAATGCCGAGAACCTCTATCAGAGAGTAAAAAAGGCGTAAGGTTCACAATGGTGTAAAATTAAAATGGGATATACCGGGCTAGGGTTCGAGTTACAGGAACAAGGGCCAAACCAAACACCCAAGAATGGAATCGTCGAGCGAAAACACTTGACAACCTCCTAGAAGCAGCTTTTCTTGCCACCAGACCTTTCTCCATCAATTAGGAATCTGATGCCGTCACTAAACACATTCCTTAAATTGTAGCCATTTGTTGAGTGTTTTTTTGGTGTCTAATCCGCATATATATCACCATTGCCCTTGATTTTCTTGACTGTATATCTCTTAAATATCAACATATACACATGTGATTTAGTTTACGAAGATTTTTCAATGCCGAGAACCTCGATCAGAGAGTAAAAAAGGCGTAAGGTTCACAATGGTGTAAAATTAAAATGGGATATACCGGGATATGATTCGAGTTACAGGAACAAGGGCCAAACCAACCACCCAAGAATGGAATCATTGAGCGAAAACACTTGACAACCTCCTAGAAGCAGCCTTTCTTGCCACCAGACCTTTCTTCATCAATTAGGAATCCGATGTCGTCACAAAACACATTCCTTAATATGTAGCCATTTGTTAAGTGTTTTTTTGGTGTCTAATCCGCATATATATCACCATTGCCCTTGATTTTCTTGACTGTATATCTCTTAAATATCAACATATACACGTGTGATTTAGTTTACGAAGATTTTTCAATGCCGAGAACCTCGATCAGAGAGTAAAAAAGGCGTAAGGTTCACAATGGTGTAAAATTAAAATGGGATATACCGGGATATGATTCGAGTTACAGGAATAAGGGCCAAACCAACCACCTAAGAATGGAATCGCCGAGCAAAAAAACTTGAAAACCTCCTAGAAGCTGTTTTTCCTGCCACCAGACCTTACGCCATCAATTAGGAATCTGATGCCGTCACTAAACACATTCCTTAAATTGTAGCCATTTGTTGAGTGTTTTTTTTATGTCTAATCCGCATATATATCACCATTGCCCTTGATTTTCTTGACTGTATATCTCTTAAATATCAATATATAAACGTGTGATTTAGTTTACGAAGATTTTTCAACGCCGAGAACCTCGACCTGAGAGTAAAAAAGTCGTAAGGTTCACAATGGTGTAAAATTAAAATGGGATATACCGGGCTAGGATTCGAGTTACAGGAACAAGGGCCAAACCAACCACCCAAGAATGGAATCATTGAGTGAAAACACTTGACAACCTCCTAGAAGCAGCCTTTCTTGCCACCAGACCTTTCTTCATCAATTAGGAATCTGATGTCGTCACAAAACACATTCCTTAATATGTAGCTATTTGTTGAGTGTTTTTTTGGTGTCTAATCCGCATATATATATATATATATATATATATATATATATATATATATATCACCATTGCCCTTGATTTTCTTGACTGTATATCTCTTAAATGTCAACATATACACGTGTGATTTAGTTTACGAAGATTTTTCAATGCCGAGAACCTCTATCAGAGAGTAAAAAAGGCGTAAGGTTCACAATGGTGTAAAATTAAAATGGGATATACCGGGCTAGGATTCGAGTTACAGGAACAAGGGCCAAACCAACCACCCAAGAATGGAATCGTCGAGCGAAAACACTTGACAACCTCCTAGAAGCAGCTTTTCTTGCCACCAGACCTTTCTCCATCAATTAGGAATCTGATGCCGTCACTAAACACATTCCTTAAATTGTAGCCATTTGTTGAGTGTTTTTTTTGGTGTCTAATCTGCATATATATCACCATTGCCCTTGATTTTCTTTACTGTATATCTCTTAAATGTCAACATATACACGCGTGATTTAGTTTACGAAGATTTTTCAATGTCGAGAACCTCGATCAGAGAGTAAAAAAGGCGTAAGGTTCACAATGGTGTAAAATTAAAATGGGATATAACGGGCTAGGATTCGAGTTGCAGGAACAAGGGCCAAACCAACCACCCAAGAATGGAATCGTCGAGCGAAAACACTTGACAACCTCCTAGAAGCAGCTTTTCTTGCCACCAGACCTTTCTCCATCAATTAGGAATCTGATGCCGTCACTAAACACATTCCTTAAATTGTAGCTATTTGTTGAGTGTTTTTTTTTGGTGTCTAATCCGCATATATATCACCATTGCCCTTGATTTTCTTGACTGTATATCTCTTAAATATCAACATATACACGTGTGATTTAGTTTACGAAGATTTTTCAATGCCGAGAACCTCGATCAAAGAGTAAAAAAGGTGTAAGGTTCACAATGGTGTAAAATTAAAATGGGATATACCGGGCTAAGATTCGAGTTACAGGTACAAGGGCCAAACCAACCACCCAAGAATGGAATCGTCGAGCGAAAACACTTGACAACCTCCTAGAAGCAGCTTTTCTTGCCACCAGACCTTTCTCCATCAATTAGGAATCTGATGCCGTCACTAAACACATTCCTTAAATTGTAGCCATTTGTTGAATGTTTTTTTTGGTGTCTAATACGCATATATATCACCATTGCCCTTGATTTTCTTGACTGTATATTTCTTAAATATCAACATATACACGTGTGATTTAGTTTACGAAGATTTTTCAATGCCGAGATCCTCTATCAGAGAATAAAAAAGGTGTAAGGTTCACAATGGTGTAAAATTAAAAAGGGATATACCGGGCTAGGATTCGAGTTATAGGAACAAGGGCCAAACCAATCACACAAGAATGGAAGTGTTTTCGCTCGACAATTCCATTCTTGGGTGGTTGGTTTGGCCCTTGTTCCTGTAACTCGAATCCTAGCCCGGTATATCCCATTTTAATTTTATACCATTGTGTACCTTACGCCTTTTTACTCTCTGATAAAGGTTCTCGGCATTGAAAAATCTACGTAAACTAAATCACACGTGCATATGTTGACATTTAAGAGATATACAGTCAAGAATCAAGGGCAATGGTGATATATATGCGGATTAGACACAAAAAAAAAACACTCGACAAAAGGTTACAATTTAAGGAATGTGTTTAGTGACGGCATCAGATTACTAATTGACGGAAAAAGGTCTGGTGCTAAGAAAAGCTGCTTCTAGGAGGTTGTCAAGTGTTTACGCTTGACGATTCCATTCTTGGGTGGTTGGTTTGGCCCTTGTTCCAGTAACTCAAATCCTAGTCCGGTATATCCCATTTGAATTTTACGCCTTTTTTACTCTCTGATCGAGGTTCTAGGCATTGAAAAATATTCGTAAACTAAATCACACGTGTATATGTTGATATTTAAGAGATATACGGTCAAGAAAATCAAGGCCAATGGTTATATATATGCGGATTAGACACAAAAAAAAACACTCAACAAATGGCTACAATTTAAGGAATGTGTTTAGTGATGGCATCAGATTCCTGATTGATGGAGAAAGGTCTGGTGGCAAGAAAAGCTGATTCTAGGAGGTTGTCAAGTGTTTTCGCTCGACGATTCCATTCTTGGGTGGTTGGTTTGGCCCTTGTTCCTGTCACTCGAATCCTAGCCCGGTATATCCCATTTTAATTTTACACCATTGTGAACCTTACGCCTTTTTTACTCTCAGATCGAGGTTATCGGCAATGAAAAATCTTTGTAAACTAAATCACACGTGTATATGTTGATATTTAAGAGATATACAGTCAAGAAAATCAAGGGCAATGGTGATATATATGCGGACTAGACACAAAAAAAAAACACTAAACAAATGGCTACAATTTAAGGAATGTGTTTAGTGACGGCATCAGATTCCTAATTGATGGAGAAACGCCTGGCGGCAAGAAAAGCTGCTTCTAGGAGGTTGTCAAGTGTTGTCGCTCGACGATTCCATTCTTGGGTGGTTGGTTTGGCCCTTGTTCATGTAACTCGAATTCTAGCCCAGTATATCCCATTTTAATTTTACACCATTGTGAACCTTACGCCTTTTTTACTCTCTGATCGAGGTTCTCGGCATTGAAAATCTTCGTAAACTAAATCACACGTGTATATGTTGATATTTAAGAGATATACAGTCAAGAAAATCAAGGGAAATGGTTATATATATGCGGATTAGACACAAAAAAAAACACTCAACAAATGGCTACAATTTAAGGAATGTGTTTAGTGATGGCATCAGATTCCTAATTGATGGAGAAAGGTCTGGTGGCAAGAAAGCTGATTCTAGGAGGTTGTCAAGTGTTTTCGCTCGACGATTCCATTCTTGGGTGGTTGGTTTGGCCCTTGTTCCTGTAACTCGAATCCTAGCCCGGTATATCCCATTTTAATTTTACACCATTGTGAATCTTACACATTTTTTACTCTCAGATCGAGGTTATCGGCAATGAAAAATCTTTGTAAACTAAATCACACGTGTATATGCTGATATTTAAGAGATATACAGTCAAGTAAATCAAGGGCAATGGTGATATATATGCGGATTAGACACAAAAAAAAAACACTAAACAAATGGCTACAATTTAAGGAATGTGTTTAGTGACGGCATCAGATTCCTAATTGATGGAGAAACGTCTGGCGGCAAGAAAAGCTGATTCTAGGAGGTTGTCAAGTGTTTTCGCTCGACGATTCCATTCTTGGGTGGTTGGTTTGGCCCTTGTTCATGTAACTCGAATTCTAGCCCGGTATATCCCATTTTAATTTTACACCATTGTGAACCTTACGCCTCTTTTACTCTCTGATCGAGGTTCTCGGCATTGAAAATCTTCGTAAACTAAATCACACGTGTATATGTTGATATTTAAGAGATATATACAGTGAAGAAAAAATCTTTATAAACTAAATCACACGTGTATATGCTGATATTTAAGAGATATACAGTCAAGTAAATCAAGCGCAATGGTGATATATATGCGGATTAGACACAAAAAAAAAACACTCAACAAATGGCTACAATTTAAGGAATGTGTTTAGTGACGGCATCAGATTCCTAATTGATGGAGAAAGGTCTGGTGGCAAAAATATCTGTTTCTAGGAGGTTGTCAAGTGTTTTCGCTCGACGATTCCATTCTTGGGTGGTTGGTTTGACCCTTGTTCCTGTAACTCGAATCCTAGCCCGGTATATCCCATTTTAATTTTACACCATTGTGAACCTTACGCCTTTTTTACTCTCTGATCGAGGTTCTCGGCATTGAAAAATCTTCGTAAACTAAATCACACGTGTATATGTTGACATTTAAGAGACATACAGTCAAGAAAATCAAGGACAATGGTGATATATATGCGGATTAGACACAAAAAAAAAAAAAAACACTCAACAAATGGCTACAATTTAAGGAATGTGTTTAGTAACTGCATCAGATTCCTAATTGATGGAGAAATGTCTGGTGGTAAGAAAAGCTGCTTCTAGGAGGTTGTCAAGTGTTTTCGCTCGATGATTCCATTCTTGGGTGGTTGGTTTTGCCCTTTTTCCTGTATCTCGAATCCTAGCCTGTTATATCCCATTTTAATTTTACACCATTGTGAACCTTACGCCTTTTTTACTCTCTGATCGAGGTTCTCGGCATTGAAAAATCTTCGTAAACTAAATCACACGTGTATATGTTGAAATTTAAGAGATATATACAGTGAAGAAAATCAAGGGCAATGGTGATATATATGCGGATTAGACACAAAAAAAAAAACACTCAACAAATGGCTACAATTTAAGGAATGTGTTTAGTGACGGCATCAGATTCCTAATTGATCGAGAAAGGTCTGGTGGCAAGAAAACCTGCTTCTAGGAGGTTGTCAAGTGTTTTCGCTCGACGATTCCATTTCTTGGGTGGTTGGTTTGGCCCTTGTTCCTGTCACTCGAATCCTAGCCCGGTATATCCCATTTTAATTTTACACCATTGTGAACCTTACGCCTTTTTTACTCTCTGATCGAGGTTCTCGGCATTGAAAAATCTTCGTAAACTAAATCACACGTCTATATGTTGATATTTAAGAGATATACAGTCAAGAAAATCAAGGGCAATGGTGATATATATGCGGATTTGACACAAAAAAAACACTAAACAAATGGCTACAATTTAACGAATGTGTTTAGTGACGGAATCAGATTCCTAATTGATGGAGAAAGGTCTGGTGGCAAGAAAAGCTGCTTCTAGGAGGTTGTCAAGTGTTTTGCCTCAACGATTCAATTCTTGGGTGGTTGGTTTGGCCCTTGTTCCTGTAAGTCGAATCCTAGCCCGATATATCCCATTTTAATTTTACACCATTGTGAACCTTATGCGTTTTTTACTCTCTGATCAAGGTTCTCGGCATTGAAAAATCTTCGTAAACTAAATCACACGTGTATATGTTGACATTTAAGAGATATACAGTCAAGAAAATTAAGGGCAATGGTGATATATATGCTGATTAGACACCAAAAAAAATACTCAACAAATGGCTACAATTTAAGGAATGTGTTTAGTGACGGCATCAGATTCCTAATTGATGGAGAAAGGTCTGGTGGCAAGAAAAGCTGCTTCTAGGAGGTTGTCAAGTGTTTTCGCTCAATGATTCCATTCTTGGGTGGTTGGTTTGGCCCTTGTTCCTGTAACTCGAATCCTAGCCCGGTATATCCCATTTTAAGTTTACACCATTGTGAACCTTACGCCTTTTTTACTCTCTGATAGAGGTTCTCGGCATTGAAAAATCTTCGTAAACTAAATCACACGTGTGTATGTTGATATTTAATAGATATACAGTCAAGAAAATCAAGGGCAATGGTGATATAAATGCGGATTAGACACCAAAAAAAACACTCAACAAATGGCTACAATTTAAGGAATGTGTTTAGTGACGGCATCAGATTCCTAATTGATGGAGAAAGGTCTGGTGGTAAGAAAAGCTGCGTCTTGGAGGTTGTCAAGTGTTTTCGCTCGACGATTCCATTCTTGGGTGGTTGGTTTGGCCCTTGTTCCTGTAACACGAATCCTAGCCCGGTATATCCCATTTTAATCTTACACCATTGTGAACCTTACGCCTTTTTTACTATCTGATCGAGGTTCTCGGCATTGAAAAATCATTGTAAACTAAATCACACGTGTATATGTTGATATTTAAGAGATATACAGTCAAAAAAATCAAGGGCAATGGTGATATATATGCGGATTAGACACAAAAAAAGACACTCAACAAATGGCTACAATTTAAGGAATGTGTTTACTGACGGCATCAGATTCCTAATTGATGGAGAAAGGTCTGGCGGCAAGAAAAGATGCTTCTAGGAGCTTGTCAAGTGTTTTCGCTCGACGATTCCATTCTTGGGTGGTTGTTTTGGCCCTTGTTCCTGTAACTCGAATCCTAGCCCGGTATATCCCATTTTAATTTTACACCATTGTGAACCTTACGCCTTTTTTACTCTCTGATCGAGGTTCTCGGCATTAAAAAATCTTCGTAAAATAAATAACGCGTGTATATGCTGACATTTAAGAGATATACAGGCAAGAAAATCAAGGGCAATGGTGATATATATGCGGATTAGACACAAAAAAACACTCAACAAATGGCTACAATTTAAGAAATGTGTCTAGTGACGGCATCAGATTCCTAATTGATGGAGAAAGGACTGGTGGTAAGAAAAGCTGCTTCTAGGAGGCTGTGAAGTGTTTTCGCTCGACGATTCCATTCTTGGGTGGTTGGTTTGGTCCTTGTTCCTGTAACTCGAATCCTAGCCCGGTATATCCCATTTTAATTTTACACCATTGTGAACCTTACGCCTTTTTTACTCTCTGATCGAGGTTCTCGGCATTGAAAAATCTTTGTAAACTAAATCACACGTGTATATGTTGATATTTAAGAGATATACAGTCAAGAAAATCAAGGGCAATGGTGATATATATGCGGATTAGACACAAAAAAACACTCAACAAATGGCTACAATTTAAGGAATGTGTTTAGTGACGGCATCAGATTCCTAATTGATGGAGAAAGGTCTGGTGGCAAGAAAAGTTGCTTCTAGGAGGTTGTCAAGTGTTTTCGCTCGACGATTCCATTCTTGGGTGGTTGGTTTGGCCCTTGTTCCTGTAACTCGAATCGTAGCACGGTATATCCCATTTTAATTTTACACCATTGTGAACCTTATGCCTTTTTTACTCTCTGATCGAGGTTCTCGACATTGAAAAATCTTCGTAAACTAAATCACACGTGTATATGTTGACATTTAAGCGATATACAGTCAAGAAAATCAAGGGCAATGGTGATATATATGCAGATTAGACACCAAAAAAAAAACTCAACAAATGGCTACAATTTAAGGAATGTGTTTAGTGACGGCATCAGATTCTTAATTGATGGAGAAAGGTCTGGTGGCAAGAAAAGCTGCTTCTAGGAGGTTGTCAAGTGTTTTCGCTTGACGATTCCATTCTTGGGTGGTTGGTTTGGCCCTTGTTCCTGTAACTCAAATCCTAGCCCTGTATATCAGTTTTAATTTTACACCATTGTGAATCTTACGCCTTTTTTACTCTCTGATCGAGGTTCTCGGGATTGAAAAATCTTCGTTAACTAAATCACACGTGTATATATTGACACTTAAGAGATATACAGTCAAGAAAATCAAGGGCAATGGTGATATATATGCGGATTAGACACAAAAAAAAACACTCAACAAATGGCTACAATTTAAGGAATGTGTTTAGTGACGGCATCAGATTCCTAATTGATGGAAAAAGGTCTGGTGGCAAGAAAAGCTGCTTCTAGCAGGTTGTCAAGTGTTTTCGCTCAACGATTCCATTCTTGGGTGCTTAGTTTGTCCCTTGTTCCTGTAACTCGAATCCTATCCCGGTCTATCCCATTTTAATTTTACACCATTGTGAACCTTACCCCTTTTTTACTCTCTGATCGAGGTTCTCGGCATTGAAAAATCTTTGTAAACTAAATCACACGTGTATATGTTGATATTTAAGAGATATACAGTCAAGAAAATCAAGGGCTATGGTGATATATATGCGGATTAGACACAAAAAAAAACACTCAACAAATGGCTACAATTTAAGGAATGTGTTTAGTGACGGCATCAGATTCCTAATTGATGGAGAAAGGTCTGGTGGCCAGAAAAGCTGCTTCTAGGAGGTTGTCAAGTGTTTTCGCTCGACGATTCCATTCTTGGGTGGTTGGTTTGGCCCTTGTTCCTGTAACTCGAATCCTAGCCCGGAATATCCCATTTTAATTTTACACCATTGTGAACCTTACGCCTTTTTTACTCTCTGATCGAGGTTCTCGGCATTGAAAAATCTTCGTAAACCAAATCATACGTGTATATGTTGACATTTAAGAGATATACAGTCAAGAAAATCAAGGGCAATGGTGATATATATGCAGATTTGACACCAAAAAAAAAAACACTCAACAAATGGCTACAATTTAAGGAATGTGTTTAGTGACGGCATCAGATTCCTAATTGATGGAGAAAGGTCTGGGGGGAAGAAAAGCTGCTTCTAGGAGGTTGTCAAGTGTTTTCGCTTGACGATTCCATTCTTGAGGGTTGTTTTGGCCCTTGTTCCTGTAACTCGAGTCCTAGCCCGGTATATCGCATTTTAATTTTACACCATTGTGAACCTGACGCCTTTTTTACTCTCTGATCGAGGTTCTCGGCATTGAAAAATCTTCGTAAACTAAATCACACGTGTATATGTTGACATTTAAGAGATATATAGTCAAGAAAATCAAGGGCAATGATGATATATATGCGGATTAGACACCAAAATAAAAACACTCAACAATTGTCTACAATTTTAGGAATGTGTTTAGTGACGACATCAGATTCCTAATTGATGGAGAAAGGTCTGGGGGGAAGAAAAGCTGCTTCTAGGAGGTTGTCAATTGTTTTCGCTCGACGATTCCATTCTTGGGTGGTTGGTTTGGCCCTTGTTCCTGTAACTCGAATCCTAGCACGGTATATCCTATTTTAATTTTACACCATTGTGAACCTTACCCCTCTTTTACTCTCTGCCCGAGGTTCTCGGCATTGAAAAATCTTCGTAAACTAAATCACACGTGTAGATGTTGACATTTAAGAGATATACAGTCAAGAAAATCAAGGGCCATGGTGATATATATGCGGATTAGACAAAAAAAAAAAAACACTCTACAAATGGCGACAATTTAAGAAATGTGTTTAGTGACGACATCAGAATCCTAATTGATGGAGAAAGGTCTGGTGGTAAGAAAAGCTGCTTCTAGGAGGTTGTCAAGTGTTTTCGCTCCACGATTCCATTCTTGGGTGGTTGTTTTGGCCCTTGTTCCTGTAACTCGAATCCTAGCCCGGTATATCCCATTTTAATTTTACACCATTGTGAACCTTACGCCTTTTTTACTCTCTGATCGAGGTTCTCGGCATTGAAAAATCTTCGTAAACTAATTCACACGTGAATATGTTGACATTTAAGAGATATACAGTCAAGAAAATCAAGGGCAATGATGATATATATGCGGATTAGACACCAAAATAAAAACACTCAACAAATGGCTACAATTTAAGGAATGTGTTTAGTGACGGCAACAGATTCCTAATTGATGGAGAAAGGTCTGGTGGTAAGAAAAGCTGCTTCTAGGAGGTTGTCAGTGTGTTTTCGCTCGACAATTCCATTCTTGGGTGGTTGGTTTGGCCCTTGTTCCTGTAACTCGAATCCTAGCACGGTATATCCTATTTTAATTTTACACCATTGTGAACCTTACCCGTTTTTTACTCTCTGCCCGAGGTTCTCGGCATTGAAAAATCTTCGTAAACTAAATCACACGTGTATATGTTGACATTTAAGAGATATACAGTCAAGAAAATCAAGGGCAATGATGATATATATGCGGATTAGACACCAAAATAAAAACACTCAACAAATGGCTACAATTTAAGGAATGTGTTTAGTGACGGCAACAGCTTCCTAATTGATGGAGAAAGGTCTGGTGGTAAGAAAAGCTGCTTCTAGGAGGTTGTCAAGTGTTTTCGCTCGACGATTCCATTCTTGGGTGGTTGGTTTGGCCCTTGTTCCTGTAACTCGAATCCTAGCACGGTATATCCTATTTTAATTTTACACCATTGTGAACCTTACCCGTTTTTTACTCTCTGCCCGAGGTTCTCGGCATTGAAAAATCTTCGTAAACTAAATCACACGTGTATATGTTGACATTTAAGAGATATACAGTCAAGAAAATCAAGGGCCATGGTGATATATATGCGGATTAGACACAAAAAAAAAACACTCAACAAATGGCTACAATTTAAGGAATGTGTTTAGTGACGGCATCAGATTCCTAATTGGTGGAGAAAGGTCTGGTGGTAAGAAAAGCTGCTTATAGGAGGTTGTCAAGTGTTTTCGCTTGACGATTCCATTCTTGGGTGGTTGTTTTGGCCCTTGTTCCTGTAACTCGAATCCTAGCCCGGTATATCGCATTTTAATCTTACACCATTGTGAACCTTACGCCTTTTTTACTCTCTGATCGAGGTTCTTGGCATTGAAAAATCTTCGTAAAATAACTCACACGTGTATATGTTGACATTTAAGAGATATACAGTCAAGAAAATCAAGGGCAATGGTGATATATATGCGGATTAGACAAAAAAAACACTCAACAAATGGCTACAATTTAAGACGTGTTTAGTGACGGCATCAGATTCCTAATTGATGGAGAAAGGTCTGGTGGTAAGAAAAGATGCTTCTAGGAGGTTGTCAAGTGTTTTCGCTCCACGATTCCATTCTTGGGTGGTTGTTTTGGCCCTTGTTCCTGTAACTCGAATCTTAGCCCGGTATATCCCATTTTAATTTTACACCATTGTGAACCTTACGCCTTTTTTATTCTCTGATCGAGGTTCTCGGCATTGAAAAATCTTCATAAACTAAATCATACGTGTATATGTTGACATTTCAGAGATATACAGTTAAGAAAATCAAGGGCAATGGTGATATATATGCGGATTAGACACACAAAAAAAAAAACACTCAACAAATGGCTACAATTTAAGGAATGTGTTTAGTGACGGCAACAGATTCCTAATTGATGGAGAAAGGTCTGGTGGTAAGAAAAGCTGCTTCTAGGAGGTTGTCAAGTGTTTTCGCTCGAAAATTCCATTCTTGGGTGGTTGGTTTGGCCCTTGTTCCTGTAACTCGAATCCTAGCCCGGTATATCCCATTTTAATTTTACACCATTGTGAAACTTACGCCTTTTTTACTCTCTGATCGAGGTTCTCGGCATTGAAAAATCTTCGTAAATTAAATCACACGTGTATATGTTGATATTTAAGAGATATACAGTTTAGAAAATCATGGGCAATGGTGATATATATTCGGATTAGACACCAAAAAAAAACAATCAACAAATGGCTACAATTTAAGGAATGTGTTTAGTGACGGCATCAGATTCCTAATTGATGGAGAAAGGTGTGGTGGTTAGAAAAGCTGCTTCTAGGAGGTTGTCAAGTGTTTTCGCTCGACGATTCCATTCTTGGGTGATTGATTTGGCCCTTGTTCCTGTAACTCGAATCCTAGCCCGGTATATCTTATTTTAATTTTACACCATTGTGAACCATACGCCTTTTTTACTCTCTGATCGAGGTTCTCGGCATTGAAAAATCTTCGTAAACTAAATCATACGTGTATATGTTGACATTTAAGAGATATACAGTCAAGAAAATCAAGGGAAATGGTGATATATATGCGGATTAGACACCAAAAAAAACACTCAACAAATGGCTACAATTTAAGGAATTTGTTTTGTGACGGCCTCAGATTCCTAATTGATGGAGAAAGGTCTGGTGGTAAGAAAAGCTGCTACTCGGAGGTTGTCAAGTGTTTTCGCTCGGCGATTCCATTCTTGGGTGGTTGTTTTGGCCCTTGTTCCTGTAACTCGAATCCTAGCCCGGTATATCCAATTTTAATTTTACACCATTGTGAACCTTATGCCTTTGTTACTCTCTGATCGAGGTTCAAGGCATTGAAAAATCTTCGTAAACTAAATCACACGTGTATATGTTTACATTTAAGAGATATACAGTCAAGAAAATCAAGGGCCATGGTGATATATATGCGGATTAGACACCAAAAAAAACACTCAACAAATGGCTACAATTTAAGGAATGTGTTTAGTGACGGCATCAGATTCCTAATTGGTGGAGAAAGGTCTGGTGGTAAGAAAAGCTGCTTCTAGGAGGTTGTCATGTGTTTTCGCTTGACGATTCCATTCTTGGGTGGTTGTTTTGGCCCTTGTTCTTGTAACTCGAATCCTAGCCCGGTATATCGCATTTTAATCTTACACCATTGTGAACCTTACGCCTTTTTTACTCTCTGATCGAGGTTCTTGGCATTGAAAAATCTTCGTAAAATAAATCACACGTGTATATGTTGACATTTAAGAGATATACAGTCAAGAAAATCAAGGGTAATGGTGATATATATGCGGATTAGACACCAAAAAAAAACACTCAACAAATTGCTACAATTTAAGGAATGTGTTTAGTGACGGCATCAGATTCCTAATTGATGGAGAAAGGTCTGGTGGTAAGAAAAGCTGCTTCTAGGAGGTTGTCAATTGTTTTCGCTCGACGATTCCATTCTTGGGTGGTTGTTTTGGCCCTTGTTCCTGTAACTCGTATCCTAGCCCGGTATATCCCATTTTAATTTTACACCATTCTGAACCTTATGCCTTTTTTAATCTCTGATCGAGGTTCTCGGCATTGAAAAATCTTCATAAACTAAATCACACGTGTATATGGTGACATTTAAGAGATATACAGTCAAGAAAATCAAGGGCAATGGTGATATATATGCGGATTAGACACAAAAAAAACACTCAACAAATGGCTACAATTTAAGGAATGTGTTTAGTGACGGCATCAGATTCCTAATTGATGGAGAAAGGTCTGGTGGCAAGAAAAGCTGCTTCTAGGAGGTTGTCAAGTGTTTTCGCTCGACGATTCCATTCTTGGGTGGTTGGTTTGGCCCTTGTTCCTGTAACTCGAATCCTAGCCCGGTATATCCCATTTTAATTTTACACCATTGTGAACCTTACGCCTTTTTTACTCTCTGATCGAGGTTCTCGGCATTGAAAAATCTTCGTAAAATAAATCACACGTGTATATGTTGACATTTAAGAGATATACAGTTAAGAAAATCAAGGGCAATGGTGATATATATGCAGATTAGACACCAAAAAAATCACTCAACAAATGGCTACAATTTAAGGAATGTGTTTAGTGATGGCATCAGATTCCTAATTGATGGAGAAAGGTCTGGTGGCAAGAAAAGCTGCTTCTAGGAGGTTGTCAAGTGTTTTCGCTCGACGATTCCATTCTTGGGTGGTTGGTTTGGCCCTTGTTCCTGTAACTCGAATCCTAGCCCGGTATATCCTACTTTAATTTTACACCATTGTGAACCTTACACCTTTTTTACTCTCTGATCTAGGTTCTCGGAATTGAAAAATCTTCGTAAACTAAATCACACGTGTATATGTAGATATTTAAGAGATTTACAGTTAAGAAAATTAAGGGCAATGGTGATATATATGCGGATTAGACACCAAAAAGAAAAAAACACTCAACAAATGGCTACAATTTAAGGAATGTGTTTAGTGACGGCATCAGATTCCTAATTGATGGAGAAAGGTCTGGTGGTAAGAAAAGCTGCTTCTAGGAGGTTGTTAAGTGTTTTCGCTCGACGATTCCATTATTGGGTGGTTGGTGTCACTGCCCCAGCCCCGGTTTTACCCGGTCAGGAGCCGCGGGACAGGAACCCGTGGTATTTATTAATTGATGCGACAGCGGAAGATTTTAACAGGATCTTTTAAAACTTGAAAATGCCCGATTATTTTATTGCATAATTCTAGAAAATCCCGTGATTTACAATAGAGGAATTTTACTATGAAATTCCCTTATTTATGAAACATGTTTATTTATTTTAACTGAGCCACCTCTTCAAGCTTGTTAGTGCTCCGTAGCACGTTTTCCTTGATTTACAATAGGTCGCCTGAAACATGTTTAAAAAATATTTTATCAGCGGGGAAATACTGGTGAGTCACTCAATTTGATAAAATGACACATAGTTATAAATTACAGCATAAGAGCGATTACAATGGCTTCTATCTTATTTTTATCTGGCACTGTGTCACCTGGTGACGATGGTCTTACCACTATTGGGTCCTTCCCCAAGTAGTGATGATTATCACTGTTAGGATTTATTAGCCTAACCATGAGAAATTAGTAATGTGCACAATACCCCAATTAGCCAGTGATTTAAGATAACCAAGACTTAATCCCTGTAATTATAACTTTTGAAAATGCTTGGAGTATTGTAAAATACTGTTTGATAAAAAGAGAATGACTCACATTGCAGATTTATACGGGCAAAATTTAGCCTACTGATTAGCCTTGTAACCTAATTTAAATAACAATGCACACGAACTAGGTCAGTAACTAATACAACATTTACGATAACTCACGAGATTTAAAACCCTCACAACGAATGACAAAGTGCTATACTTAAACATCCGTCGAATTCACGACTAATGACAAAGTATGGCCCTAATGTGGGCAGCACTTAAACATCCATTGGATAGTTTTCAATCGATCGGACATTGAATCGTAGCAGCGATCGAGTTAATACCCTGTATCGTAGCAGCGCCTCGCTATTTTGAAAATGAAATTCGACTTTTGAGCAGTATACTTTCGTTTTTGAAATTTGATTTCGACACCAGTGAACTACTCATGACCCATCCTATTTATAGCTGAAAAATGGGTCTCACGCGGCCCGCGTGAGCCCTTTCTCGATCCTTACGCGGCCCGCGAGGAAGTCTATTCGTAGATTAGGGCTAGCGTGTCATCAGTAGGCATGCTACGTGTGTGACACATGGATCTGGACGCGGCAAACTTAGAGTTGACGCGGCCAGCGTAAGGGCCCTCTTGTTCTTTACGCGGCCCGCCTGAAGACCAAGAATCTTGATTTCTTGATTTTTGATATGGATTAGGGTTTCAGGGGTCCGGTTTCGTACTTACGGTCAATTTGGGACATTTTTGAAGGTCCTTACATCCTCCCCACCTTATTTAAAATCTCGTCCTCGAGATTTATTGAAATAAGTGAGGACATTTTCGCCTCATCTCCGATTCCAACTCCCAAGTGTATTCGGGTCCTCTTTTAGAATCCCATTTGACTTTGACGAGTACCAATCTTTTGTGCTTGATAAACTTGATCTTTTTGTCTTCTATTTGCAGTGGCTTCTCGACAAACTTTAGCTTTTCATTTACCTCTATGTCTTGAAGAGGTTTTACCAGTGATTCGTCCGATAGACATTTCTTGAGGTTGGATACATGAAATATGTCATGTATTCCAGCTAATTCCTCTGGTAGTTGTAAGCGATAGGCAACTGGTCCTATTCGTTTGATTATTGGGAATGGTCCTACGTACCTTGGACTTAGCTTTCCTTTCTTACCGAACCGAACTACTCCTTTCCAAGGAGAAACTTTCAAGAGTACTTTGTCTCCCACTTGAAATTCTAGTGGTTTGCGTCGATTATTGGCATAACTCTTCTGGCGATCACGAGCCATCTTTAATCTTTCCTTGATTTGAGTAATTTTGTCGGTAGTTTCTTGCACTATTTCAGGACCTGATAATTGGCTTTCTCCCATTTCTGCCCAACAAACTGGAGTTCTAAACTTGCGTCCATACAGGGCTTCAAATGGGGCAGCTTCAATGCTTGAATGATAACTATTGTTATAGGAGAATTCAATTAAGTTAGGTGGTCATCCCAATTTCCACCAAAATCTATCACGCATGCCCTAAGCATGTCTTCCAGGGTTTGAATCATCCTTTGACTTTGTCCGTCTGTCTGAGGATGATATGCAGTACTTTGATTTAGTTGGGTTCCCATAGCTTCTTGGAAACTTGTCCAGAAATGGGAAGTGAAACGACTATCTCTATCCGACACAATGGAGAGCGGAACTCCATGTAAGGATACTACTTCATCTACATACAACTTGGCTAACCTTTCCATGCTAAAGGTTTCTTTCATGGGTAGAAAATGAGCTGATTTGGTTAATCGATCCACAATTACCCAAATCGCATCATTACCCTTTCTGGTTTTGGGTAACTTAGTAACAAAGTCCATGGTTATAAGTTCCCATTTCCATACAGGCATTTCTAATTGTTGAAGTAATCCTGAGGGTTTCTGATGTTCTGCCTTAACTTGTGAACAAGTAAGACATTTAGAAACATATCTAGCTATGTCCTTTTTCATCCCTATCCACCAGAAATTATTCCTTAAATCTTGGTACATCTTATTGTTACCAGGATGCATGGTATATCTAGATTTATGGGCTTCCTCAAAAATCTTATTTCTTAATTCTCCTTGTTTAGGTACCCATATTCGTTTCTTATGGAATCTCCAAATTCCGTCACTTCCTTGTTCTAGTTCCTTTATTCTTCCTTTCATTCCTTCAGCATCATCCTTGATTGCTATTTCTTGAATGCTTTTCAGTTGTTCCATTAAGTCTAATTGTAAACTTAATCTAAGAGCACGAACTCGTCGTTGTTTCTCATGATACTTACGACTTAAGGCATCAACAACCACGTTTGCTTTTCCTTCGTGATATTGAATATCACAGTCGTAGTCACTTAGGATTTCCATCCATCTCCTTTGCCTCATGCTTAATTCTTTTTGCCCAAATATGTACCTTAAGCTTTTATGATCTGTATAGACAGTAAACTTACTTCCGTACAGATAGTGTCTCCAAATTTTAAGGGCAAAAATTATGGCTCCTAATTCTAAGTCATGAATAGTATAATTTTCCTCGTGCTTTTTCAATTTCCTAGATGCATACGCAATTACCTTCTTGCGTTGCATTAATACACATCCTAATCCTAGCTTAGAAGCATGGCAGTAAACTTCGAAATCTTCTGTTCCTTCTGGCAAGGCTAGAATTGGGGCATTTGTTAACTTTTGTTTCAAAATCCTAAATGCATCTTCTTGCCTAGGTCCCCATTCAAACTTAACTGCTTTACAGGTTAGCTTAGTTAATGGCACGACTATTTTGGAAAAATCTTTAATGAATCGTCTATAGTATCCAGCTAACCCTATAAAACTTCTAATTTCCATAGCTGATTGCGGAACTTTCCATTTGGTAATTGCTTCTATCTTAGCAGGATCTACGTGAATACCTTCGTGATTCACCATGTGTCCTAAAAATTGCACTTCTTGTAGCCAAAATTCACACTTCGAGAATTTGGCCTAGAGCTTCTCTTTTCTTAACAAAGTTAAGAGTGTATGCAAGTGCTCACAATGCTCCTCTTGGCTTTTGGAATAAATAAGTATATCGTCGATAAAGACAATTACGAATTTATCCAAGTATGGTTTACAGATCCTATTCATCATGTCCATAAATGCTGCTGGGGCATTTGTTAACCCAAAGGGCATGACTGTAAACTCGTAATGACCATACCTAGTCCTGAAAGCAGTTTTAGGTATGTCTTTTTCTTGTACCTTCAATTGATGATATCCGGAGCATAAATCTATCTTAGAAAAGTATCTAGCTCCTTGCAATTGATCAAAAAGATCATCAATCCTAGGTAATGGATATCGATTCTTAATTGTAACCTTATTTAATTCCCTATAATCGATACACATTCTCATTGAACCATCTTTCTTTTTCACAAACAACACTGGAGCTCCCCACGGGGATGAACTAGGTTGTATAAATCCTTTGCTCGGTAATTCATCTAATTGCTTTTTCAATTCTAGCATTTATGTGGGTGCTAGCCGATAAGGTGCCTTGGCTATCGGTGTAGTTCCAGGAATTAGATGAACTCTAAATTCTACTTCCCTATCAGGTGGTAATCCAGGTAGTTCTTCCGGGAATACCTCTGGGTATTCTGATACTACTGGATTTTCCTTAAGTTCCTTACTTTTAGTGTTAATGATTACCGAAATCATATACACCATTTCTTGTTTTCTTGAATAATTGGCCAATTTCATTACTGAAATGAATTTCATTGGCTTCCGTGGCTTATCTCCTGTAATCACCACTAATTCTCCTGAGGGAGTATAAATTTCTATGGAATTCTTATCACAAAGAATTCGAGCATGATTGGCTACTAGCCAATCCATTCCTAATACAACATCAAATCCGGCTAAATTCATAGGTAATAGGGTTGCCGAAAATTTATGACCTAAAAGTTCTATCTTTCCTTCTCGCACAACCTTATTTATTTTAACAGAATTTCCATCTGCTGTTTCGACTGTAAAAATTTGCCTAAGGTTGGCTAAGGGTAAGTTAAGAGCTTGGCAAAATGAAGTATTTATAAAACTTTGGTTTGCACCAGAGTCAAATAATAGTTTTGCATAAACGCCGTGAACTAGGAACGTACCAGCTATTACGTCAGGAATTAGTTCTGCTTCCTGAGTAGTCAACTGGAAGGCTCTTGCATTCTTCTTGGTAGTTCCTTCTGCAGGTTTGGCTTTGTTATCGGCTGGTTTGACCAGTTTTGGGCAGTTTGGTCTAAAGTGTCCAGCTTCTCCACAGTTGTAGCAGACTGTTGCTTTCTTCTTCCTGCAGTCTTCTTCTTGGTGCCCCGGGATTTTGCAAAAATTGCAATATCCTTTGCATCTTCAAAAATGCTTTCTTTTGCATGTATTGCAAAATGGAACAGTGGAAGATTGCCCGGTTCCCTTTCTCTTGAAATTACTACGATTACCCATACAGAATCCTTGGGTAATCTTTTGGGCTACTTCCTTTTTTCGGGTTTCTTCTCTTGTGCGTACCAGTCCGTCCGTTAGGGTGTTAGCTAATTCTACTGCATCGTCAATAGTACGGGGTCTCGTAGCTTTAACTGTCACACCCTCAAAATCCACACGCAGAATACTACCGCGAGGCGTGTGACTAACCAGGATCCAGCCACTAATTATTTTGAACCGTTTAGTTATTATTACAAATAATGGTATAATTAGCGACCAATTTTAATTTTTCCAAAACATAGTTTGAGTTTGCAGCGGAAAGGAGAGAAGAACACATCGTAATTGAAAACCACAAGTTTGTTATCATGATACTTACAAACCACGCACTCCATCCGATTGCAACATCCGTCCAAAGTTGAACCGAGCAACCTGCAAAGCATGCAGTAGAGTGTCAACATAACGTTGGCGAGTTCACGAGTTGTCCAGTTTTAGTTTTTGAAAACGTAAGTTGTTTAGATAAAACATTTATAATCACGTCATGGGGAGCTACCCCATATGAAAGCTACTAAACTAGCGTTACCGAAACTATTGACAAGAAGATTTTGTGCCCCGAGTCAATGTCTATCGTCATTGACCAAGATGCAAGGTCTACTAGTTCACGCCCGATCTCCCCCGGTCATGGTGTGAGGCTGTCAAACCTAATAGCGCTATCAACTAATAACCCGTTCGCCCCCGGCGATTAATCGGTACTGTAAGCAGGGACTTTACATGATAGAGATTCGTTTAGTTTGGCTAGTTGTGATTTATAAATAATATCCAAACGTATCTCCCCTGGAGATAGTAATTTAAAAGTACCCATTTGTATTTTCCCCCGGAAATATTAGTTTGAAAGTATTCTTCCCAAAGATGGCAGTTTGTTCGTGTCCCTCCCTGGGACGCATGCTTTTAGTGTGTGTGAACTCACCTTGGTTTTCTCGGCAGACAATTTACTTGTGTTAGGTTGGTCAAGCATACCCTATTATGGTTATTAGTATTCATTAGGTTCATATACAAATAATGCACGTATTTACACGTATTCAACAAGTTGCATGTCAATACAATTTATCACACATCACGTAGTACATAAATTCATGTTTCATATAATACACATAGTTTGCATAATTGTACAGTAATGGTAACAATAACACATAGTCCAAAATGTAAGATCTAACTGTGTGCGGCCCAATAACCAAACTGGCCCACAAAACCAATTCAGTCGGAACCGGGTGGTCTCGACTCGAGATCATGAGGTCTCGAGTCGCAATCAAGAAGTTTCGAGTTGCAAGTAGATGGTCTCGAGTAGTGCATACGCGAGTCAAAACCTTAAGATCTCGAGTCAGGTCTCGAGTCAAGATCAGGAGATTTCGAGTCGCAACCTAGCTGGTCTCGAGTCTCCTGATGTGTATGCCCTGGTCTCGACTCGCAATCTTGGATGAAATAGCTGTCAAGTTGAAACCAATGATGAATCCACTAGTCTCGACTCACAAACACTGTGGGATCTTTCTAGAACCTTATCCATTTGTACGATCCAATCACATTTCTTTAACATGTTTATCCTACCGTACACTTACCAAAACAGATCAAATCCACACATTTCAAATATTTTCATAAACAGTTCATCATGAAAAGAACATACAGATCAACAACATCATATTCTTTAAACAGTTATCATATGATTCTTGTCATCATGTCTAGCCATATTTCACCAATTCATTATTACTAATAATACTTCTATCTAATCATTATACCATCAGTTTCATCAATAATTCTATTAAATCACATATCATCTTAGTAAAAAAAAAACACCCAACTAAGCCATGTGGAATCATTGGTTCCATAATGTTAAATCACTGTTTCACCAACAATTCTCATCTAATCAGTTTCATTAATTAATTTGTCATCATTCATTCAGCCTCCATATTATCGAATCTATTATTATACAATAAAACTTGACATTAAATTTCCCAAATCAAACAATGGCAGTTCATAGGAATTTTTATAAATCATATCATCCTTTTCTTAAGCATCATTTACTCTACATCAATACTCATGAACTGTTCTAAAACTCACTTTCAAATCAAACAGTTAATACACATGGATGGTTCAACCAAGATCCTAAATAAACAAGAACATCCAGAGATAACACATTACTGACCAAATATTGCGTGGGTTGAACGGACCATCAGCTGCCTCCGTTGCCGGCTGTCGACACCGCCACCCGACATCCCGACTGCTTCCTATATTTCCGGTGACTACGACCCCGGGTTCAACCCAAACGACTGCCAACCCTATGAGAATCACTACAGAATGCGAGACGGGGTATAAGATCAGAAAATTATGACGATTAGAGTGAGCAAGCAACATCGGACACTTACAATCTTACCGGATCGGATTCGAAACCTTACCGGAGTATGAAGATCTGAACAGAATCGCTGTTGGAGTTGTGTTTCGAATTCCGGTGGCTAAAGACAGCAGGAGGGTGAAGAGGGTAGCGTTTGTGCGCCGCACATCACCTCTACTGAATCCCACGAAACCACCTCCTCCACCATCGGCTGCGGCGGCCGCCAGTGGCCCCCGTACTGCCGCCATCTTAACGGTGGTTCTTCACACCGACACTACACTCGTGACACACTCTCTCTCTCACCTCTGACTCTCTCTCTCTCTCTCTCTCTCTCTCTCGCTCTCTCGCTTTATCTCTAGATATGCAGCTTAAGAGGGGGGGTGTGTGTGTTACAGGGACAAAGAAGGAATGGTGAAGATTTTATGAGGAAATCAGGTGTAGCTGGCCAGAAAATGGCATTGGTGGAGTCGCCGGAGAACAGCTCCGGCCGCCGGAGTTAAAGGGAGGAGACGGGGAGTATTTGTTGGCTGCTTTAGGTGCACTTTAGGGTTTTGTGTTTTTGAAAAATGAAGGGGGATAGGATTAAGTGTGTATAAATAGGTAGGGTTTGGGTTTACGGAGTGATCTTGGGCCTAGCTCGAGTGTGCTAGTTCATCTAACGACTACGCGTCTCAACCGACTGGCCCGGTTTATCTGTAAGATAACGGTAAATAAAATAAATACCCGAACAACCCTCTCATCGTGGATTATTATTTTGTAAATACATAATAATAATAAGGATAATATTAATAATAAAAAAAGTAAGTGTGCGTATTACTAAAATGCCCTTCTCTCGACAACGAGATTACGGGTTGTCACATTCTCCCCATGTTACTGGAATTTCGTCCTCGAAATTTAAGCTAAGATATACGATTTATTAATAACCTCATTGTTATACCTAAATACATGTCGTTCACGAAAGTTCACAAAATGATCATGTAGGCTACATAGCATATAAGATCACACAGCATGAAGGTTCACAAAATGATCATGTAGGGCACTTAGCACATAAGGTCGCATAGCACGGATGTAAGCCACATTGCACATAAGATCACACAGCACGCAAGGTCACATAGCATAAGGTTCACAAGGTTAATGCGTATCTTACGTAGGACGGGTTTTCACAAAGTTAGTTATGCATCTAAGAAACGTGCAGGAGAACCCGAAGAACCGCATTATCCCCAAGTTCGAAGAAATTTTATCCCGAAATTTAGCGCGCAACCACTGACCACCTAGTATGTTTAAACATTTTTGTGGGGTGTCACATCATTCCCCCGTTGGTTGGAATTTCGTCCTGAAATTCTATTGTAGCCTCAGAGCTGGAAGTTTTGCTTATGAACAACTGGGGATACCTGCGCATCATCTGGCTTTCCCGTTCATAGGTAAACTCTGAGCCACGGTGAGAGTTCCAACGAACTCGAACAATAGGTTACCACGTTTGAGGGTTATGGTCTCCACCGATTCCTCAATGGAGTTGTAGAGTTGCGTCTATTAACTAACAGCGAAAATTAACCCAAAACATGAAAAGGTATTCCTCCCAGGAATAGCAGTCTAAAAGGCATTCCTTCCAGGAATATTAGTTTAAAAGTATTCCCCCCGGAAATAACAGTTTGTTTGTCCATACGTATTCGGGTGATAAGCGGTGCCCATGCCTAACTGTGAGCCAAAAGATTTGTGCATAGCCTGCCACAACTTGGAGACAAAACCGGGGGGGGGGGGGTATCGATCAAAGATCATAGCGGTTGGCACCCCGTGCCTAGCCACTGCTTCTTTCGAGTAGACGGCTGCAAGTTTCGAAAACTTGTCATTTCCTTGTTCACAAGGAAGTGCGCAAACTTGGTTAAACGATTTATGACCTCCCAAAGGGGCCTTGAGATCGTGATGCATCTTGTTAGAGTTGGGGTGTACCATGTAGTGAAACTTGTGTGCTCCGCCCATCATAAGCTCTCGAAGATTCCCTTAAAATGGAACCCAGATACGTTCCATGAAGTAGTAAGCGCGGTCATTTTTAAATTCGAGCGGCTTTTCCATGCCCCGCATGGACTCATCCAAAGGATTTTCCGCTTTCAGTGTTCCACTTGTGCGTTTCAGGTTTGATCGGAAGGTTCGAATGAAGATCAAGCAGTAACATACTTACGCGCTTAGGTTCAATCTATTTTTGGTTACGCACATCGGCTACTACGCTCGCCCAGTCTGGATGATGCCTGATCGCGCATTCGTGGTCGTTTAGGAGTTCGACCCCATCGGTGTCACCGGATGATCAACCGCTATTTGATCCAGTCTGTGCTGGAGACTCTCGTGATTGCTGTGAATAGTGCAGTTGGTGCCGTACGAGTAATGTCTCCACATTTTGAGTGCAAGGACTACGGTTCCAAATCCTGAACCATGCAATGAGCAGCCCCCTTTCGGGAACTTTGAGTGTCGAGAAGAGCAAGCGATCGAGAAAAGCGGACCTTGCGACGTCAAAAGTCGTGCGTTGAAAACTTAGCGCAAAGCGGTTTGTGTCGTAGGGATTCTAGGGTTAAGCGTAGGAGTCGTTCGGATCCATACTAGTTCTCGGAGTAGGTTCAAGTTTCGTCAAAGGAAACAGGTGTCGAAATTTGACAGGATGGGATAAATTCGAACGTCGGGACTAGGTGTTGATCGTATCGAGTTCGAAGAACAGCACTTGCGATACCTTTTTCCTCCTGGGTATTCCTTGGCTCGTTGCTCCAACGAGTAACGTTCGTAGAAAGTAATTTGCCCAAATAGGGATTTACGAAAAATAAAGTGTGATTAGTATCACAAGATGATGAAACCATAACACTAATAAACACGTAAATGTGAAGAGGGGTAATCGAAATCAAGGAGTTCACTTGAGGCAAGGCACAAGGATCTTGGGATTGGCAGTAAGGGTTCATCTGATGTCGATGCGGTCGCTGATCGTACATAAGTTGTATGCAGTTAGAATTAAAGAACGTCGCTTGTCGATAAGGAGTGTTACGTCGATGGGGTAAGCACAAAAAGTAGTTAGAGAGGGATGGTCGTCGTGCGGGTCGGTAGGTTTTAAGGTCTACTGAGACGTCTGGCAGGATGTGATTTCTCAAATTGGTAGGAAATCAAGTTCGAGTGGATTAGTCTGAGTCGTGCGAATAAGTTTGAAGTAGAGCTTGCGTTGTCGGGGGGGGGGGGGGGCTTTGATGTGAAACTGCTGAAACAAGCTTTCGAAAAGCACGATTGAGGTAAACGTTGCCAAATTTCAGGGTTTGTGAAGTTTGTCGACTAAATGTTGATCTTGCTGAATTCATCAAACTGAAGAGAGATCTGGTCAAGGTTTCTATACGAAGAAACGTGGACGTCATGATAAAGAAACACCGGAAGCGAGGATACTGCCCCTAAGCAATAATTGTTGGTTCGTACGAAAGCTAGCGAAATTATTCACAGAATCTGAAAAGTCATCAAGGAATAATGACTCTGGCAAATGAAGGATAAGGTAAGCGTCTAGGTCACCGTGCTCGTCGGTGGGTTGACTGGTCCGTGTCTTCGTCATGTCACGCCTCTCAAATACACAGATTTGTAAGGAAGATATCAATTTGCTGGGTTTTGGGGCGTGCTGAGGCATAAGGTTGAACTTGAATAAGGGTTACCCATGTAACGAGGAATTAGAGGAAGTAGCTTCGCGGTCGGTGGGAATGTGATACGGTTGTTGGCACTGCAATGAGAAGCATACACTGCGCATGCTTTTCGTGTTCGAGACGTGCAAACAGAAATTCGAAAAGCGTAACTTATCAGAATGCTTCAAGAATCCAGGTGATCTGTCAGATGGGGGTACAAGTCTCACCCTTAAGTCAGGAAAGGAAATACGTAAGTAAGAAGGATGTGAATGTCGTCATCGTTCCTTCTAACATCACACAATATAGGAATGGCTCCCCTTCATCGGGTCATTCTCGTATCTTCTCTGTGTGGTCCGTAGCAGGCCTCCTCTAAGCAGGTATATCGAGTAATCGTTCATCGCGTCGATTCGTTCTAATCCAGGGGTGATATCAGGAAATATGTGAATGAGGACTTGGAATAACTGGTTCCTTGCCTTAAGTGTGTCGTGGCTTCGAATCGAGGTTAGGAGAATTCACTCCTTAGCGCACATCAAGTTTGCGTAATTTCCATATAATTCACAGCATCGAGTACTAATTACACAACTACATATTTACGCACATAAGCCAAATATATACATACACATTTACACATATATGTGTGCACAAGTAAATGCCGATGACAATAATTACTATGTGAGTACCTGAATCTGACGAACCTTGCAATCCGGAGTATGGTGTCGTTGTGGTTTTCATTAAAGAACGGTTATAGTCTGGTTTTTCATATAAAACATTTTTTATCTTAAAAATATTTTATATCTTAAACCTAGTTCACTATAACCAATGGCTCTGATACCAATCTGTCACACCCTCAAAATCCACACGCGGAATACTACCGCGAGGCGTGTGACTAACCAGGATCCAGCCACTAATTATTTTGAACCGATTAGTTATTATTACAAATAATGGTATAATTAGCGACCAATTTTAAATTTTCCAAAACATAGTTTGAGTTTGCAGCGGAAAGGAGAGAAGAACACATCGTAATTGAAAACCACAAGTTTGTTATCATGATACTTACAAACCACGCACTCCATCCGATTGCAACGTCCGTCCAAAGTTGTACCGAGCAACCTGCAAAGCATGCAGTAGAGTGTCAACATAACGTTGGCGAGTTCACGAGTTGTCCAGTTTTAGTTTTTGAAAACGTAAGTTGTTTAGATAAAACATTTATAATCACGTCATGGGGAGCTACCCCATATGAAAGCTACTAAAGTAGCGTTACCGAAACTATTGACGAGAAGATTTTATGCCCCGAGTCAATGTCTATCGTCATTGACCAAGATGCAAGGTCTACTAGTTCACGCCCGATCTCCCCCGGTCACGGTGTGAGGCTGTCAAACCTAATAGCGCTATCAACTAATAACCCGTTCGCCCCCGGCGATTAATCGTTACTGTAAGCAGGGAATTTACATGATAGAGATTCGTTTAGTTTGGCTAGTTGTGATTTATAAATAATATGCAAACGTATCTCCCCCAGAGATAGTAATTTAAAAGTACCCATTCGTATTTTCCCCCGGAAATATTAGTTTGAAAGTATTCTTCCAAAAGATGGCAGTTTGTTCGTATCCCTCCCTGGGACGCATGCTTTTAGTATGTCTGAACTCACCTTGGTTTGCTCGGCAGACAATTTACTTGTGTTAGGTTGGTCAACCATACCCTATTATGGTTATTAATATTCATTAGGTTCATATACAAATAATGCACGTATTTACACGTATTCAACAAGTTGCATGTCAATACAAGTTATCACACATCACGTAGTACATAAATTCATGTTTCATATAATACACATAGTTTGCATAATTGTACAGTAATGGTAACAATAACACATAGTCCAAAACGTAACATCTAACTGTGTGCGGCCCAATAACCAAACTGGCCCACAAAACCAATTCAGTCGGAACCGGGTGGTCTCGACTCGAGATCATGAGGTCTCGAGTCGCAATCAAGAAGTTTCGAGTTGCAAGTAGATGGTCTCGAGTAGTGCATACGCGAGTCAAAACCTTAAGATCTCGAGTCAGGTCTCGAGTCGAGATCAGGAGATTTCGAGTCGCAACCTAGCTGGTCTCGAGTCTCCTGATGTGTATGCCCTGGTCTCGACTCGCAATCTTGGATGAAACAGCTGTCAAGTTGAAACCACTGATGAATCCACTAGTCTCGACTCACAAACACTGTGGGATCTTTCTAGAACCTTATCTATTTGTACGATCCAATCACATTTCTTTAACATGTTTATCCTACCGTACACTTACCAAAACAGATCAAATCCACACATTTCAAATATTTTCATAAACAGTTCATCATGAAAAGAACATACAGATCAACAACATCATATTCTCTAAATAGTTATCATATGATTCTTGTCATCATGTCTAGCCATATTTCACCAATCATACTTGGATCATTCATTATTACTAATAATACTTCTATCTAATCATTATACCATCAGTTTCATCAGTAATTCTATTAAATCACATATCATCTTAGAAAAAAAAACACCCAACTATGCCATGTGGAATCATTGGTTCCATAATGTTAAATCACCGTTTCAACAACAATTCTCATCTAATCAGTTTCATTAATTAATTTGTCATCATTCATTCAGCCTCCATATTATCGAATCTATTATTATACAATAAAACTTGACATTAAATTTCCCAAATCAAACAATGGCAGTTCATAGGAATTTTTATAAATCATATCATCCTTTTCTTAAGCATCATTTACTCTACATCAATACTCATGAACTGTTCTAAAACTCACTTTCAAATCAAACAGTTAACACACATGGATGGTTCAACCAAGATCCTAAATAAACAAGAACATCCAGAGATAACACATTACTGCCCAAATATTGCGTGGGTTCAATGGACCATCAGCTGCCTCCGTTGCCGGCTGTCGACACCGCCACCCGACATCCCGACTGCTTCCTATATTTCCGGTGACTACGACCCTGGGTTCAACCCAAACGACTGCCAACCCTATGAGAATCACTACAGAATGCTAGACGGGGTATAAGATCAGAAAATTATGACGATTAGAGCAAGCAAATAACATCGGACACTTACAATCTTTCCGGATCGGATTCGAAACCTTACCGGAGTATGAAGATCTGAACGGAATCGCTGTTGGAGTTGTGTTTCGAATTCCGGTGGCTAAAGACAGCAGGAGGGTGAAGAGGGTAGCGTTTGTACGCCGCACATCACCTCTACTGAATCCCACGAAACCACCTCCTCCACCATCGGCTGCGGCGGCCACCAGTGGCCCCCGTACTGCCGCCGTCTTAACGGTGGTTCTTCACACTACACTCGTGACACACTCTCTCTCTCACCTCTGACTCTCTCTCTCTCGCTTTATCTCTAGATATGCAGATTAAGAGGGGTGTGTGTGTGTTACAGGGACAAAGAAGGAATGGTGAAGATTTTATGAGGAAATCAGGTGTAGCTGGCCGGAAAATGGCGTCGGTGGAGTCGCCGGAGAACAGCTCCGGCCGCCGGAGTTAAAGGGAGGAGACGGGGAGTATTTGTCGACTGCTTTAGGTGCACTTTAGGGTTTTGTGTTTTTGAAAAATGAAGGGGGAGAGGATTAAGTGTGTATAAATAGGTAGGGTTTGGGTTTAGGGAGTGGTCTTGGGCCTAGCCCGAGTGTGCTAGTTCATCTAACGACTACGCGTCTCAACCGACTGGCCCGGTTTATCTGTAAGATAACGGTAAATAAAATAAATACCCGAACAACCCTCTCATCGCGGATTATTATTTTGTAAATACATAATAATAATAAGGATAATATTAATAATAAAAAAAAGTAAGTGTGCGTATTACTAAAATGCCGTTCTCTCGACAACGAGATTACGGGTTGTCACATTAACGATATCACAGATTTCGCCAATCAATCCCCAAATATAGCGGGAAATAAGCACCGGTTCTGGCGAAGCCAAGGTTGGTACCACTCTCGCATACTCGAAGAATGTCGAAGTATACCCTAGACAGTCTACATCCACCATCCGGTGGTTCAGGAATTTATTTGTCATTTGTTCCTTTTCGTATTCAGGGCAGAATTTTCTTTCCACTAGCTGCTGGAATTCTTCCCAATTCATGGCATAGGCCATATTTCTTCCTTTGGCTTGAAGCACCGTATTCCACCATTCTAGCGCCCCTTCTTTAAAAAGATGCGACGCACACATGACCTTGTCTTCCTCGACACATTTACTTATCATAATTACTGCTTCGGTTTTCTCCAACCAACGCAGCGCCGCAGTCGCCCCTTCATTGCCTGCAAATTCAACCGGTTTACAGGCAAGAAACTCCTTGTAAGTGCAACCAGGGGTTGCAGCTTTCATTTTCTTAAGGAGCGGAGCTTGCATTCCATCATTGTCGTTATTAGCATGGTTGCCGCCTCCGTTTACACTATTACTGAAATTATCGCCATGTGTATGTTTACTAGGAATAATTTGTTGAGGTTCAATTGGATTTCGGGCAGCAGCAAGAATTGCTGGAATAGCATTGGCTATTCCCTGAGCAACGATATTCTCGATATCTTGCCTATTCAGAAATTGATCTTCATTGTTTTGCTCAGAATGATTAACTTCATTAACGGGTTCATTACCAGCGTTTTCCATCTGGTAATTAATTTATATAAGTAATTAGCAGAAAATAATTAATAATCAAGCATAACAAAACAATTGCACATAATTATGTTTAACCAGTATAGCCAAAATTGTCGATTTTTCGACGATCGATATTTTATATATATTAGGCATCCGTACAAACTGGTTATCTTACAAAGTTTTATTTATAAGTTATTTCACATAATTATATTTTATGATTATATTATTATAATTACACACATCCTTCTACAATCCCACAACTTTAGTCAGCTGGCATTTTCAGTAACGACGTTCCCTCTCGTCGTACTTCCAGGAGATCTGTTCTCCCACCTCTCGGATTCGATTTCCTGCATCCATCAACTCCTCGCCAAAATGGCGGAGCTCAGCCAGGTTCTCAATGCTCATCGGTGGGTTTGGTGTAGGTTCGGGGTCAAACTGAGGGAGAAAAGTATAAGGGTTGTTTAAGAGATTCTGGAATTGCCAATCGTTGGTCCACCATTCTTCCATTTATCCTAAAGGTCGGGTGTTGACAAGGGGATCTGGGATGGCTGGTTCCAAGTTTATTGGAAGCTGGGTTTCGTCAGGATAAGTAAAAAGGGTTTCATTGATAGGTTTAAGGATATCACAACTTGCTAGTATGTAATCTAGCTCCTCCTGCAATGGCATTTCATCGTCTTGCTTGGAGCTTTCTCCAACCTCTATTCCTTTTCCTTTATCCATTGGGTCCTCCGTCTTGACAACTTTCCTAGTTACTGGTTTCCTCCTGCGCACACGCCTCCAACCCACAATTCTTCTTCTTTTCTTTGGCTTGGGTTTTTCCGGAGGTTGAGCTTGAAATTCCATAGGTTCTTCAACATCGGCACAATACCTAGTAAAGTCTTTGGAAACTTCCATATTAACAGAATATAGATTGATATTTTGAAGGGCTTCAGATAGTTCATTCATGCTGTTTAACAGATATGAAGAAACACACAAAATTCTAGGTTAAAATTTTGTAACTTGAATTTTCACATACTTATATAATGGCAATTAGAAAATTTAAATATTAATTATAATTATTTAATTGATACAAACCATTTATTGAAATAACACATATTTATTACAACTAAAATTTGAAATATACTAGTGGTTATTTAATAGATTAAAGTTTCTGGTTTGTAGGTAGTATAGGTGATGGTACTGGTTTGGTGATTTAATCAAAAGTTAGCATATACTTCTACAGTGGCTAACATGTAGAGATCTGCCCATTGTTCATCTAACTTATCTTCCCATGGTGGGTTATTGCCTATTTCCTGGGTTTCCTTATTACTCATCACTCCTTTTGGTTGTGACTTCATTATTTTCTCTTGACTTTTCCTAATAATCCAACTTCTTTTATTAGGGAAAGTGGTTTCTCAAATTGTGCTTTACGAACAAATATTCCTTCCTCAGTTTCTGCTGAGTATCTTGAGGAATTTGATTGGGATGAGTTTCCCTTATCTTTTGGTACACTATCTAGTTTAAGATAGATATCCGAGATTCTTTGCTTACCCATACTGTAACTAACAGATAGTTAGTTATAAACACATAATCACAAGACGATAGTCAGGAAAATTAAGTATTTTAAATACTTAATAGGCTTAAATCAGTGGCTCTGATACCACCTTTTCCTGTCACGGCCCCAGCCCCGGTTTTACCCGGTCAGGAGCCGTGGGACAGGAACCCGTGGTATTTATTAATTGATGCGACAGCGGAAGATTTTAACAGGATCTTTTAAAACTTGAAAATGCCCGATTATTTTATTGCATAATTCTGGAAAATCCCGTGATTTACAATAGAGGAATTTTACTAGGAAATTCCCTTATTTATAAAACATGTTTATTTATTTTAACTGAGCCACCTCTTCAAGCTTGTTAGTGCTCCGTAGCACGTTTTCCTTGATTTACAACAGGTCGCCTGAAACATGTTTAAAAAATATTTTATCAGCGGGGAAATACTGGTGAGTCACTCAATTTGATAAAATGACACATAGTTATAAATTACAGCATAAGAGCGATTACAATGGCTTCTGTCTTATTTTTATCTGGCGCCGTGTCACCTGGTGACGATGGTCATACCACTATTGGGTCCTTCCCCAAGTAGTGATGATTATCACTGTTAGGATTTGTTAGCCTAACCGTGAGAAATTAGTAATGTGCACAATACCCCAATTAGCCAGTGATTTAAGATAACCATGACTTAATCCCTGTAATTATAACTTTTGAAAATGCTTGGAGTATTGTAAAATACTGTTTGATAAAAAGAGAATGACTCACATTGCAGATTTATACGGGAAGAATTTAGCCTACTGATTAGCCTTGTAACCTAATTTAAATAACAATGCACACGAACTAGGTCAGTAACTAATACATCATTTACGATAACTCACGAGATTTAAAACCCTCACAACGAATGACAAAGTGCTATACTTAAACATCCGTTGAATTCACGACTAATGACAAAGTATGGCCCTAATGTGGGCAGCACTTAAACATCTGTTATGGGTGAAATTCTGAGCCCATATCCTGGGCAATATCTTAAGTTATATCTTAGTTTCATGATATATGTTCATGCCCGGGATACTCATTCAGGATATTGGTAACATCCTGGATGATATCCTGAGGATCACTAACGGATTATGTGCAGGAATATGAGTCCAAGCTTGCAACGTTCATGAGGACCTCTTCTCCTAAAGACTCGCTCTAAGTTGTTCAAAGAAGGACGTTGAACCCACTTTACCTGGTCTCCAACGGCTACTAAAGAATATTCGAAGGCATCCCATACTTATAGGAGATTTTGTTTTCGTTTACTAGCTATAAATAGGTGGATAAATCAGATCAAATAGGACACAACAACACTCACTGCTTTCTAACACTTTTCTCTCTCGCAACTTTCACTCTCACAAAAAGTATTGTAACACTTAGCAATCTGATCAATATCCTGCACTGTATCCTGACGTTTAAAGCAATAAGAAGAACAAGGCAGCTGCGATTGTCAGCTCCCGAGGTTTTGTGCCGGCGATCCAGATTGATCAAGGGCTTTCCTCATATATCTCGTGTCACCCCCTTTACTTTTTGCTCATAGTTTGATCGTAGATACAACTCAATATCCTGAGCCGTATCCTGGAAACTGTTTTTGCAAACAACTTAATCAGCATATTTTCAACACACTTTCTTAGCACACTACCTCACTTAACTAATTTGATCACTTAATTGCTTCGGTAATTTTTGACCAAAACAATTTGGCGCCCACCGCGGGGCGAGTGGTGCTATCATTACTAAAAACTTTTTCGAAATCGTTACTTGGTTTTCTATTCTCAAAACTTTTTGCCACACTATTTACAATGGCCCCAAGATCAAACATGAGCTCCTCCACCGTGTCTGCTACAACCTCTGCTACCATTGGTTCAACACTTCCACCACCTCCTCCAAGGATGCAAGCTTCTTCATAACCTCAGGATATTATCCCTACTCGGAACACTCAGGGATTTGGTCCTGTTCTGGCTTCTAATGACGAAATTCTAACCTTGTTTGGTAGTGTACAGGAACATATGAGGCAACATTAAGAAACCAACCAAATGCTAATGAGAGAAATACAACTCTTGAAATCTAGCTCAAGCAGGCCCGCTGAGGATAATGTCACTCCTTTACTGCCCAGAGCCTTGAACTTCAGTTCAGCCGTATATACTGAGGATAACAGGGGAAATATTGTGCCTAGCCATCCTCAGAATCATACTCCTGAAATACCCTCTTCGGTCAGGATGTCAACTGTGAGGAGCTCAGGATATGCTTCAGGATATGGCCAGAATCCTCAGACTGGTAACGTGTCAAATAATAATATTCTTGCTACTAACAATAGTGGATCTTTGCAGGATGCAGGTATGACGTCAACATTTACTAGGGAGCTTCAGAAATTGAAGGATATGATATCCAGTGTACCTAGAGTGGTCTAGCCAATTCCGGAGGTATCCCAAGACAGCCACAGGATATCTCGCTTTGCATATCCTATCTGTGATGCTGAAATCCCAAAAAGATTTAAAACCCCCAACATGAAGCTCTATGATGGGACTACGGATCCTGAAGAGCATATTGCCCAGTATAGGGAAAGAATGGAGATTAACCCTATCCCTCCGGAGCTCAAGGAAGCATGCCTATGCAAGGGTTTTGGTTCTACCTTAACAGGATCGGCCTTGAAATGGCTCTTAAATGTTCCTCCTCATTCGATTACATCATTTGCTCACCTAGTGAATTTATTTAATAGTCAATTTTCTTGTAGTCGAAGTTTTGAAAAACTAACAAGTGATCTCTATAGGATAACTCAAGGACCTCAGGAACCCTTAAGAGATTATGTGAACAAGTTTAGCCGAGAATCCTTAGATATTCCACATCTTGATGTTGCAACAGCTGTGTAGGCTTTCAAGATGGGGCTACAAAAAGACTCACAATTTTACCAAGATCTTGTAATGAACCCATGCAGGAACTTGGATGAAGCTCGAAACAGGGCCCTAAGATATATTCGACTGGAGGATGACAAAAAGATGCAAGAGAGGATGAAATCATCCACCACTTATGAGTTAACTAATAGGAAGTCAGAATCCTCATTTAAACCATATCGCTCTAAGCCGTATGGCAGAAATGACAACAAGAAAGTGAATGCTGTTGAAGACAAGGATCCTGAAGAATATCCTGAATTATCTGAATATTGCTTTTCTGTTAACATACCTGAATTAATGTATGCTATGCAGGGTTTAGGAGACAAAGCTAGGTGGCCTCGAAAGAATCAATAAAAAGCAGATTGGAAGGATAAGTCCAAATGGTGTGCCTTCCATGAAGATTTCGGACATGTAACTGAGGATTGCATTTCTCTAAGAAAAGAAATAAGTTATCTTCTAAGCAAGGGATATCTGAAGGATCTCCTAGGAAGAAAGAAGAATAAGGGTTAGGATACTGAGAAGGATCCTGAATGAGCAGCATCACCTCCTGCGGATGCCAAGATAATCAACTTTATTTCAGGAGGATCCGACATTTGTGGGACTTCATATTCTGCGGCCAAGAGACATGCAAAGGAAGCTAAGGCTGAAAGGGGAGATAAACCAGCCAGGATGACTACCCTCACAACTGATAAAGTGATCACTTTCGACAGTGATGACAGGGATACTGTCCAGGATCCTCATCATGATGCTCTCGTAATAACATTATATGTGGCTAAACATTTTGTACGCAGGATATTGGTGGATAATGGCAGCTCCGTCAACATAATCCAACTAGAAACTTTGAAAAGAATGAATGTATCTCCAATGGATATCACTTCAAAATCCACCGTGCTTGTTGGGTTTAGTGGAGAGGTTAGGAACACAGTGGGAGAGATAAAGTTACCAGTATATGTTGAAGGGGTCAACTCAATACAACGTTTCTGTGTGATGGACTCCCTATCCTGCTATAACTTCATACTGGGCAGGCCATGGATCCATGATATGAAGGCTGTGCCATCAACTTATCATCAATGCATCAAGATCCCTACCCCTTGGGGGGTTGTCAAGGTTGATAGTAATCAGCAGGAGGCGAAGGAATGTTACTCATCCTCAATGAAATCCTCAACTAAGCCTAATACAACATAGCAATTAATGATGCGGGCCCAGGATATCGTCGAGGCTTCAGAGCAGGATATGAAGAAAATTATCCTGGATTAGGATAATCCGGATATCTCGGTGCTCGTAGGAACCAATATCCCTCAGGATATTGAAGAACAGTTAACTAACTTTTTGAAGTGCAGGATGTCGACATTCGCGTGGAAGCACGAGGATATGACAGGCATTTCGAAAGATATTATAACACATAAGCTCGGTATTGACAGATCATTCAAACCTGTCCAACAAAAGAGGAGGAAGTTTGCTCCGGAGCGAAATATGATCATTCAGGAAGAAGTAGAGAGGCTATTGAAATCTAAGATGATCAGAGAAGTCAAGTTTCCAAGATGGCTAGCAAATGTAGTCGTGGTACAGAAGAAAAATGGGAAATGGAGAGTCTGTGTAGATTACACAGACTTGAACAAGGCTTGTCCCAAAGACCCATATCCTCTTCCTCATATTGATGCAATGGTGGATGCTACTGCCGGCCATGAGATGTTAACCTTCATGGATGCATCCTCAGGATTTCAGCAGATTCAAATGGAACCTTCGGACCAGGAGGATACTGCCTTCATGACCCCAACATGTATTTATTGTTATACTGTTATGCAATATACCAGAGATTGGTAAACATGATGTTTAAAGACAGGCTGGGGGGACACCATGGAGGTATACATCGATGATATGGTGGTAAAATCTAAAAAGGCTGAGGATCACCTCCAGGATATTAAGGGAGCATTTGATATCCTGGATCAGTATAACATGAAACTAAATCCTGCTAAGTGCCATTTCGGAGTGGGGGCAGGAAAGTTTCTAGGGTATATGGTGACCAAAAGAGGAATAAAGGCAAGCCCGGAGCAGATTAAAGCTATCTTGGATATCAAATCACCTTCAAATATGAAGGATGTTCAACGGTTAACAGGGCGAGTAGCAGCATTGAACAGATTTATCTCAAGATCCTCCGAGAAATGCAAGGAATTTTACGATATCCTAAAGAAAAACAAGAAGTTCGAATGGGGAGAGAAGCATGAAGCAACCCTGCAGGATTTGAAGCAGTATCTTTCAACTGCATCGCTATTGATGAAGCCTGAGAATGGTGAACCACTGTCCCTATACCTCGCAGTATCAGGGAATGCTGTAAGAGCCGTCCTTATAAAGGATCATGAAGGTCAGCAATATCCTGTCTATTATGTTAGATGCTGAAACTAGATATTCTCATTTAGAAAAGTTAATATTGGCTCTAGTTATGGCATCAACAAAGCTTAGACATTACTTTGAGATACATAGAATTCATGTTAAAACCAATTATCCTGTTAAAAATGTGCTTAGGAAACCCGAGATGTCAGGCAGGATGGCTAAGTGGTCAGTGAAATTAAATTCTTATGACTTAGTATATGAACCTAGAAATGCCATAAAATCACAGGCTCTAGCTGACTTTGTGGCTGATTTCAGTAGTGATATTCAGGATGAGGTAGATCTAGAAGTCCAACAATTAGGAGAATCCTCAGGATCCTGGACATTGTACACTGATGGAGCATCTAATGTTAGAGGAGTAGGATTGGGAATACTACTAAAATCGCCACAGGGGGATATATTACCCCAGGCTATTAGGTGTGAATTTCCTGCTACTAATAACGAAGCAGAATATGAGGCTTTAATTGCAGGATTAGAGTTGGCTAAAAATATGAATATCAAGAATTTACAAGTATATGTTGACTCCTTGTTAATCACTAATCATTTTAATGGATCCTATGCAGTTAAAGGTGAGAAGTTAATCGAATACCTCGATATTCTCAAAAAATTAGCAGGATATTTCTATGTTTTTACACTTGAACAGGTACCAAGAGAGGATAATGCTGAAGCAGATGCCTTGGCAAACTTAGGATCATTAATCAGGATACCAGAGGGAACCCATATACCGATACTTCATATCCTGTATCCTGCTATGGATCCCTTCAAAGCTCAGGATAAGGAGGTAACAAGCATTTAGGATCCTGGTCGTGATCCTGAGAAGGATACTGAATCCTGGAATGGCTCCAATCACAAGATATCTCAAGGAAGGACGCATCCCTAGAGACGAAAATCCTAAGGCATTTAGGATGAAGGTATCGCGATTCACCATTATAAATAATGTTTTGTAGAAGAAATCTCTTGCAAGACCATACCTGAGGTGCTTGGAGGATCCTGAAACTAAGGAAGTGCTTCAGGATATACATGAAGGGGATTGTGGTAACCACACTGGGGGCAGGTCATTATTCTCAAAAGTATTAAGAACAGGATTCTATTGGCCGACAATGAAGAAAGATGCTACAGAATATGCTCGAAGATGTGATGCATGTCAAAGGCACAGTAACATACTACATCAACCAGCTGAACCACTATATCCTATAGCTTCCCCTTGGCCATTCATGAAATGGGGGATGGACATAGTAGGGAAATTACCAAAAGCTCCAGGAGGAAAAGTCTTTATGCTGGTAATGACTGATTATTTCTCTAAGTGGGTTGAAGCTGAAGCATTTGTTCAAGTTAGAGACCAAGAAGTAGTATCCTTCATAAAGAGGAATATCCTGACCAGATTTGGAGTAGCAGCTGAAATCATTTGTGACAATGGATCCCAGTTTATAAGCAAAAGGACTACTGACTTTTGCAAGAGTTGGGGAATCAAAATGATCACGTCTACTCCGGTACATCCTCAAGCAAATGGATAAGCTGAATCCTCAAACAAGATAATTGTCAACAACTTGAAGAAGAGACTAGAAGCTAAGAAAGGAAGATGGGCAGAAGAACTACCCTTTGTTTTGTGGGCTGATAGAACAACAATAAAAAATGCAACTGGCCAAACTCCATTCTCCTTAGTATTTTGGGCAGAAGCAGTGATCCCAACAAAAATGGTGATACCTACTGCAAGATCTATCCTCTGGGATTCTGAGCAGAATCCTGAAGCTATGTGCCAAGAATTAGACATTGTGGATGAGACAAGAGATGCAACAAAGCTAAGGATGGCAACATATCAACAGAGGATATCCAGAGCATACAACAAGAATATAAGGACTAGGAGGTTTCAAGTTGGGGATTGGGTGTTAAGAAAAGCTTTTCAGAATACTACTAATCCTGCCGATGGAAAATTAGCTCCAAAATGGGAAGGACCCTATGAGATTGAATCAGAAGCAGGAAAAGGAGCATATCGACTCAAGAATATGGAAGGGGATATGCTACCAAGATCCTGGAATGCTATACATCTAAAGCTCTATTTCAAGTGAGTTTAGAATTTAATTTCTAACTCAGGATGGTATGAATTCTATCTCTTTTCAATATATTTGAGTTTATTTATTCTTTAGAACCCAATACTGACTTAAGCATCGGAGGGGTGTTAGCCAAGCTAACACCCACATTAGTTTAAGGTTGTTTTGTAGGATATACTCCAGGATATACACTCAGATTAACTCGAAAGATTAGAGGATTGGCCCCCACTCTCACGATTAAGGGATCCTGATCCCTTCACAGGTTTAAAGGTATTCACCTTTCTCTTGAATTGGGTTTAAACACCCTGCCTGGAGCGCAAGTTATCCAGGGATAGTTCAAGATAGCGGGACCAGTCCATGTAAAAGTGGCTGACAATTTCGTTATTGTTGGCTATATCCTGGATCCTCAAGGTATATGAGGATTGATCACCCTCTCTCACGAAAGAGTATTTTTATACTCTCTAAGGTTTAAAGGTTTTCACCTTTCTAAGTCTTGGAGTTTATACACTCCCGCCTGTAGCGCATGAAAATCAGGGTTTATCCCCAGGATATCAGGGTTTATCCCCAGGATATTAAGGGTTTATCCCCAAGATATTAAGGGTTCATCCCAGGATATTTAGGGTTTACCCCAGGATATTCAGTATTTATTCAGTAAAGCTAAAGTATGACTATGTTTACATTCCTATGTTGAACACAGGGGACATACATTATACAATTTAAAGGATGGATTCAAACTTATAAGTGTGCACTGGGGACATCCCTGTGATTGAAGATTGGAATTGATTCTCTGGGAATATTTGGTATGGTCCCTCCTTTTTATCTGGATAACTTGAGCCAGTATCCTGGGTAGGATATCTCTCAGGATATTCTTACAATGTGTTCCCAAAATTGTCCAAACTAAACTATTTTCATAAGTAATATTTATGCACTAAAATAGTAACAACAGAAATAAAGCCAAAAGAAAGTTATATTATTAACATATCAAAAGTTGTGCTTCTGGTTTCACCTCAAACCAAGGTCCATCCACCAAAAGCACGATTAGTCCCATACCATATGTACTTAACAGTTGAAGGTTTTGTCTCAAACTGAGACCCATCCACCTCCAACTGTTATATTGTCCAAAAGTAAAGCATACTAACATTGATGACCAAGGGCTTCATCCTGAAACTCAGGATCCCTCCACCTTTGGCCATCATATTGTTCAAATGCAGGAAAAGTAAAGTGCAGAAAAAGTAAATTGTTTTGGGGTTACAGACCAACGATCAAATTTAAAAAAGTGGGCTCCAGCCTAGGCATCAATGTCCATCATCGCCCACTTAAATGCCCTCACACAGCAGCATCTTCACCAGCCTTCTCCGTCTTCTCAGCCCCAGCATCCTGAGCAGCATCCTGACCAGCATCCATCCCAACATCCTTTTCTTCTCCAGCCTTGTCCATGACCTCTGCTGACTTAGAGGATTCACCAGCTTCAGTAGGATATGGCACAGCCTTGCCTCCAAGCTCCTTTAGCTTTGCCACCCAGGATTCAACCGGCCAGGATGGGCACTCAAGGCCTGTCTCCTTGGCCTCATAAGCCATCTTAATGCGAGCTTGTAGCAGAGAGACGATGGCAGAGGTTTTGATCCCTTCCCGGAAAGAGACCATGGCCTGTTCATGCTCCATTTGGACGGTAGCCAGTTTGATTTCAGCATCCTGGGTGACCTTCTTCAGCTTGTCCTCATAATGCCGAGTCTTCACCTCGGCAATGGCCCCTTGGTCGGAAACGGTGGTCTCGAGCTGTTTGATCCTGGCCTCTTGGAACGCGTTCGTGCTGCAAACATCAGTGTAAAGGTGGAGCAGATGTTGGAGGCCCTGTACGTCAAAATTCATTTATGAGTTAAAATATATTAACCAGGATATCCTGTCAGGATATCCTATCAGGATATATGTGCAGGATATAGTCGCAGGATATTACCTTGTTGAGGAAGGATGTCATCGGCTCTAAGGAGTCAGAAAAGATAAGTTCTTCATAGGAGAACCCTTCAGAGTCTGGGGCACTAACTTCGGAACCTTTCCTCTTTTTTGCGGTGGAAGTAGGAGTCCTCGTGTTGGGCTTAGGAGCCGGGAGCGGCTTGGAGCTGGTAGTGGCAGGAGTCTCTTTCTTGACAATAACTGGAGTGGGGTAACTGTTGAGCTTGTCAAGACCAAGGAGGATTGGAACTTTGCTGGAGTCTGCATACAGGGAGTGAAATTCTTTCCTAAATATATCAACTAAAAACATGTATGGAGGATATCGTGCAGGATCATTACCAGACATGTTTGCACTGGAAAGAGGGCTTGGAGATGGTGGAGATGGATTAAAACTTCTTTCAGCCTCTGGGAGGAGTCTGATAGCGTCAATTCTCTTCTGTGAATCAGCTAGGGGAGGTGCAAGCTTCCTAAAATTAGCTGTGTACAAGACAATAAAAAAGTTGATTAGCTCAAGATATAAAGCAGGACACAAGACAGGATCATCCTAGAACCCTAAATCCTACCCTTTCTCAACCACTTCACCAGATATTCCGTTCCACCAGGGATTGAGTCTCTTTTTACAATGAAGAATTTGGATTGACATTTCTCCTCATTCCTGGTGGCACGAAGTATCAGCGGATCGCCGGAGGTAGAATAGAACAAGTATCTACAGGAACCATGGCATCTAAGCCGATATGCTAGGGGGAGGTCATGAACGGAGAGGTCAGGAATATGATTTCTCTTGATCTGGTCAAGAACAGACAAAACTTGCCAGAGCATCGGCATTGTCTGACTAAAGCAGATTTTGGTAACATTAAAGAACTCGGTGATAAAGTCCGAGAAAGGAAATTGTAACCCTAAGGTAAAAGGAAAAGCATTGAAGCATAACCACTCGTCGGAAACCATATCTGATCGGATTTCCCGATCAAATGGCCGGAATACCGTCCCTTTCGGGAAGATGCCGGAGGTTTTAAGGGCTGACAAGTGTGCACTATCAAAGGTGCATATTTCCTTCTCCGGATCATGGAGAATATTCTGGTGGATAAACGTGGGAGCAGAATCGCTGGAGCCGGATCTTGTCTGCCTTGCCATATTGTCACCGGAAAATTGAGCAGAATGAAAAAAGAAGCTGGAATTGAGATAGAGAAGTATTTACCTTTTTTCTCTTCGGTAAAGGTTAAATGGGGATAAGCATGAGAAGATATAGGGGAGCAATGAGTAAATATAGGCTGCACGGTTACAAGCGGTCACATCATGAGTCTAATCTCTTAATTGCCTCGTTTATCGTGAAAAAATGTAACCATTAGTATCAGGATACCTAACGGTAACATTTTTGGGGAAAATTGTTAAGGGTGAAATTCTGAGCCCATATCCTGGGCAATATCTTAAGTTATATCTTAGTTTCATGATATATGTTCATGCCCGGGATACTCATTCAGGATATTGGTAACATCCTGGATGATACCCTGAGGATCACTAACGGATTATGTGCAGGAATATGAGTCCAAGCTTGCAACGTTCATGAGGACCTCTTCTCCTAAAGACTCGCTCTAAGTTGTTCAAAGAAGGACGTTGAACCCGCTTTACCTGGTCTCCAACGGCTACTAAAGAATATTCGAAGGCATCCCATACTTATAGGAGATTTTGTTTTCATTTACTAGCTATAAATAGGTGGATAAATCAGATCGAATAGGTCATAACAACACTCACTGCTTTCTAACACTTTTCTCTCTCGCAACTTTCACTCTCACAAAAAGTATTGTAACACTTAGCGATCTGATCAATATCCTGCACTGTATCCTAACGTTTAAAGCAATAAGAAGAACAAGGCAGCTGCGATTGTTAGCTCCCGAGGTTTTGTGCCGGCGATCCAGATTGATCAAGGGCTTTCCTCGTATATCTCGTGTCACCCCCTTTACTTTTTGCTCATAGTTTGATCGTAGATACAACTCAATATCCTGAGCCGTATCCTGGAAACTGTTTTTGCAAACAACTAAATCAGCATATTTTCAACACACTTTCTTAGCACACTACCTCACTTAACTAATTTGATCACTTAATTGCTTCGGTAATTTTAGACCAAAACAACATCCATTGGATAGTTTTCAATCGATCGGACATTGAATTGTAGCAGCGATCGAGTTAATACCCTGTATAGTAGCAGCGTGTCGCTATTTTGAAAATGAAATTCGACTTTTGAGTAGTATAGTTTTTTGTTTTTGAAATTTGTTTTCGACAGCAGTGAACTGCTCATGACCCATCCTATTTATAGCTGAAAAATGGATCTCACGCGTCTCGCGAGGAAGTCTATTCATATATTAGGGCTAGCGTGTCATCAGTAGGCATGCCACGTGAGTGACACGTGGATCTGGACGCTTATCCGGTCAAACTTAGAGTTGACGCGGCCCGCGTAAGGGCCCTCTTGTTCTTTACGCAGCCCGCCTAAAGACCAAGAATCTTGATTTCTTGATTTTTGATATGGATTAAGGTTTCAGGGGTCTGGTTTCGTACTTACGGGTCAATTTGGGACATTTTTGAAGGTCCTTACAGTTGGTTTGGCCCTTGTTCCTGTAACTCGAATCCTAGCCCGGTATATCCCATTTTAATTTTACACCATTGTGAACCTTACGCCTTTTTTACACTCTGATCGAGGTTCTCGGCATTGAAAAATCTTCGTAAACTAAATCACACGTGTATATGTTGACATTTAAGAGATATATAGTCAAGAAAATCAAGGGCAATGGTGATATATATGCGTATTAGACTCAAAAAAAAAAACTCAACAAATGGCTACAATTTAAGGAATGTGTTTAGTGACGGCATCAGATTCCTAATTGATGGAGAAAGGTCTGGTGGCAAGTAAAGCTGCTTCTAGGAGTTTGTCAAGTGTTTTCGCTCGATGATTCCATTCTTGGGTGGTTGGTTTGGCCCTTGTTCCCGTAACTCGAATCCTAGCCCGGTATATCCCATTTTAATCTTACACCATTGTGAACCTTACGCCTTTTTTACTCTCTGATTGAGGTTCTCATCATTGAAAAATCTTCGTAAACTAAATCACATCTGTATATGTTGACATTTAAGAGATATACAGTCAAGAAAATCCAGGGCAATGGTGATATATATGCGGATTATACACCAAAAAAAATCACTCAACAAATGGCTACAATATAAGGAACGTGTTTAGTAACGGCATCAGATTCCTAATTGATGGAGAAATGTCTGGTGGCAAGAAAAGCTGCTTCTAGAAGGTCGTCAAGTGTTTTCGCTCGAGGATTCCATTCTTGGGTGGTTGGTTTGGCCCTTCTTCCTGTAACTCGAATCCTAGCCCAGTATATCCCATTTTAATCTTACACGATTGTGAACCTTACACCTTTTTTACTCTCTGATCGAGGTTCTCGGCATTGAAAAATATTCGTAAACTAAATCACACGTGTATATGTTGATATTTAAGAGATATACAGTCAAGAAAATCAAGGGCAATGGTGATATATATGCGGATTAGACACCAAAAAAAACACTCAACAAATGGCTACAATTTAAGGAATGTGTTTAGTGACGGCATCAAATTCCTAATTGATGGAGAAAGGTCTGGTGGCAAGAAAAGCTGCTTCTAGGAGGTTATCAAGTGTTTTCACTCGACGATTCCATTCTTGGGTGGTTGGTTTAGCCCTTGTTCCTGTAACTCGAATCCTAGCCCGGTATATCCCATTTAAATATTACACCATTGTGAACCTTACGCCTTTTTTAATCTTGGATCGAGGTTCTCGGCATTGAAAAATCTTCGTAAACTAAATCACACGTGTATATGTTGACATTTAAGAGATATACAGTCAAGAAAATCAAGGGCAATGGTGATATATATGCGGATTAGACACAAAAAAAAAACACTCAACAAATGGCTACAATTTAAGGAATGTGTTTAGTGACGACATTAGATTCCTAATTGATGGAGAAAGGTCTGGTGGTAAGAAAAGCTGCTTCTAGGAGGTTGTCAAGTGTTTTCGCTCGAGGATTCCATTCTTGGGTGGTTGGTTTGGCCCTTCTTCCTGTAACTCGAATCCTAGCCCAGTATATCCCATTTTAATCTTACACCATTGTGAACCTTACGCCTTTTTTACTCTCTGATCGAGGTTCTCGGCATTGAAAAATCTTCGTAAACTAAATCACACGTGTATATGTTGATATTTAAGAGATATACAGTCAAGAAAATCAAGGGCAATGGTGATATATATGCGGATTAGACACAAAAAAAAAAAACGCTCAACAAATGGCTGCAATTTAAGGAATGTGTTTAGTGACGGCATCAGATTCCTAATTGATGGAGAAAGTTCTGGTGGTAAGAAAAGCTGCTTCTAGGAGGTTGTCCAGTGTTTTCGCTCGACGATTCCATTCTTGGGTGGTTGGTTTGGCCCTTGTTCCTGTAACTCGAATGCTAGCCCCGTATATCCCATTTTAATTTTACACCATTGTGAACCTTACGCCTTTTTTACTCTCTGATCGGGGAACTCGGCATTGAAAAATCTTCGTAAACTAAATCACACGTGTATATATTGACATTTAAGAGATATACAGCTGAGAAAATCAAGGGCAATGGTGATATATATGCGGATTAGACACCAAAAAAAACACTCAACAAATGGCTATAATTTACGGAATGTGTTTAGTGACGGCATCAGATTCCTAATTTATGGAGAGAGGTCTGGTGGTAAGAAAAGCTGCTTCTAGGAGGTTGTCAAGTGTTTTCTCTCGACGATTACATTCTTGGGGGGTTGGTTTGGCCCTTGTTCCTGTAACTCGAATCCTAGCCCGGTATATCCCATTTTAATTTTACACCATTGTGAACCTTACGCCTTTTTTACTCTCTGATCGAGGTTCTCGGCATTGAAAAATCTTCGTAAACTAAATCACACGTGTATATGTTGACATTTAAGAGATATACAGTCAAGAAAATCAAGGGCAATGGTGATATATATGCGGATTAGACACCAAAAAAAAAAAAACACTCAACAAATGGCTACAATTTAAGGAATGTGTTTAGTGACGGCATCAGATTCCTAATTGATGGAGAAAGGTCTGGTGGTAAGAAAAGCTGCTACTAGGAGGTTGTCAAGTGTTTTCGCTCGACGATTCCATTTTTGGGTGGTTGGTTTGGCCCTTGTTCCTGTAACTCGAATGCTAGCTCGGTATATCCCATTTTAATTTTACACCATTGTGATCCTTATGCCTTTTTTACTCTCTGATCGAGGTTCTCGGCATTGAAAAATCTTCGTAAACTAAATCACACGTGTATATGTTGACATTTAAGAGATATACAGTCATGAAAATCAAGGGCAATTGTGATATATATATGCGAATTTGACACCAAAAAAACACTCAACAAATGGCTACAATTTAAGGAATGTGTTTAGTGACGGCATCAGATTCCTAATTGATGGAGAAAGGTCTGGTGTTAAGAAAAGCTGCTTCTAGGAGGTTGTCAGGTGTTTTCGCTCGACGATTCCATTTTTGGGGGGTTGGTTTGGCCCTTGTTCCTGTAATTCGAATGCTAGCTCGGTATATCCCATTTTAATTTTACACCATTGTGAACCTTACGCCTTTTTTACTCTCTGATCGAGGTTGTCGGCATTGAAAAATCTTCGTAAACTAAATCACACGTGTATATGTTGACATTTAAGAGATATACAGCTGAGAAAATCAAGGGCAATGGTGATATATATGCGGATTAGACACCAAAAAAAAACACTCAACAAATGGCTACAATTTAAGGAATGTGTTTAGTGACGGCATCAGATTCCTAATTTATGGAGAGAGGTCCGGTGGTAAGAAAAGCTGCTTCTAGGAGGTTGTTAAGTGTTTTCTCTCGACGATTACATTCTTGGGGGGTTGGTTTGGCCCTTGTTCCTGTAACTCGAATCCTAGCCCGGTATATCCCATTTTAATTTTACACCATTGTGAACCTTAAGCCTTTTTTACTCTCTGATCGAGGTTGTCGGCATTGAAAAATCTTCGTAAACTAAATCATACGTGTATATGTTGACATTTAAGGGATATACAGTCAAGAAAATCCAGGCAATAGTGATATATATGCGGATTAGACACCAAAAAAAAACACTCAACAAATGGCTACAATTTAAGGAATGTCTTTAGTGACGGCATCAGATTCCTAATTGATGGAGAGAGGTCTGGTAGTAAGAAAAACTGCGCACACGCCTCCAACCCACAATTCTTCTTCTTTTCTTTTGCTTGGGTTTTTCCGGAGGTTGAGCTTGAAATTCCATAGGTTCTTCAACATCAGCACAATACCTAGTAAAGTATTTGGAAACTTCCATATTAACAGAATAGAGATTGATATTTTGAAGGGCTTCAGATAGTTCATTCATGCTGTTTAACAGATATGAAGAAACACACCAAATTCTAGGTTAAAATTTTGTAACTTGAATTTTCACATACTTATATAATGGCAATTAGAAAATTTAAATATTAATTATAATTATTTAATTGATACAAACCATTTATTGAAATAATACATATTTGTTACAACTAAAATTTGAAATATACTAGTGGTTATTTAATAGATTAAAGTTTCTGGTTTGTAGGTAGTATAGGTGATGGTACTGGTTTGGTGATTTAATCAAAAGTTAGCATATACTGCTACAGTGGCTAACATGTAGAGATCTGCCCATTGTTCATCTAACTTATCTTCCCATGGTGGGTTATTGCCTATTTCCTGGGTTTCCTTATTACTCATCACTCCTTTTGGTTGTGACTTCATTATTTTCTCTTGACTTTTCCTAATAATCCAACTTCTTTTATTAGGGAAAGTGGTTTCTCAAATTGTGCTTTACGAACAAATATTCCTTCCTCAGTTTCTGCTGAGTATCTTGAGGAATTTGATGGGGATGAGTTTCCCTTATCTTTTGGTACACTATCTAGATTAAGATAGATATCCGAGATTCTTTGCTTACCCATACTGTAACTAACAGATAGTCAGTTATAAACACATAATCACAAGACGATAATCAGGAAAATTAAGTATTTTAAATACTTAATAGGCTTAAATCAGTGGCTCTGATACCACCTTTTCCTGTCACGGCCCCAGCCCCGGTTTTACCCGGTCAGGAGCCGTGGGACAGGAACCCGTGGTATTTATTAATTGATGCGACAGCGGAAGATTTTAACAGGATCTTTTAAAACTTGAAAATGCCCGATTATTTTATTGCATAATTCTGGAAAATCCCGTGATTTACAATAGAGGAATTTTACTAGGAAATTCCCTTATTTATAAAACATGTTTATTTATTTTAACCGAGCCACCTCTTCAAGCTTGTTAGTGCTCCGTAGCACGTTTTCCTTGATTTACAACAGGTTGCCTGAAACATGTTTAAAAAATATTTTATCAGCGGGGAAATACTGGTGAGTCACTCAATTTGATAAAATGACACATAGTTATAAATTACAGCATAAGAGCGATTACAATGGCTTCTATCTTATTTTTATCTGGCGCCGTGTCACCTGGTGACGATGGTCATACCACTATTGAGTCCTTCCCCAAGTAGTGATGATTATCACTGTTAGGATTTATTAGCCTAACCGTGAGAAATTAGTAATGTGCACAATACCCCAATTAGCCAGTGATTTAAGATAACCATGACTTAATCCCTGTAATTATAACTTTTGAAAATGCTTGGAGTATTGTAAAATACTGTTTGATAAAAAGAGAATGACTCACATTGCAGATTTATACGGGCAGAATTTAGCCTACTGATTAGCCTTGTAACCTAATATAAATAACAATGCACACGAACTAGGTCAGTAACTAATACATCATTTACGATAACTCACGAGATTTAAAACCCTCAAAACGAATGACAAAGTGCTATACTTAAACATCCGTCGAATTCACGACTAATGACAAAGTATGGCCCTAATGTGGGCAGCACTTAAACATCTGTTATGGGTGAAATTCTGAGCCCATATCCTGGGCAATATCTTAAGTTATATCTTAGTTTCATGATATATGTTCATGCCCGGGATACTCATTCAGGATATTGGTAACATCCTGGATGATATCCTGAGGATCACTAACGGATTATGTGCAGGAATATGAGTCCAAGCTTGCAACGTTCATGAGGACCTCTTCTCCTAAAGACTCGCTCTAAGTTGTTCAAAGAAGGACGTTGAACCCACTTTACCTGGTCTCCAACGGCTACTAAAGAATATTTGAAGGCATCCCATACTTATAGGAGATTTTGTTTTCGTTTACTAGCTATAAATAGGTGGATAAATCAGATCAAATAGGACACAACAACACTCACTGCTTTCTAACACTTTTCTCTCTCGCAACTTTCACTCTCACAAAAAGTATTGTAACACTTAGCAATCTGATTAATATCCTACACTTTATCCTGACGTTTAAAGCAATAAGAAGAACAAGGCAGCTGCGATTGTCAGCTCCCGAGGTTTTGTACCGGCGATCCAGATTGATCAAGGGCTTTCCTCGTATATCTCGTGTCACCCCCTTTACTTTTTGCTCATAGTTTGATCGTAGATACAGCTCAATATCCTGAGCCGTATCCTGGAAACTGTTTTTGCAAACAACTTAATCAGCATATTTTCAACACACTTTCTTAGCACACAACCTCACTTAACTAATTTGATCACTTAATTGCTTCGGTAATTTTTGACCAAAACAACATCCATTGGATAGTTTTCAATTGATCGGACATTGAATTGTAGCAGCGATGGAGTTAATACACTGTATAGTAGCAGCGCGTCGCTATTTTGAAAATGAAATTCGACTTTTGAGTAGTATACTTTTGTTTTTGAAATTTGATTTCGACACCAGTGAACAGCTCATGACCCATCCTATTTATAGCTGAAAAATGGATCTCACGCGGCCCGCGAGGAAGTCTATTCATAGATTAGGGCTAGCGTGTCATCAGTAGGCATGCCACGTGTGTGACACGTGGATCTGGACGCTTATCCGGTCAAACTTAGAGTTGACGCGGCCCGCGTAAGGGCCCTCTTGTCTTTACGCGGCCCGCCTAAAGACCAAGAATCTTGATTTCTTGATTTTTGATATGGATTGAGGTTTCAGGGGCCTGGTTTCGTACTTACGGGTCAATTTGGGACATTTTTGAAGGTCCTTACAGTTGGTTTGGCCCTTGTTCCTGTAACTCGAATCCTAGCCCGGTATATCCCATTTTAATTTTACACCATTGTGAACCTTACGCCTTTTTTACTCTCTGATCGAGGTTCTCGGCATTGAAAAATATTCGTAAACTAAATCACACGTGTATATGTTGACATTTAAGAGATATACAGTCAAGAAAATCAAGGGCAATGGTGATATATATGCGGATTAGAAACAAAAAAAAAACACTCAACAAATGGCTACAATTTAGGGAATGTGTTTAGTGACGGCATCAGATTTCTAATTGATGGAGAAAGGTATGGTGGCAAGAAAAACTGCTTCTAGGAGGTTGTCAAGTGTTTTCGCTCGACGATTCCATTCTTGGGTTGTTGGTTTGGCCCTTATTCCTGTAACTCGAATCCTAGCCCGGTATATCCCATTTTAATTTTACACCATTGTGAACCTTACGCCTTTTTTACTCTCTGATCGAGGTTCTCGGCATTGAAAAATCTTCGTAAACTAAATCACACGTGTATATGTTGACATTTAAGAGATATACAGCTAAGAAAATCAAGGGAAATGGGGATATATATGCGGATTAGACACCAAAAAAAAAAAACTAAACAAATGGCTACAATTTAAGGAATGTGTTTAGTGATGGCATCAGATTCCTAATTGATGGAAAAAGGTCTGGTGGTAAGAAAAACTGCTTCTAGGAGGTTGTCAAGTGTTTTCGCTCGATGATTCCATTCTTGGGTGGTTAGTTTGGCCCTTGTTCCTGTAACCCGAATCCTAGCCCGGTATATCCCATTTTAATTTTACATCATTGTGAACCTTACGTCTTTTTTACTCTGTGATCGAGGTTCTCGGCATTGAAAAATCTTCGTAAACTAAATCACACGTGTATATGTTGACATTTAAGAGATATACAGTCAAGAAAATCAAGGGCAATGGTGATATATATGCGGATTAGACACAAAAAAAAAAAAACACTCAACAAATGGCTACAATTTAAGGAATGTGTTTAGTGACGACATTAGATTCCTAATTGATGGAGAAAGGTCTGGTGGTAAGAAAAGCTGCTTCTAGGAGGTTGTCAAGTGTTTTCGCTCGAGGATTCCATTCTTGGGTGGTTGGTTTGGCCCTTCTTCCTGTAACTCGAATCCTAGCCCAGTATATCCCATTTTAGTCTTACACCATTGTGAACCTTACGCCTTTTTTACTCTCTGATCGAGGTTCTCGGCATTGAAAAATCTTAGTAAACTAAATCACACGTGTATATGTTGATATTTAAGAGATATACAGTCAAGAAAATCAAGGGCAATGGTGATATATATGCGGATTAGACACAAAAAAAAAAACGCTCAACAAATGGCTGCAATTTAAGGAATGTGTTTAGTGACGGCATCAGATTCCTAATTGATGGAGAAAGTTCTGGTGGTAAGAAAAGCTGCTTCTAGGAGGTTGTCCAGTGTTTTCGCTCGACGATTCCATTCTTGGGTGGTTGGTTTGGCCCTTGTTCCTGTAACTCGAATGCTAGCCCCGTATATCCCATTTTAATTTTACACCATTGTGAACCTTACGCCTTTTTTACTCTCTGATCGGGGAACTAGGCATTGAAAAATCTTCGTAAACTAAATCACACGTGTATATATTGACATTTAAGAGATATACAGCTGAGAAAATCAAGGGCAATGGTGATATATATGCGGATTAGACACAAAAAAAAACACCCAACAAATGGCTACAATTTAAGGAATGTGTTTAGTGACGGCATTAGATTCCTAATTGATGGAGAGAGGTCTGGTGGTAAGAAAAGCTGCTTCTAGGAGGTTGTCAAATGTTTTCGCTCGATGATTCCATTCTTGGGTGGTTGGTTTGGACCTTGTTCCTGTAACTCGAATCCTAGCCCAGTATATCCCATTTTAATTTTACACCATTGTGAACCTTAAGCCTTTTTTACTCTCTGATAGAGGTTGTCGGCAGTGAAAAATCTTCGTAAACTAAATCATACATGTATATGTTGACATTTAAGAGGTATACAGTCAAGAAAATCCAGGCAATAGTGATATATATGCGGATTAGACACAAAAAAAAAAAACACTCAACAAATGGCTACAATTTAAGGAATGTGTTTAGTGATGGCATCAGATTCCTAAATGATAGAGAAAGGTCTGGTGGCAAGAAAAGCTGCTTCTAGGAGGTTGTCAAATGTTTTCGCTCGACGATTCCATTCTTGGGTGGTTGGTTTGGACCTTGTTCCTGTAACTCGAATCCTAGCCCGGTATATCCCATTTTAATTTTACACCATTGTGAACCTTACGCCTTTTTTACACTCTGATCGAGGTTCTCGGCATTGAAAAATCTTCGTAAACTAAATCACACGTGTATATGTTGACATTTAAGAGATATATAGTCAAGAAAATCAAGGGCAATGGTGATATATATGCGTATTAGACACAAAAAAAACTCAACAAATGGCTACAATTTAAGGAATGTGTTTAGTGACGGCATCAGATTCCTAATTGATGGAGAAAGGTCTGGTGGCAAGTAAAGCTGCTTCTAGGAGTTTGTCAAGTGTTTTCGCTCGATGATTCCATTCTTGGGTGGTTGGTTTGGCCCTTGTTCCCGTAACTCGAATCCTAGCCCGGTATATCCCATTTTAATCTTACACCATTGTGAACCTTACGCCTTTTTTACTCTCTGATTGAGGTTCTCAGCATTGAAAAATCTTCGTAAACTAAATCACATCTGTATATGTTGACATTTAAGAGATATACAGTCAAGAAAATCCAGGGCAATGGTGATATATATGCGGATTAGACACCAAAAAAAATCACTCAACAAATGGCTACAATATAAGGAATGTGTTTAGTAACGGCATCAGATTCCTAATTGATGGAGAAATGTCTGGTGGCAAGAAAAGCTGCTTCTAGAAGGTCGTCAAGTGTTTTCGCTCGACGATTCCATTCTTGGGTGGTTGGTTTGGCCCTTCTTCCTGTAACTCGAATCCTAGCCTGGTATATCCCATTTTAATCTTACACGATTGTGAACCTTACGCCTTTTTTACTCTCTGATCGAGGTTCTCGGCATTGAAAAATCTTCGTAAACTAAGTCACACGTGTATATGTTGATATTTAAGAGATATACAGTCAAGAAAATCAAGGGCAATGGTGATATATATGCGGATTAGACGCCAAAAAAAACACTCAACAAATGGCTACAATTTAAGGAATGTGTTTAGTGACGGCATCAGATTCCTAATTGATGGAGAAAGGTCTGGTGGCAAGAAAAGCTGCTTCTAGGAGGTTATCAAGTGTTTTCGCTCGACGATTCCATTCTTGGGTGGTTGGTTTAGCCCTTTTTCCTGTAACTCGAATCCTAGCCCGGTATATCCCATTTTAATATTACACCATTGTGAACCTTACGCCTTTTTTAATCTTGGATCGAGGTTCTCGGCATTGAAAAATCTTCGTAAACTAAATCACACGTGTATATGTTGACATTTAAGAGATATACAGTCAAGAAAATCAAGGGCAATGGTGATATATATGCGGATTAGACACAAAAAAAAACACTCAACAAATGGCTACAATTTAAGGAATGTGTTTAGTGACGACATTAGATTCCTAATTGATGGAGAAAGGTCTGGTGGTAAGAAAAGCTGCTTCTAGGAGGTTGTCAAGTGTTTTCGCTCGAGGATTCCATTCTTGGGTGGTTGGTTTGGCCCTTCTTCCTGTTATTCGAATCCTAGCCCAGTATATCCCATTTTAATCTTACACCATTGTGAACCTTACGCCTTTTTTACTCTCTGATCGAGGTTCTCGGCATTGAAAAATCTTCGTAAACTAAATCACACGTGTATATGTTGATATTTAAGAGATATACAGTCAAGAAAATCAAGGGCAATGGTGATATATATGCGGATTAGACACAAAAAAAAAAACGCTCAACAAATGGCTGCAATTTAAGGAATGTGTTTAGTGACGGCATCAGATTCCTAATTGATGGAGAAAGTTCTGGTGGTAAGAAAAGCTGCTTCTAGGAGGTTGTCCAGTGTTTTCGCTCGACGATTCCATTCTTGGGTGGTTGGTTTGGCCCTTGGTCCTGTAACTCGAATGCTAGCCCCGTATATCCCATTTTAATTTTACACCATTGTGAACCTTACGCCTTTTTTACTCTCTGATCGGGGAACTAGGCATTGAAAAATCTTCGTAAACTAAATCACACGTGTATATATTGACATTTAAGAGATATACAGCTGAGAAAATCAAGGGCAATGGTGATATATATGCGGATTAGACACCAAAAAAAACACTCAACAAATGGCTATAATTTACGGAATGTGTTTAGTGACGGCATCAGTGTCCTAATTTATGGAGAGAGGTCTGGTGGTAAGAAAAGCTGCTTCTAGGAGGTTGTCAAGTGTTTTCTCTCGACGATTACATTCTAGGGGGGTTGGTTTGGCCCTTGTTCCTGTAACTCGAATCCTAGCCCGGTATATCCCATTTTAATTTTACACCATTGTGAACCTTACGCCTTTTTTACTCTCTGATCGAGGTTCTCGGCATTGAAAAATCTTCGTAAACTAAATCACACGTGTATATGTTGACATTTAAGAGATATACAGTCAAGAAAATCAAGGGCAATGGTGATATATATGCGGATTAGACACCAAAAAAAAAAAAAACACTCAACAAATGGCTACAATTTAAGGAATGTGTTTAGTGACGGCATCAGATTCCTAATTGATGGAGAAAGGTCTGGTGGTAAGAAAAGCTGCTACTAGGAGGTTGTCAAGTGTTTTCGCTCGACGATTCCATTTTTGGGTGGTTGGTTTGGCCCTTGTTCCTGCTAACTCGAATGCTAGCTCGGTATATCCCATTTTAATTTTACACCATTGTGAACCTTACGCCTTTTTTACTCTCTGATCGAGGTTCTCGGCATTGAAAAATCTTCGTAAACTAAATCACACGTGTATATGTTGACATTTAAGAGATATACAGTCATGAAAATCAAGGGCAATTGTGATATATATATGCGGATTTGACACCAAAAAAACACTCAACAAATAGCTACAATTTAAGGAATGTGTTTAGTGACGGCATCAGATTCCTAATTGATGGAGAAAGGTCTGGTGTTAAGAAAAGCTGCTTCTAGGAGGTTGTCAGGTGTTTTTGCTCGACGATTCCATTTTTGGGGGGTTGGTTTGGCCCTTGTTCCTGTAACTCGAATGCTAGCTCGGTATATCCCATTTTAATTTTACACCATTGTGAACCTTACGCCTTGTTTACTCTCTAATCGAGGTTCTCGGCATTGAAAAATCTTCGTAAACTAAATCACACGTGTATATGTTGACATTTAAGAGATATACAGCTGAGAAAATCAAGGGCAATGGTGATATATATGCGGATTAGACACCAAAAAAAAAACACTCAACAAATGGCTACAATTTAAGGAATGTGTTTAGTGACGGCATCAGATTCCTAATTTATGGAGAGAGGTCCGGTGGTAAGAAAAGCTGCTTCTAGGAGGTTGTCAAGTGTTTTCTCTCGACGATTACATTCTTGGGGGGTTGGTTTGGCCCTTGTTCCTGTAACTCGAATCTTAGCCCGGTATATCCCATTTTAATTTTACACCATTGTGAACCTTAAGCCTTTTTTACTCTCTGATCAAGGTTGCCGGCATTGAAAAATCTCCGTAAACTAAATCATACGTGTATATGTTGACATTTAAGGGATATACAGTCAAGAAAATCCAGGCAATAGTGATATATATGCGGATTAGACACCAAAAAAAAAAACACTCAACAAATGGCTACAATTTAAGGAATGTCTTTAGTGACGGCATCAGATTCCTAATTGATGGAGAGAGGTCTGGTAGTAAGAAAAACTGCTTCTAGGAGGTTGTCAAGTGTTTTCTCTCGACGATTACATTCTTGGGGGGTTGGTTTTGCCCTTGTTCCTGTAACTCGAATGCTAGCCCGGTATATCCCATTTTAATTTTACACCATTGTGAACCTTAGGCCTTTTTTACTCTCTGCTCGAGGTTCTCGGCATTGAAAAATCTTCGTAAACTAAATCACACGTGTATATGTTGACATTTAAGAGATATACAGCTGAGAAAATCAAGGGAAATGGTGATATATTGCGGATTAGACACCAAAAAAAAAAACACTCAACAAATGGCTACAATTTAAGGAATGTGTTTAGTGACGGCATCAGATTCCTAATTGATGGAGAGAGGTCTGGTGGTAAGAAAAACTGCTTCTAGGAGGTTGTCAAGTGTTTTCTCTCGACGATTACATTCTTGGGGTGTTGGTTTGGCCCTTGTTCCTGTAACTCGAATCCTGGACCGGTATATCCCATTTTAATTTTACACCATTGTGAACCTTAAGCCTTTTTTACTCTCTGATCGAGGTTGTCGGCATTGAAAAATCTTCGTAAACTAAATCATACGTGTATATGTTGACATTTAAGAGATATCCAGTCAAGAAAATCCAGGCAATAGTGATATATATGCGGATTAGACACCAAAAAAAACACTCAACAAATGGCTACAATTTAAGGAATGTGTTTAGTGACGGCATCAGATTCCTAATTGATGGAGAAAGGTCTGGTGGCAAGAAAAGCTGCTTCTAGAAGGTTGTCAAGTGTTTTCGCTCGACGATTCCATTCTTGGGTGGTTAGTTTGGCCCTTGTTCCTGTAACTCGAATCCTAGCCCGGTATATCCCATTTTAATCTTACACCATTGTGAACCTAACGCCTTTTTTACTCTCTGATCGAGGTTCTCGGCATTGAAAAATCTTCGTAAACTAAATCACATGTGTTTATGTTGACATTTAAGAGATATACAGTCAAGAAAATCCAGGGCAATGGTGATATTTATGCGGATTAGAAACCAAAAAAAACAATCAACAAATGGCTACAATTTAAGGAATGTTTTTAGTGACGGCATCAGATTCCTAATTGATGGAGAAAGGTCTGGTGGCAAGTAAAGCTGCTTCTAGGAGTTTGTCAAGTGTTTTCGCTCGATGATTCCATTCTTGGGTGGTTGGTTTGGCCCTTGTTCCCGTAACTCGAATCCTAGCCCGGTATATCCCATTTTAATCTTACACCATTGTGAACCTTACGCCTTTTTTACTCTCTGATTGAGGTTCTCAGCATTGAAAAATCTTCGTAAACTAAATCACATCTGTATATGTTGACATTTAAGAGATATACAGTCAAGAAAATCCAGGGCAATGGTGATATATATGCGGATTAGACACCAAAAAAAATCACTCAACAAATGGCTACAATATAAGGAATGTGTTTAGTAACGGCATCAGATTCCTAATTGATGGAGAAATGTCTGGTGGCAAGAAAAGCTGCTTCTAGAAGGTCGTCAAGTGTTTTCGCTCGACGATTCCATTCTTGGGTGGTTGGTTTGGCCCTTCTTCCTGTAACTCAAATCCTAGCCTGGTATATCCCATTTTAATCTTACACGATTGTGAACCTTACGCCTTTTTTACTCTCTGATCGAGGTTCTCGGCATTGAAAAATCTTTGTAAACTAAATCACACGTGTATATGTTGATATTTAAGAGATATACAGTCAAGAAAATCAAGGGCAATGGTGATATATATGCGGATTAGACGCCAAAAAAAAACACTCAACAAATGGCTACAATTTAAGGAATGTGTTTAGTGACGGCATCAGATTCCTAATTGATGGAGAAAGGTCTGGTGGCAAGAAAAGCTGCTTCTAGGAGGTTATCAAGTGTTTTCGCTCGACGATTCCATTCTTGGGTGGTTGGTTTAGCCCTTGTTCCTGTAACTCGAATCCTAGCCCGGTATATCCCATTTTAATATTACACCATTGTGAACCTTACGCCTTTTTTAATCTTGGATCGAGGTTCTCGGCATTGAAAAATCTTCGTAAACTAAATCACACGTGTATATGTTGACATTTAAGAGATATACAGTCAAGAAAATCAAGGGCAATGGTGATATATATGCGGATTAGACACAAAAAAAAACACTCAACAAATGGCTACAATTTAAGGAATGTGTTTAGTGACGACATTAGATTCCTAATTGATGGAGAAAGGTCTGGTGGTAAGAAAAGCTGCTTCTAGGAGGTTGTCAAGTGTTTTCGCTCGAGGATTCCATTCTTGGGTGGTTGGTTTGGCCCTTCTTCCTGTAACTCGAATCCTAGCCCAGTATATCCCATTTTAGTCTTACACCATTGTGAACCTTACGCCTTTTTTACTCTCTGATCGAGGTTCTCGGCATTGAAAAATCTTAGTAAACTAAATCACACGTGTATATGTTGATATTTAAGAGATATACAGTCAAGAAAATCAAGGGCAATGGTGATATATATGCGGATTAGACACAAAAAAAAAACGCTCAACAAATGGCTGCAATTTAAGGAATGTGTTTAGTGACGGCATCAGCTTCCTAATTGATGGAGAAAGTTCTGGTGGTAAGAAAAGCTGCTTCTAGGAGGTTGTCCAGTGTTTTCGCTCGACGATTCCATTCTTGGGTGGTTGGTTTGGCCCTTGTTCCTGTAACTCGAATGCTAGCCCCGTATATCCCATTTTAATTTTACACCATTGTGAACCTTACGCCTTTTTTACTCTCTGATCGGGGAACTAGGCATTGAAAAATCTTCGTAAACTAAATCACACGTGTATATATTAACATTTAAGAGATATACAGCTGAGAAAATCAAGGGCAATGGTGATATATATGCGGATTAGACACCAAAAAAAACACTCAACAAATGGCTATAATTTACGGAATGTGTTTAGTGACGACATCAGTGTCCTAATTTATGGAGAGAGGTCTGGTGGTAAGAAAAGCTGCTTCTAGGAGGTTGTCAAGTGTTTTCTCTCGACGATTACATTCTAGGGGGGTTGGTTTGGCCCTTGTTCCTGTAACTCGAATCCTAGCCCGGTATATCCCATTTTAATTTTACACCATTGTGAACCTTACGCCTTTTTTACTCTCTGATCGAGGTTTTCGGCATTGAAAAATCTTCGTAAACTAAATCACACGTGTATATGTTGACATTTAAGAGATATACAGTCAAGAAAATCAAGGGCAATGGTGATATATATGCGGATTAGACACCAAAAAAAAAAAAAAAACACTCAACAAATGGCTACAATTTAAGGAATGTGTTTAGTGACGGCATCAGATTCCTAATTGATGGAGAAAGGTCTGGTGGTAAGAAAAGCTGCTACTAGGAGGTTGTCAAGTGTTTTCGCTCGACGATTCCATTTTTGGGTGGTTGGTTTGGCCCTTGTTCCTGCTAACTCGAATGCTAGCTCGGTATATCCCATTTTAATTTTACACCATTGTGAACCTTACGCCTTTTTTACTCTCTGATCGAGGTTCTCGGCATTGAAAAATCTTCGTAAACTAAATCACACGTGTATATGTTGACATTTAAGAGATATACAGTCATGAAAATCAAGGGCAATTGTGATATATATATGCGGATTTGACACCAAAAAAACACTCAACAAATAGCTACAATTTAAGGAATGTGTTTAGTGACGGCATCAGATTCCTAATTGATGGAGAAAGGTCTGGTGTTAAGAAAAGCTGCTTCTAGGAGGTTGTCAGGTGTTTTCGCTCGACGATTCCATTTTTGGGGGGTTGGTTTGGACCTTGTTCCTGTAACTCGAATGCTAGCTCGGTATATCCCATTTTAATTTTACACCATTGTGAACCTTACGCCTTGTTTACTCTCTAATCGAGGTTCTCGGCATTGAAAAATCTTCGTAAACTAAATCACACGTGTATATGTTGACATTTAAGAGATATACAGCTGAGAAAATCAAGGGCAATGGAGATATATATGCGGATTAGACACCAAAAAAAAACACTCAACAAATGGCTACAATTTAAGGAATGTTTTTAGTGACGGCATCAGATTCCTAATTTATGGAGAGAGGTCCGGTGGTAAGAAAAGCTGCTTCTAGGAGGTTGTCAAGTGTTTTCTCTCGACGATTACATTCTTGGGGGGTTGGTATGGCCCTTGTTCCTGTAACTCGAATCTTAGCCCGGTATATCCCATTTTAATTTTACACCATTGTGAACCTTAAGCCTTTTTTACTCTCTGATCGAGGTTGTCGGCATTGAAAAATCTCCGTAAACTAAATCATACGTGTATATGTTGACATTTAAGGGATATACAGTCAAGAAAATCCAGGCAATAGTGATATATATGCGGATTAGACACCAAAAAAAAAAAACACTCAACAAATGGCTACAATTTAAGGAATGTCTTTAGTGACGGCATCAGATTCCTAATTGATGGAGAGAGGTCTGGTAGTAAGAAAAGCTGCTTCTAGGAGGTTGTCAAGTGTTTTCTCTCGACGATTACATTCTTGGGGGGTTGGTTTTGCCCTTGTTCCTGTAACTCGAATGCTAGCCCGGTATATCCCATTTTAATTTTACACCATTGTGAACCTTACGCCTTTTTTACTCTCTGATCGAGGTTCTCGGCATTGAAAAATCTTCGTAAACTAAATCACACGTGTATATGTTGACATTTAAGAGATATACAGCTGAGAAAATCAAGGGAAATGGTGATATATTGCGGATTAGACACCAAAAAAAAAAAAACACTCAACAAATGGCTACAATTTAAGGAATGTGTTTAGTGACGGCATCAGATTCCTAATTGATGGAGAGAGGTCTGGTGGTAAGAAAAACTGCTTCTAGGAGGTTGTCAAGTGTTTTCTCTCGACGATTACATTCTTGGGGTGTTGGTTTGGCCCTTGTTCCTATAACTCGAATCCTGGCCCGGTATATCCCATTTTAATTTTACACCATTGTGAACCTTAAGCCTTTTTTACTCTCTGATCGAGGTTGTCGGCATTGAAAAATCTTCGTAAACTAAATCATACGTGTATATGTTGACATTTAAGAGATATCCAGTCAAGAAAATCCAGGCAATAGTGATATATATGCGGATTAGACACCAAAAAAAACACTCAACAAATGGCTACAATTTAAGGAATGTGGTTAGTGACGGCATCAGATTCCTAATTGATGGAGAAAGGTCTGGTGGCAAGAAAAGCTGCTTCTAGAAGGTTGTCAAGTGTTTTCGCTCGACGATTCCATTCTTGGGTGGTTAGTTTGGCCCTTGTTCCTGTAACTCGAATCCTAGCCCGGTATATCCCATTTTAATCTTACACCATTGTGAACCTTACGCCTTTTTTACTCTCTGATCGAGGTTCTCGGCATTGAAAAATCTTCGTAAACTAAATCACATGTGTTTATGTTGACATTTAAGAGATATACAGTCAAGAAAATCCAGGGCAATGGTGATATTTATGCGGATTAGACACCAAAAAAAATCAATCAACAAATGGCTACAATTTAAGGAATGTGTTTAGTGACGGCATCAGATTCCTAATTGATGGAGAAAGGTCTGGTGGCAAGAAAAGCTGCTTCTAGGAGGTTGTCAAGTGTTTTCGCTCGACGATTCCATTCTTGGGTGGTGGTTTGGCCCTTGTTCCTGTAACTCGAATCCTAGGCCGGTATATCCCATTTTAATTTTACACCATTGTGAACCTTACGCCTTTTTTACTCTCTGATCGAGGTTCTCGGCATTGAAAAATCTTCGTAAACTAAATCACACGTGTATATGTTGACATTTAAGAGATATACAGTCAAGAAAATCAAGGGCAATGGTGATATATATGAGTACTAGACACAAAAAAAAACACTCAACAAATGGCTACAATTTAAGAAATGCGTTTAGTGACGGCATCAGATTCCTAATTGATGGAGAAAGGTCTGGTGGCAAGTAAACGTGCTTCTAGGAGTTTGTCAAGTGTTTTCGTTCGATGATTCCATTCTTGGGTGGTTTGTTTGGCCCTTGTTCCTGTAACTCGAATCCTAGCCCGGTATATCCCATTTTAATTTTACACCATTGTGAACCTTACGCCTTTTTACTCTCTGATTGAGGTTCTCTGCATTGAAAAATCTTCGTAAACTAAATCACATGTGTATATGTTGACATTTAAGAGATATACAGTCAAGAAAATCCAGGGCAATGGTGATATATATGCAGATTAGACACCAAAAAAAATCACTCAACAAATGGCTACAATTTAAGGAATGTGTTTAGTGACGGCATCAGATTCCTAATTGATAGAGAAAGGTCTGGTGGCGATAAAAGCTGCTTCTAGGAGGTTGTCAAGTGTTTTCGCTCGACGATTCCATTCTTGGGTGGTTGGTTTGGCCCTTGTTCCTGTAACTCGAATCCTAGCCCGGTATATCCCATTTTAATTTTACACCATTGTGAACCATACGCCTTTTTTACTCTCTGATCGAGGTTCTCGGCATTGAAAAATCTTCGTAAACTAAATCACACGTGTATATGTTGACATTTAAGAGATATACAGTCAAGAAAATCAAGGGCAATGGTGATATATATGCGGATTAGACACAAAAAAAAAACACTCAACAAATGGCTAAATTTTAAGGAATGTGTTTAGTGACGGCATTAGATTCCTAATTGTCGGAGAAATGTCTGGTGGGAAGAAAAGCTGCTTCTAGGAGGTTGTCAAGTGTTTTCGCTCGACGATTCCATTCTTGGGTGGTTGGTTTGGCCCTTGTTCCTGTAACTCGAATCCTAGCCCGGTATATCCCATTTTAATTTTACACCATTGTGAACCATACACTTTTTTACTCTCTGATCGAGGTTCTCGCCATTGAAAAATCTTCGTAAACTAAATCACACGTGTATATGTTGATATTTAAGAGATATACAGTCACGAAAATCAAGGGCAATGGTGATATATATGCGGATTAGACGCCAAAAAAAAAAACACTCAACAAATGGCTACAATTTAAGGAATGTGTTTAGTGTTTTTTTTGGTGTCTAATCCGCATATATATCCCCATTGCCCCTGATTTTCTTGACTGTATATCTTTTTAAATGTCAACATATACACATGTGATTTAGTTTACGAAGATTTTTCAATGCCGAGAACCTCGATCAGAGAGTAAAAAAGGCGTAAGGTTCACAATGGTGTAAAATTAAAATGGGATATACCGGGCTAGGATTTGAGTTACAGGAACAAGGGCCAAACCAACCACCCAAGAATGGAATCGTCGTGCGAAAACACTTGACAACCTCCTAGAAGCAGCTTTTCTTTCCACCAGACCTTTCTCCATCAATTAGGAATCTGATGCCGTCACTAAACACATTCCTTAAATTGTAGCCATTTGTTGAGTGTTTTTTTGGTGTCTAATCCCCATATAAATAACCATTGCCCTTGATTTTCTTGACTGTATATCTCTGAAATCTCAACATATACACGTGTGATTTAGTTTACGAAGATTTTTCAATGCCGAGAACCTCGATCCGAGAGTAAAAAAGGCGTAAGGTTCACAATGGTGTAAAATTAAAATGGGATATACCGGGCTAGGATTCGAGTTACAGGAACAAGGGCCAAACCAACCACCCAAGAATGGAATCGTCGAGCGAAAACACTTGACAACCTCCTAGAAGCAGCTATTCTTACCACCAGACCTTTCTCCATCAATAAGGAATCTGATGCCGTCACTAAACACATTCCTTAAAATTTAGCCATTTTTGAGTGTTTTTTTTTGGTGTCTAATCCGCATATATATCACCATTTCCCTTGATTTTCTTGATTGTATAACTCTTAAATGTCAACATATACACGTGTGATTTAGTTTACGAAGATTTTTCAATGCCGAGAACCTCTATCAGAGACTAAAAAAGGCGTAAGGTTCACAATGGTGTAAAATTAAAATGGGATATACCGGGATAGGATTCGAGTTACAGGAACAAGGGCCAAACCAACCACCCAAGAATGGAATCGTCGAGCGAAAACACTTGACAACCTCCTAGAAGCAGCTTTTTTTGCCACCAAACCTTTCTCCATTAATTAGGAATCTGATGACGTCACTAAACACATTCCTTAAATTGTAGCCATTTGTTGAGTGTTTTTTTTTGGTGTCTAATCCGCATATATATCACCATTGCCCTTGATTTCCTTGACTGTATATCTCTTAAATATCAACATATACACATGTGATTTAGTTTACGAAGATTTTTCAATGCCGAGAACCTCGATCAGAGAGTAAAAAAGGCGTAAGGTTCACAATGGTGTAAAATTAAAATGGGATATACCGGGCTAGGATTTGAGTTACAGGAACAAGGGCCAAACCAACCACCCAAGAATGGAATCGTCGTGTGAAAACACTTGACAACCTCCTAGAAGCAGCTTTTCTTTCCACCAGACCTTTCTCCATCAATTAGGAATCTGATGCCGTCACTAAACACATTCCTTAAATTGTAGCCATTTGTTGAGTGTTTTTTTGGTGTCTAATCCCCATATAAATAACCATTGCCCTTGATTTTCTTGACTGTATATCTCTGAAATCTCAACATATACACGTGTGATTTAGTTTACGAAGATTTTTCAATGCCGAGAACCTCGATCAGAGAGTAAAAAAGGCGTAAGGTTCACAATGGTGTAAAATTAAAATGGGATATACCGGGCTAGGATTCGAGTTACAGGAACAAGGGCCAAACCAACCACCCAAGAATGGAATCGTCGAGCGAAAACACACTTGACAACCTCCTAGAAGCAGCTTTTCTTACCACCAGACCTTTCTCCATCAATAAGGAATCTGATGCCGTCACTAAACACATTCCTTAAAATTTAGCCATTTTTGAGTGTTTTTTTTGGTGTCTAATCCGCATATATATCACCATTTCCCTTGATTTTCTTGATTGTATAACTCTTAAATGTCAACATATACACGTGTGATTTAGTTTACGAAGATTTTTCAATGCCGAGAACCTCTATCAGACACTAAAAAAGGCGTAAGGTTCACAATGGTGTAAAATTAAAATGGGATATACCGGGATAGGATTCGAGTTACAGGAACAAGGGCCAAACCAACCACCCAAGAATGGAATCGTCGAGCGAAAACACTTGACAACCTCCTAGAAGCAGCTTTTTTTGCCACCAAACCTTTCTCCATTAATTTGGAATCTGATGACGTCACTAAACACATTCCTTAAATTGTAGCCATTTGTTGAGTGTTTTTTTTTTGGTGTCTAATCCGCATATATATCACCATTGCCCTTGATTTCCTTGACTGTATATCTCTTAAATATCAACATATACACGTGTGATTTAGTTTACGAAGATTTTTCAATGCCGAGAACCTCGATCAGAGAGTAAAAAAGGCGTAAGGTTCACAATGGTGTAAAATTAAAATGGGATATACCGGGCTAGGATTCGAGTTACAGGAACAAGGGCCAAACCAACCACCCAAGATTGGAATCGTCAAGCGAAAACACTTGACAACCTACTAGAAGCAGCTTTTCTTGCCACCAGACCTTTCTCCATCAATTAGGAATCTGATTCCGTCACTAAACACATTCCTTAAATTGGAGCCATTTGTTGAGTGTTTTTTTTTTGGTGTCTAATCCGCATATATATCACCATTACCCTTGATTTTCTTGACTGTATATCTCTTAAATGTCAACATATAGATGTGTGATTTAGTTTACGAAGATTTTTCAATGCCGAGAACCTCGATCAGAGAGTAAAAAAGGCGTAAGGTTCACATTGGTGTAAAATTAAAATGGGATATACCGGGCTAGGATTCGAGTTACAGGAACAAGGGCCAAACCAACCACCCAAGAATGGAATTGTCGAGCGAAAACACTTGACAACCTACTAGATGCAGCTTTTCTTGCCACCAGACCTTTCTCCATCAATTAGGAATCTGATTCCGTCACTAAACACATTCTATAAATTGTAGCCATTTGTTGAGTGTTTTTTTTGGTGTTGGATCTGAGTTTGGTTTTGATTGTATTTTACGTTTGAAAATAAGATGGAAATGAATGAGTTGTGCAGCAGAATTAAGATGGAAACAAACTTTGCATACAATCAAACGAGAGTATTGCTTTAATCAAAACACTTTTCACTATGAACCAAAAGATTGAATTTAGTTTCAACATCGATTACAAAGCAATGCTTGATATAAACTCCCCCTCAGCCAGAGCTCAGTGTTTGTTCGTGCAGAGAAGACGATTTTGCAAAGAGCTAATAGAACAGTACAGAGCACTGTTCTATTTATAGGCACTAGCAAACCACTGAGCATCTAAGCTGACGTCACCATGAAAGTGACATTTAACCTCCTAACAAACTCTAACCTCTGATCTTTACAAACACTGCTATACTAACTACTGCTTATTACATTACATTACATAAAGACAGAGTAAACAACTGCTGCATCCTTCCATTGCTGTGAACCCAGCAGTACTTGTCCGGATCAGCAGTGCTTGAACCAAGGCAGTAGATTAAACAGCAGAGCTTTAGTCTTTCATCAGGTCTTTACTTGATCAGCAGTTTGTAGATCAGCAGATTGCACGATCAGTAGATAGGAGGTCAGCAGATGTTGAAACCACTTTCAAGGGGAGAGACTTGTATGTAACATCTGCTTATTCTGGATCCACTGCTCTGATCCAGTTTTGGCTTTAATTATCTGTTCCTCTGATAGGGTTCAATCCCAACAATCTCCCCCTGGAACAGATAATGCCAAAACTCTTCATTATTGTGGAATTTTATTGCCTCATCAACAGTTCCCTTATCTGACCTTTAAATTGTAGTTCAAAGTCTAGGGCATCTGTGTCATCATCATCCCTGCTAAGTGGAAGATCAAGGAGATCCTGCAAATCTTCAAGTCTCAGGCCAAGAGCTTGTTCCCTTGATATTTTCTTCACTTCTCCACCAGACCTGAGCAAAGTCAATACGTAGGTCTGTTTGTCAGTTTCCCACTTTTGTATTTTTGAGCCTGGTGGGTTTCTTGGGAGATTTTTATTTGCAGAGGTGTTTGGTGAGGCTGGCCTATTCATGACTGACTGAGCAGTACTTGCAGATTGTCCCAATTCAAGATCTTCTTTTATCATTAATTTAATGCCTTCTTTTACAACAACATTTCCAGCTTTTAGATCTTGAATTGTTTCAGCACCTGACTGGTTTTGACTCCTTCTTTTGTAGATGGCAGCACCAGCTGGAGCAGTGGTTCTCTTGATTTGCAGCTTTGGTGGTCTTTTTGAGATCGCTGCTTTGGAGTAGTTAGGCTTTTGTGGAACTGTTGGATCTTTCTTTCTAAGTTCCTCTAACCTTTTGTAGGTAGCCCTGACCCTATCTTCTCCCCACTTTGTCACTAAATTCTTTGACCCATAATCAGCTGCTATCAGCTCCTCTTTCATTCTCTTCAACTCTAAGATTTTCTCAGCTTCAAATTGTTTGAATTTTTCAGGAGGAGTCTGCTTGACCTTATTTTTGATCATTTCTTGAATCCTGGCTGCCTCCTTTTCGAGCTCAGGAATGGTCCAGTTTTTGTACATGTGTTTCTCCCCCTTATATTTCTTGTAGGTCATGATGTTCTCAATGTAGTCTTTTCTCTAGGACTCATCGGCCCTTTCTGAGATTTGCTGACATACATTTTTGGCAAATTGCTCCATAGCTCTGACATGAGTGAGTAGAAACTGATAGTTTTGCTGAAATTCCCTATCAGATTTCCCATGTTTATTTTTGATAGTGATATCCTCTGCTTGCTTGGCCTTGAGTTTCAAGTATTCTTCAATATTGTTACGCCTGGGATATCCTTCAACTGATGGCAAACTCCTTTTAGCTGGGTCATCCTCATAGTAAAAGGATTTGATTTCTTCCCTAACTGCAATGAGTTCCAGAGGGAATGAGACACCAGCAGGAGGTAATGGCTTTAGAATTTGAGCTGAAGAGAGAGGTATGGGTTTTGGAATGGTGACAAGTGATAGGGATTTAAAATAAATCCACTGGTGGTTGGCAGAGGTGCTATGTAAGGAATTGCCTCCAAGGAAGTCTTATTAATGTAACCACTGTCCAACTGTAAACCAGTGGGTTCAACAGTTGTAGTGGCTGCTTCACTTGGACTACCACCAAGAGTTACTTGTAACTCAAGGGGTGTAACCTCCTCAGGTTGTGTTGGTGGGTTAGCAAGGATTGATACATCAGACCCAGTCATGTGTTGAGGAATATTCTCATTGATAGGTGATTGAGAAGGACTGGTTAATGCCTGGTTCAAATCAATTGCATCAACAGAAGTTTAGTGGGTGTGGGAATTGTGGATGTGATGTTTGGTGTAGAAAGAGGATTTGCCCCGGGAATTGAGCTGTGGATGATGGAAACAAATGCTTCCAGAGCATCATGATGTGGTGTCCCAATTTGTACAACCTGGTCTTTTTGAGAAGAAGCAGGAGGGGTTTCGGCTATGGGTTGAGATATTTGTAACAACTGCTGTGAGGAAGTAGCAGCAGTGGTTTCTTGTGACTTTTGTGCTGTCACTGGCAGTAGCTCTGGTATCTCATCCTCCAGATTTGCCTTTTTGATGGGTTTGGGGGGTTTTTGAGTTTTTCTTTTTGTTGGCTTTTTGGTGATTTTAGGTGTGGGTTTCAAAGCAGTTGTTGTGCTACTTTGATCACCTTGAGCAGTGGGCTCAGCTGCAGATACCTGAGGAGCAGTGGTAGCTGCTAAATTCTTCTCAGGCACCTCTGCTTGTGTTTTGCAAGGTGTTAACATTCTTGTAAAAGTTTCAGCAGTTAAGCTGTGCATTTGAAAATATTCACCTTGGTTTATTGCAGCAATATCATCCTTACTGAATTTCTTCTCAAAATAGTAACTTAAAAACCTTGGAAACAGTAAGAATGATTTTTTTTCAACATTGTTAACCAAATCATTAAAGATTTCCTGAGAAAAATTAAAATTTTCATCTTGAAGAATAGCATATCCCAGATTTTGAATCTTTAATGGTATTTCATTAAAAGAAGTGGTTTTGTTTGAAACGCACATTAGGAGGGTATGGAATAAAAACCTTGTTGCAGAAGGAAATAAACCTTTTTGTAAGGTAGCTTTCTTCATCATTGTGTCTGCATACCCTCTCTCAATGAAGTCAATTTTTAACTCGTTTTTAAGGAAAGAAGTTTTACCTTGCTGATCCTCGAGTTTAAAGACTTCTGATATCGATTGTGGCATGATTTGAACAGCTTTACCCTTTAAAGAGGAGTTAATGGCTATTACAGTGTCTCCTTGTTTTTCAAGGGTTGCATTTTTCCAAAACTCTCGTTGGGTTGCTAAGTAAATTGGTGCATCGGCTGTTAACAAAGTTTTGTACTTTGATTTAGGCATTTTGGCGATGATGGAGTCGAAAGCATCTGTGGTGCCGGGTTTTGTGAGAAGACCCAGAAGATTGTGAGATGGTTTGTGTGGGATTTCAGTGGTATTGACCTTTTGAGAGGCCGCTTTCGACGATGATTTGGAAGTGGGTTTTGCAGATGGCTTCGATTTAGTCATTTTGGAGATGATGATCGAAGAAATTTTTGAAGGAATGTGAAGAAAAACTGCTTTGAGAAAAGAATTTTTTCGAATTCACTTCGACAGTAAAACCCTGTTTTGGTGTGAAGTGGGGGTTTTATAGAGGAAAAAGTGAAGGCTGACGTGGCAGCGGTTACAAAAGTACTGACCACTATGTACTGCCCACATGCCAAACTCTGAAGAAATGAAGGACAATACTTTTATGAAAGTTACTGATGAAGGCAGTGGTTACAACGGTATAATGAAAGCAGTGGATGATTTTCACTATAAGTGGATAAGACACTGCTTTTGAACAACAGAGTTTATCAAGGAAATAAGTGGGCAGAGGATGGCTTTCAGCAGTGGACAGACTTTGAAGTAGAGCAGACTTTTGAACAATCAGTGGTTATGTCAGACTTTTAAGGATTTTAATGAAAATTTCATTTTTAGCTATTTTTAAGGATGGATTTTTGATTTTCTGAAAACATTTTAATGCTTTTATTCACAGAAAAACAAGATTTTGCTTGTTATTCCATGTTTAGCATGCCAATCCTAGAGACCAAGCTTTCAAAGGTGGCAGTATCTAATGCTTTTGTGAGCACATCTGCCAGCTGGTCTTTAGTTGGAACATGATGCAGAGAAATCAAACCTTTTTCATAGCAATCCCTCACAAAGTGATGTCTGATGTCGATGTGTTTGGTGGTTGAATGGGAAACTGGATTTTTGATGATATTTTCTGCTGCCTGGCTATCCAACATGAGTGGAGTCTTTAAGGCAGTGATAACAAAATCTAGCAACTGATTTTGAAGCCACAGGAGTTGGGCTGTACAGCTTGCAGCAGCAATATATTCAGTTTCAGCAGTGGATGTGGAAACAGCTGCTTGCTTTTTGCTTTGCCAAGAAACTAAGCAATCACCTAGACACTGGCACCCTCCTGATGTGGACTTCCTTGTGGTGTTACATCCAGCAAAGTCACTGTCTTAAAATCCTGAAAGCTTGATATTCCCATTAGCTGGATACCAGATACCAAGTGTGGGAGCACTTTTTATGTATCTGAATATCCTTTTTACAACAATAAGGTTGGATTTTCTAGGGGCTGATTGACTTCTTGCACAAACACATGTTGCAAAGATGATGTCTGGCCTAGATGCAGTTAGGTACAATAAAGACCCAATCATGCTTCTATATAGAGTTTGGTCAATCAGCTCATCCTTTTAATCAAACATGACAAGCTTATTTGTTGCCATGGGTGTGATGCATGGTTTACAATCATTCATATCAAATTTGTTTAAAAGTTCTTTTGCATATTTTCTTTGATGAATGAAAGTACCATTTTGCATTTGTTGAACTTGGAGACCAAGAAAGCATTGCAGCTCACCCATTGCACTCATTTCAAACTCAGCTGTCATGAGTTCCCTGAACTCTTCACACATTTTGTTACATGTGCTTCCAAAAATAATGTCATCCACATAAATTTGGACAATCATTAAATCCTTTCCTCTCCATTTTAGAAACAGTGTTTTATCAATGGTACCTCTTTTGAAACCATTTGAGAGTAGAAAGGTGGAAAGAGTTTCATACTAGGCCCTTGGTGCTTGTTTCAGGCCATATAGGGCTTTGTTAAGCCTGTAGACATGATCTGGATAAAATGGATCCTCAAAACCTGGAGGTTGACAGACATACACCTCTTCTTGTATTGTACCATAGAGGAAAGCACTTTTGATATCCATTTGAAACACCTTCATGTTGTGGTTGACAGCAAAGGCCAGGAACAGTCTAATGGCTTCCAATCTTGCAACAGGGGCGAATGTTTCATCAAAATCAATTCCCTCTACCTGTCTGTAACCTTGAACTACAAGCCTGGCTTTATTCTTGACAACAATACCCCTTTCCTCAGTTTTGTTTTTGAAGACCCACTTTGTGCCAATGGGACTAACCTCTTCTGGCAGTGGTACAAGCTCCTATACTTGTTGTCTTTTAAAATGTTGGAGCTCCTCTTGCATGGCTTCTACCCAGTTGTTGTCTTTCAGTGCCTCTTGGTACTTGACTGGCTGATGGAGTGATAGAAAACCAGCAAAAAGACAAATGTTTTGGGTTTGGCTTCTTGTGAGCACCCCTTCATTGATGTTGCCAATGATTTGATCAGGTGGATGAGATCTCAAGTAGATTAAATCTCCTTGGTATGGAATGATGGCATTTATTGGTGAAGGCTGCAAATGTGTATCATCTGAGCTAACCACTGCTGGGGACTTTGATGATCCAGCAGTGGCTTCAAAAGGTGGTGGAATGGGAGGTAATGAAGTGGACACATGCTGACTTTTATCCACTATTTGGGGACTTTTGTCAGCAGTGTTTGAGGATGTGGAAGCAGTGGTTGATGGGCTACTTTGGTCAACAAGTGTTGAGGTAGCAGTGGTTGAGCTTTGACAGCTGTTTTGAACATCTGATGCTCTTCCCATTTTGGAAGACCTTTGAGGGATGATGATTTCATACCCATAGTCTGGTGTTGAATCCTCTGATGGACCTGCACTGTTAGTCTTGACAGCAGTATTTTCAAAAGTGAATTTCTCAAGATCAAACAGATCTGCAGGATTTGCTGGAATTTTCATTGATGAAAGTTCATTGAACTTCACATTCAAAGTCTCCTCCACTGCCTTGGTCCATGTATTAAACACTTTGTAGGCCTTGGCAGTGGTTGAGTACCCCAGATGATAACCACAATCAATTTTGGCTGCAAATTTTGAAATGGAATCTTTTAAGTTCAAAATAAAGCATGGGCAGCCAAACACCTTGAAGTATGAGATCAGTGGTTTGATTTTATACAGAATTTCATAAGCAGTCTTTTTGTGCCTGGGGTTTATTAAAACTCTGTTCTGGACATAGCAAGCAGTGTTTACTGCCTCTGCCCAGAAAGTTAATGGTAAACCTGAATCAGCAAGCATGGTTCTGGCAGCCTCAATCAAAGTTCCGTTCTTTCTTTCAACTACCCCATTTTGCTCTGGTGTTCTAGGGATGCTGTACTGCCTTACAATCCCTTTCTTCACACAGAAGGCATCCAACTCCTTATTTTTAAATTCTGTGCCATTGTCACTCCTGAAGCTTTTCACTGGAAGGTCAAATTGCTTTTCAACCTGTGTCACAAAGTCTTGCAAAATGCCTGCAGTCTCATCTTTTGAGTGTAAAAAGAAAGTCCATGTAAACCTAGAAAAGTCATCAACAATAACCAAACAATATTTTTTCTTTTTGAGACTCATGACTTGAACTAGGCCAAACAAATCCATGTGTAGCATTTGCAAACACTGGGTTGTTTTGGACTCTTCAATGGACTTATGAGAACTTTTATGCTGTTTTCCTTTTAAACAGGAAATGCAATGTTTAGGACATGAAAACACTTTTTGTGGTAGGCCTCTTACCAAACCATTTTTTGAAATTTCAGTGATTGTCTTAAGATTTGTGTGCCCCAATCTTCTGTACCAAAGTTCTGTCTCTTTGTTAGAGGCAGCTGAGAACAGACAGGCATCAGCTCTGGGACACTCTTTTGACATATCAATAACATAAACATTGCCACTTCTTTGAGCAACAAGTTTTGTTTGACCAGTTTTTATTATTGCTTCAATCTTTTTGACCATTTCTGGTCCAACAATCCTGCAACACTCTTTTGTGAAGAATGACCCATACCCCTTGTCACTCATTTTTGAAACACTCAGGAGGTCGAATTTCAGACTGTCTATCAGATTGACATTTTCAAATTTTACATTTCCAGACTGTACTGTGCCAGACCCCAGAACTTTTCATTTACTGTTATTCCCAAAGGATATATCGCCCCCTCCATGAATTTTGAAATCTTTGAGTAGGGCTTTACATCCAGTCATGTGCCTGGAGCCTCCACTATCAACATACCAAAGGCTATCTAAACAGGCAGAAGCTCCCTGCACATGAAGTAAAAGGATTAGTTCATTGGGGTTTCCAAAGCCAATAAGGCTTTGGATGGGGTCTCAACAGTGTCTGGGATGGATGCACATTGATGGACAGTGGTTAGGTCAGAGGTTTTAGTACTGTTTCTTGCTAACCACTGTTGGGGGTCTTGCCCAATCACCTGTTGGTACCCAAAAGGATGCCTGTTCACTTTAGGTTTAGAGGGCCTTTTGTAGGCCTCATAAACGTGTGGAATCCTTTGGTAAGACTGTTTTTCCTTGCCTTTTCTGAACTGATTGGCAGGGGGTGCATCAGTAACCTGAACATCTCTTTTGACAGATGTTTGGTTCAGCTGTTTTGTGACAGCTGTTTGAACTGGCACAAACAGTGGTTGGTTCTTGGTGAATTTGACAGATGATGTTGATGGACTCAAGGTTGTTTTACCAATGTACTCATTCTTTTTCACATCAAAGTTTTTGAGATACACACATGCTTGAGTTTTGTGGTTTGTTTTACCACAAACAATGCAGCTTTCAGCTGGAACAATGACACTTGTTTTGTTCAAATCATAAGCTTTTAAATGGAAACAATCTTTTGTTAGATGATTCCTTTTCTCACAGAATTCACAAAACAGGTTATTGATCTTTTCTTTCTTCTTTCTCTTTTCGGACTCCTTTGCAGCAGAGGTTTTAACCTCTGTTGGGATGTCCTTGAGAGGAATGACTTTAGCTTTTGGAGCTTTAACACCATCAGTTGATGTAAAGTCCATGGGCTTGAAATTTTCAAGAATATCACACTCATCAGACCATTTTGGTTTAAATTGATAATTTTCAAGCTCCTCAAAAGTAGAGGATCCCATTGGTCTGTCAAGTGTGATTTTGTTTCCAAGTTTATCAGTGATTTTCACTTCTTGGCCATTCTTGTTTGTGGGGATGAACTCAGTGCTTACATCAGTGGTTTGAATAGATTTTTCAAAAGCAGTGTTTTCATCATCATGTTTTCTATAACCAACACCAAATTTTACATTGCTTTTAATCTGTTTTTCAAGCATAACCTCATACCCTTTGCATGATTCCACCCATTTTTCACAGGTGATCTGGGTGGACTCCAACTCCTTTTTGCAAACTTGGTATTTTTCTACCATAGTTTGGAGTTGAGTTTTGGTTATGCTTTGCTCTTCTTTAAGACTGCTGATCTCTTTCTCTTTTTCAGTCAATTTGTTTTTAAGTTCTTTTAAAGAACTCTCAAATTTGACTTCATCAGTTAAGATTTTATTCCGAAGGTTTTCATTTACCTCTTTGATGTTAGCAAAAGCAATAATGCAATTGTCAGAACACAGTTTTTCAAGAACTTGAGGAGATACCTTGGCAGCAGCCATCATTGCACAATCACATTGATGATTTTCTTCATCATCAGCTCTTACTTCCTTCTCACCTGCTCTCTTTTCTTGCTCTTCTTCTTTGTCCTCTTTGGACCATGGGTCTGTCAGTGGTTCAATCAGGGTTTCTGAATTTTCTCCCAGCAGCAATTCACCAGCAACTGCATTAACAACTGCTTCAGTCACCTCATCCATTGTTTCATCACTTAGCTGTTCACCTTCAGTTTCAATCCCCTCTGGTATTGACTCTAATGCCATGAAACAAAATTCATCATTAGAAGGTTCATTAGAAGCATAGAGTGCAAAATTTTCATCACTAAGCTCATCAGGCATGCTGCTCCAGTCAACAAAGCCTTGAGTGAAAAAGCTTTGCTGATCTGGTTGTACCACTGCTGGAGCAGCTGTTTGAGGTGCAACAGATTGCACTTGTGCCTGGGGGACAGGGGTTTGAACATATTGAATCTGTGGAACAGTGGTTTGGACATAATGCTCAGGCACAGGGGCAACAACATAATGAGCAGTGTTAACATGAGCTGCAGGGGTATATTGGGTATAGTGCACAGTGCTTTGATTTTGAGGTCTAGGGTTTGAGCTAGGATGAGTGATTATAGGACCAGTAGTTTGACTCCTGCATTCCCTAGCGAAATGACCTAGCCTATTGCACTCGTAACACTTGATTTTTGATTTATCCAACCCAACCCTTAGATTCCCATGTAACCATGGGAACTTTCTCCCTGTTCTTTTGTAGAATTTGCTTGGTCTCACACTAAGCAAAGCCAACTGATGCAAAATGTCCATCTCCTCCAAGTCAGTGGGATCAAAATGTTGCAAATCATTGAGTTCAAAGCACAAATTATCTGACATCTGGTTTTCAGTGTTTGCAGTAAAAGCATAATTTGCAGAGTGAGGATCAGGGTTGGTAAAGTTACCACCAACTGTTATATCAATGAAATGATCATAACCCTGTTCCTTACTACTGCTACCAGATTCTTCCTGACCAAGAAGAGCTGTGCTACTGAATGAATAATCATCAGTGGCTTTTCCAGACTCTTGTAACTTCTTTTTCTGGTTCAACTCCCTTTCATAATGAGCAGTGGTTTGGACATAATGCTCAGGCACAGGGGCAACAACATAATGAGCGGTGTTAACATGAGCTGCGGGGGTATATTGGGTATAGTGCACAGTGCTTTGATTTTGAGGTCTAGGGTTTGAGCTAGGATGAGTGATTATAGGACCAGTAGTTTGACTCCTGCATTCCCTAGCGAAATGACCTAGCCTATTGCACTCGTAACACTTGATTTTCGATTTATCCAACCCAACCCTTAGATTCCCATGTAACCCTGGGAACTTTCTCCCTGTTCTTTTGTAGAATTTGCTTGTTCTCACACTAAGCAAAGCCAACTGATGCAAAATGTCCATCTCCTCTAAGTCAGTGGGATCAAAATGTTGCAAATCATTGAGTTCAAAGCACAAATTATCTGACATCTGGTTTTCAGTGTTTGCAGTAAAAGCATAATTTGCAGAGTGAGGATCAGGGTTGGTAAAGTTACCACCAGCTGTTATATCAATGAAATGATCATAACCCTGTTCCTTACTACTGCTACCAGATTCTTCCTGACCAAGAAGAGCTGTGCTACCGAATGAATAATCATCAGTGGCTTTTCCAGACTCTTGCAACTTTTTTTTCTGGTTCAACTCCCTTTCATAAGTCAGGAGTCTACCATGAAGTTGGGTCAGGGTCAGATCTTTGAACTCAACAGAGTTTCTAGTCACAAATGCAATTGTGTCCCATTTATCAGGTAGCGATCTAAGAAACCTGCTATTTTGTGTTGATTTTGGAAATTCAACCTTAACAAGTGTTAGCTCACTGATGAGACAAATGAAACGTTCAAATTGTTGGGTCAATGATTCACCCTTAATGTGACAGAAGGTTTCATACTGCTGATTCAGAATTTCTCTATTGTTTTCAATAACTTCTTCGGTTCCTCCAAACTGTTCCTTCAATGCATCCCATAGCTCTTTGGCACTGTTACAATGTAATAGTCCAGCATAGATCTCATTTGGTAATGCAGATGCTATGATGCTAAATGCTTTGGCATCGAGTTTGAACTTTTGAAAATCAGTTTCAGTATAGTTTTCATAAGGTTTTGGTACGAACTTCTTTGGATCCTCAGCACTTGGCACCATAGGAACATGGGGACCAAAAACAACAGACCTCCAACATCCAGTGTTCTGTTGAGCAAGGATGTGACCCATCCTTCGCTCCCAGATGTTGTATTCATTTCTTTTAAGCATAGGTGGTTTAAAAAGTGAGCCAATGTTATTCTTATCATCTTGAGATCGTGACGTCATCCTGGTTGTTTTACAGACACTGATTAATCAACTTTAATGGTGATTAAACCTTGCTCTGTTTTTCAACAAAAAACGAACAAACTATCGATATCAACGATTTTGAGCTGAACTATTTATGTCAAAATGAATGTTAAATCAAATTTGACTGTCCTGGCTCTGATACCAATTGTTGGATCTGAGTTTGGTTTTGATTGTATTTTACGTTTGAAAATAAGATGGAAATGAATGAGTTGTGCAGTGGAATTAAGATGGAAACAAACTTTGCATACAATCAAACGAGAGTATTGCTTTAATCAAAACACTTTTCACTATGAACCGAAAGATTGAATTTAGTTTCAACAACGATTACAAAGCAATGCTTGATACAAACTCCCCCTCAGCCAGAGCTCAGTGTTTGTTCGTGCAGAGAAGACGATTTTGCAAAGAGCTAACAGAACAGTACAGAGCACTTTTCTATTTATAGGCACTAGCAAACCATTGAGCATCTAAGCTGACGTCACCATGAAAGTGACATCTAACCTCCTAACAAACTCTAACCTCTGATCTTTACAAACACTGCTATACTAACTACTGCTTATTACATTACATTACATTACATTACATTACATTACATTACATTACATTACATTACATTACATTACATTACATAAAGACAGAGTAATCAACTGCTGCTTCCTTCCACTGCTGTGAACCCAGCAGTACTTGTCCGGATCAGCAGTGCTTGAACCAAGGCAGTAGATTGAACAGCAGAGCTTTAGTCTTTCATCAGGTCTTTACTTGATCAGCAGTTTGTAGATCAGCAGATTGCATGATCAGTAGATAGGAGGTCAGCGGATGTTGAAACAACTTTCAAGGGGAGAGACTTGTATGTAAAATCTGCTTATTCTGGATCCACTGCTCTGATCCAGTTTTGGCTTTAATTATCTGTTCCTCTGATAGGGTTCAATCCCAACATGTGGTGTCTAATCCGCATATATATCACAATTGCCCTTGATTTTCTTGACTGTATATTCTCTTAAATGTCAACATATACATGTGTAATTTAGTTTACGAAGATTTTTCAATGCCGAGAACCACGATCAGAGAGTAAAAAACGCGTAAGTTTCACAATGGTGTAAAATTAAAATGGGATATACCGGGCTAGGATTCGAGTTACAGGAACAAGGGCCAAACCAACCACCCAAGAATGGAATTGTCGAGCGAAAACACTTGACTACCTCCTAGAAGCAGCTTTTCTTGCCACCAGACCTTTCTCCATCAATTAGGAATCTGATGCCGTCACTAAACACATTTCTTAAATTGTAGCCATTTGTTGAGTGTTTTTTTTTGTATCTAATCCGCATATATATATCACCATTGCCCTTGATTTTCTTTACTGTATATCTCTTAAATGTCAACATATACACGTGTGATTTAGTTTACGAAGATTTTTCAATGCCGAGAACCTCAATCAGAGAGTAAAAAAGGCGTAAGGTTCACAATGGTGTAAAATTAAAATGTGATATACCGGGCTAGGATTCGAGTTACAGGAACAAGGACCAAACCAACCACCCAAGAATGGAATCGTCGATCGAAAACACTTGACAACCTCCTAGAAGCAGCTCTTCTTGCCACCAGACCTTTCTCCAACAATTAGGAATCTGATGCCGTCACTAAACACATTCCTTAAATTGTAGCCACTTGTTGAGTGTTTTTTTGGTGTCTAATCCGCATATATATCACCATTTCCCTTGATTTTCTTGATTGTATAACTCTTAAATGTCAACATATACACGTGTGATTTAGTTTACGAAGATTTTTCAATGCCGAGAACCTCTATCAGAGACTAAAAAAGGCGTAAGGTTCACAATGGTGTAAAATTAAAATGGGATATACCGGGATAGGATTCGAGTTACAGGAAAAAGGGCCAAACCAACCACCCAAGAATGGAATCGTCGATCGAAAACACTTGACAACCTCCTAGAAGTAGCTTTTCTTGCCACCAGACCTTTCTCCATCAATTAGGAATCTGATGCCGTCACTAAACAAAATCCTTAAATAGTAGCCATTTGTTGAGTGTTTTTTTTTGGTGTCTAATCCGCATATATATCACCATTGCCCTTGATTTGCTTTACTGTGTATCTCTTAAATGTCAACATATACACGTGTGATTTAGTTTACGAAGATTTTTCAATGCCGAGAACCTCTATCAGAGAGTAAAAAAGGCGTAAGGTTCACAATGGTGTAAAATTAAAATGGGATATACCGGGATAGGATTCGAGCTACAGGAACAAGGGCCAAACCAACCACCCAAGAATGTAATCGTCGAGCGAAAACACTTGACAACCTCCTAGAAATAGCTTTTTTTGCCACCAAACCTTTCTCTATCAATTAGGAATCTGATGACGTCACTAAACACATTCCTTAAATTGTAGCCATTTGTTGAGTGTTTTTTTGGTGTCTAATCCGCATATATATCACCATTGCCCTTGATTTTCTTGACTGTATATCTCTTAAATATCAACATATACACGTGTGATTTAGTTTACGAAGATTATTCAATGCCGAGAACCTCGATCAGAGAGTAAAAAAGGTGTATGGTTCACCATGGTGTAAAATTAAAATGGGATATACTTGGCAAGTATTCGAGTTACAGGAACAAGGGCCAAACCAACCACCCAAGAATGGAATCGTCGAGCGAAAAAACTGGAAAACCTCCTAGAAGCAGCTTTTCTTACCACCAGACCTTTCTCCATCAATTAGGAATCTGATGCCGTCACTAAACACATTCCTTAAATTGTAGCCTTTTGTTGAGTGTTTTTTTTGTGTCTAATGCGCATATATATCACCGTTGCCCTTGATTTTCTTGACTGTATATCTCTTAAATATCAACATATACACGTGTGATTTAGTTTACGAAGATTTTTCAATGCCGAGAACCTCGATCAGAGAGTAAAAAAGGCGTAAGGTTCACAATGGTGTAAAATTAAAATGGGATATACCGGGCTAGGATTCGAGTTGCAGGAACAAGGGCCAAACCAACCACCCAAGAATGGAATCGTCAAGCGAAAACTCTTGTCAACCTCCTAGAAGCAGCTTTTCTTGCCACCAGACTTTTCTCCATCAATTAGAAATCTGATGCCGTCACTAAACACATTCCTTAAATTGTAGCCATTTGTTGAGTGATTTTTTTTTGTCTAATCCGCATATATATCACCCTTGCCCTTGATTTTCTTGACTGTATATCTCTTAAATGTCAATATATACACGTGTGATTTAGTTTACGAAGATTTTTCAATGCCGAGAACCTCGATCAGAGAGTAAAAAAGGCGTAATGTTCACAATGGTGTAAAATTAAAATGGGATATACCGGGTTAGGATTCGAGTTACAGGAACAAGGGCCAAACCAACCACCCAAGAATGGAATCGTCGAGCGAAAACACTTGACAACCTCCTAGAAGCAGTTTTTCTTGCCACCAGACCTTTCTCCATCAATTAGGAATCTGATGCCGTCACTAAACACATTCCTTAAATTGTAGCCATTTGTTGTGTGTTTTTTTGGTGTCTAATCCGCATATATATCACCATTGCCCTTGATTTTCTTGACTGTATATCTCTTAAATATCAACATATACACGTGTGATTTAGTTTACGAAGATTTTTCAATGCCGAGAACCACGATCAGAGAGTAAAAAAGGCGTAAGGTTCACAATGGTGTAAAATTAAAATGGGATATACCGGGCAAGGATTCGAGTTACAGGAACAAGGGCCAAACCAACCACCCAAGAATGGAATCGTCAAGCGAAAACACTTGACAACCTCCTAGAAGCAGTTTTTCTTGCCACCAGACCTTTCTCCATCAATTAGGAATCTGATGCCGTCACTAAACACATTCCTTAAATTGTAGCCACTTGTTGAGTGTTTTTTTGGTGTCTAATCCGCATATATATCACCATTGCCCTTGATTTTCTTGACTGTATATCTCTTAAATATCAACATACACACGTGTGATTTAGTTTACGAAGATTTTTCAATGCCGAGAACCTCGATCAGAGAGTAAAAATGTCATAAGGTTCACAATGGTGTAAAATTAAAATGTGATATACCGGGCTAGGATTTGAGTTACAGGAACAAGGGCAAACCAACCACCCAAGAATGGAATCGTCGAGCAAAAACACTTGACATCCTCCTAGAAGCAGTTTTTTCTTGCCACCAGACCTTTCTCCAACAATTAGGAATCTGATGCCGTCACTAAACACATTCCTTAAATTGTAGCCACTTGTTGAGTGTTTTTTTGGTGTCTAATCCGCATATATATCACCATTGCCCTTGATTTTCTTGACTGTATATCTCTTAAATATCAACATACACACGTGTGATTTAGTTTACGAAGATTTTTCAATGCCGAGAACCTCGATCAGAGAGTAAAAAAGGCGTAAGGTTCACAATGGTGTAAAATTAAAATGGGATATACCGGGCTAGGATTCGAGTTGCAGGAACAAGGGCCAAACCAACCACCCAAGAATGGAATCGTCAAGCGAAAACACTTGATAACCTCCTAGAAGTAGCTTTTCTTGCCACCAGACTTTTCTCCATCAATTAGAAATCTGATGCCGTCACTAAACACATTCCTTAAATTGTAGCCATTTGTTGAGTGATTTTTTTGTGTCTAATCCGCATATATATCACCCTTGCCCTTGATTTTCTTGACTGTATATCTCTTAAATGTCAACATATACACATGTGATTTATTTTACGAAGATTTTTCAATGCCGAGAACCTCGATCAGAGAGTAAAAAAGGCGTAATGTTCACAATGGTGTAAAATTAAAATGGGATATACCGGGCTAGGATTCGAGTTACAGGAACAAGGGCCAAACCAACCACCCAAGAATGGAATCGTCGAGCGAAAACACTTGACAACCTCCTAGAAGTAGTTTTTCTTGCCAACAGACCTTTCTCCATCAATTAGGAATCTGATGCCGTCACTAATCACATTCCTTAAATTGTAGCCATTTGTTGAGTGTTTTTTTTGTGTCTAATCCGCATATATATCACCATTGCCCTTGATTTTCTTGACTGTATATCTCTTAAATATCAACATATACACGTGTGATTTAGTTTACGAAGATTTTTCAATGCCGAGAACCACGATCAGAGAGTAAAAAAGGCGTAAGGTTCACAATGGTGTAAAATTAAAATGGGATATACCGGGGCTAGGATTCGAGTTACAGGAACAAGGGCCAAACCAACCACCCAAGAATGGAATCGTGAGCGAAAACACTTGACAACCTCCTAGAAGCAGTTTTTCTTGCCACCAGACCTTTCTCCATCAATTAGGAATCTGATGCCGTCACTAAACACATTCCTTTAATTGTAGCCACTTGTTGAGTGTTTTTTTGGTGTCTAATCCGCATATATATCACCATTGCCCTTGATTTTCTTGACTGTATATCTCTTAAATATCAACATACACACGTGTGATTTAGTTTACGAAGATTTTTTAATGCCGAGAACCTCGATCAGAGAGTAAAAATGGCATAAGGTTCACAATGGTGTAAAATTAAAATGGGATATACCGGGCTAGGATTCGAGTTACAGGAACAAGGGCCAAACCAACCACCCAAGAATGGAATCGTCGAGCGAAAACACTTGACAACCTCCTAGAAGCCGTTTTTCTTGCCACCAGACCTTTCTCCATCAATTAGGAATCTGATGCCGTCACTAAACACATTCCTTAAATTGTAGCCACTTGTTGAGTGTTTTTTTAGTGTCTAATCCGCATATATATCACCATTGCCCTTGATTTTCTTGACTGTATATCTCTTAAATATCAACATACACACGTGTGATTTAGTTTACGAAGATGTTTCAATGCCGAGAACCTCAATCAGAGAGTAAAAAAGGCGTAAGGTTCACAATGGTATAAAATTAAAATGGGATATACAGGGCTAGGATTCGAGTTGCAGGAACAAGGGCCAAACCAACCACCCAAGAATGGAATCGTCAAGCGAAAACACTTGACAACCTCCTAGAAGCAGCTTTTCTTGCCACCAGACTTTTCTCCATCAATTAGAAATCTGATGCCGTCACTAAACACATTCCTTAAATTGTAGCCATTTGTTGAGTGATTTTTTTGTGTCTAATCCGCATATATATCACCCTTGCCCATGATTTTCTTGACTGTCTATCTCTTAAATGTCAACATATACACGTGTGATTTAGTTTACGAAGATTTTTCAATGCCGAGAACCTCGATCAGAGAGTAAAAAAGGCGTAATGTTCACAATGGTGTAAAATTAAAATGGGATATACCGGGCTAGGATTCGAGTTACAGGAACAAGGGCCAAACCAACCACCCAAGAATGGAATCGTCGAGCGAAAACACTTGACAACCTCCTAGAAGTAGTTTTTCTTGCCAACAGACCTTTCTCCATCAATTAGGAATCTGATGTCGTCACTAAACACATTCCTTAAATTGTAGCCATTTGTTGAGTGTTTTTTTTTGTGTCTAATCCGCATATATATCACCATTGCCCTTGATTTTCTTGACTGTATATCTCTTAAATATCAACATATACACGTGTGATTTAGTTTACGAAGATTTTTCAATGCCGAGAACCACGATCAGAGAGTAAAAAAGGCGTAAGGTTCACAATGGTGTAAAATTAAAATGGGATATACCGGGCTAGGATTCGAGTTACAGGAACAAGGGCCAAACCAACCACCCAAGAATGGAATCGTCGAGCGAAAACACTTGACAACCTCCTAGAAGCAGTTTTTCTTGCCACCAGACCTTTCTCCATCAATTAGGAATCTGATGCCGTCACTAAACACAATCCTTAAATTGTAGCCACTTGTTGAGTGTTTTTTTGGTGTCTAATCCGCATATATATCACCATTGCCCATGATTTTCTTGACTGTATATCTCTTAAATATCAACATACACACGTGTGATTTAGTTTACGAAGATTTTTCAATGCCGAGAACCTCGATCAGAGAGTAAAAAAGGCGTAAGGTTCACAATGGTGTAAAATTAAAATGGGATATACCGGGCTAGGATTCGAGTTACAGGAACAAGGGCCAAACCAACCACCCAAGAATGGAATCGTCGAGCGAAAACACTTGACAACCTCCTAGAAGCAGTTTTTCTTGCCACCAGACCTTTCTCCATCAATTAGGAATCTGATGCCGTCACTAAACACATTCCTTTAATTGTAGCCACTTGTTGAGTGTTTTTTTGGTGTCTAATCCGCATATATATCACCATTGCCCTTGATTTTCTTGACTGTATATCTCTTAAATATCAACATACACACGTGTGATTTAGTTTACGAAGATTTTTTAATGCCGAGAACCTCGATCAGAGAGTAAAAATGGCATAAGGTTCACAATGGTGTAAAATTAAAATGGGATATACCGGGCTAGGATTCGAGTTACAGGAACAAGGGCCAAACCAACCACCTAAGAATGGAATCGTCGAGCGAAAACACTTGACAACCTCCTAGAAGTAGTTTTTCTTGCCACCAGACCTTTCTCCATCAATTAGGAATCTGATGCCGTCACTAAACACATTCCTTAAATTGTAGCCACTTGTTGAGTGTTTTTTTAGTGTCTAATCCGCATATATATCACCATTGCCCTTGATTTTCTTGACTGTATATCTCTTAAATATCAACATACACACGTGTGATTTAGTTTACGAAGATTTTTCAATGCCGAGAACCTCAATCAGAGAGTAAAAAAGGCGTAAGGTTCACAATGGTATAAAATTAAAATGGGATATACAGGGCTAGGATTCGAGTTGCAGGAACAAGGGCCAAACCAACCACCCAAGAATGGAATCGTCAAGCGAAAACACTTGACAACCTCCTAGAAGCAGCTTTTCTTGCCACCAGACTTTTCTCCATCAATTAGAAATCTGATGCCGTCACTAAACACATTCCTTAAATTGTAGCCATTTGTTGAGTGATTTTTTTGTGTCTAATCCGCATATATATCACCCTTGCCCTTGATTTTCTTGACTGTCTATCTCTTAAATGTCAACATATACACGTGTGATTTAGTTTACGAAGATTTTTCAATGCCGAGAACCTCGATCAGAGAGTAAAAAAGGCGTAATGTTCACAATGGTGTAAAATTAAAATGGGATATACCGGGCTAGGATTCGAGTTACAGGAACAAGGGCCAAACCAACCACCCAAGAATGGAATCGTCGAGCGAAAACACTTGACAACCTCCTAGAAGTAGTTTTTCTTGCCAACAGACCTTTCTCCATCAATTAGGAATCTGATGTCGTCACTAAACACATTCCTTAAATTGTAGCCATTTGTTGAGTGTTTTTTTTGTGTCTAATCCGCATATATATCACCATTGCCCTTGATTTTCTTGACTGTATATCTCTTAAATATCAACATATACACGTGTGATTTAGTTTACGAAGATTTTTCAATGCCGAGAACCACGATCAGAGAGTAAAAAAGGCGTAAGGTTCACAATGGTGTAAAATTAAAATGGGATATACCGGGCTAGGATTCGAGTTACAGGAACAAGGGCCAAACCAACCACCCAAGAATGGAATCGTCGAGCGAAAACACTTGACAACCTCCTAGAAGCAGTTTTTCTTGCCACCAGACCTTTCTCCATCAATTAGGAATCTGATGCCGTCACTAAACACAATCCTTAAATTGTAGCCACTTGTTGAGTGTTTTTTTGGTGTCTAATCCGCATATATATCACCATTGCCCATGATTTTCTTGACTGTATATCTCTTAAATATCAACATACACACGTGTGATTTAGTTTACGAAGATTTTTCAATGCCGAGAACCTCGATCAGAGAGTAAAAAAGGCGTAAGGTTCACAATGGTGTAAAATTAAAATGGGATATACCGGGTTAGGATTTGAGTTACAGGAACAAGGGCCAAACCAACCCCCCAAGAATGGAATCGTCGAGCGAAAACACTTGACAACCTCCTAGAACAAGCTTTTCTTACCACCAGACCTTTCTCCATCAATTAGGAATCTGATGCCGTCACTAAACACATTCCTTAAATTGTAGCCATTTGTTGAGTGTTTTTTTGGTGTCTAATCCGCATATATATCACCATTGCCCTTGATTTTCTTGACTGTATATCTCTTAAATATCAACATATACACGTGTGATTTAGTTTACGAAGATTTTTCAATGCCGAGAACCACGATCAGAGAGTAAAAAAGGCGTAAGGTTCACAATGGTGTAAAATTAAAATGGAATATACCGGGCTAGGACTCGAGTTACAGGAACAAGGGCCAAACCAACCACCCAAGAATGGAATCGTCAAGCGAAAACACTTGACAACCTCCTAGAAGCAGGTTTTCTTGCCACCAGACCTTTCTCCATCAATTAGGAATCTGATGCCGTCACTAAACACATTCCTTAAATTGTAGCCACTTGTTGAGTGTTTTTTTGGTGTCTAATCCGCATATATATCACCATTGCCCTTGATTTTCTTGACTGTATATCTCTTAAATATCAACATACACACGTGTGATTTAGTTTACGAAGATATTTCAATGTCGAGAACCTCGATCAGGGAGTAAAAAAGGCGTGTGGTTCACAATGGTGTAAAATTAAAATGGGATATACCGGATTAGGATTTGAGTTACAGAAACAAGGGCCAAACCAACCCCCCAAGAATGGAATCGTCGAGCGAAAACACTTGACAACCTCCTAGAATAAGCTTTTCTTACCACCAGACCTTTCTCCATAAATTAGGAATCTAATGCCGTCACTAAACACATTCGTTAAATTGTAGCCATTTGTTGAGTGTTTTTTTTGTGTCTAATCCGCATATATATCACCATTGCCCTTGATTTTGTTGACTTTATATCTCTTAAATATCAACATATACACGTGTGATTTAGTTTACGAAGATTTTTCAATGCCGAGAACCTCGATCAGGGAGTAAAAAAGGCGTAAGGTTCACAATGGTGTAAAATTAAAATGGGATATACCAGGTTAGGATTTGAGTTACAGGAACAAGGGCCAAACCAACCCCCCAAGAATGGAATCGTCGAGCGAAAACACTTGACAACCTCCTAGAATAAGCTTTTCTTACCACCAGACCTTTCTCCATCAATTAGGAATCTGATGCCGTCACTAAACACGTTCGTTAAATTGTAGCCATTTGTTGAGTGTTTTTTTGTGTCTCTAATCCGCATATATATCACCATTGCCCTTGATTTTGTTGATTTTATATCTCTTAAATATCAACATATACACGTGTGATTTAGTTTACGAAGATTTTTCAAGGCCGAGAACCTCGATCAGAGAGTAAAAAAGGCGTAAGGTTCACAATGGTGTAAAATTAAAATGGGATATACCGGGCTAGGATTCGAGTTACAGGAACAAGGGCCAAACCAACCACCCAAGAATGGAATCGTCGTGCGAAAACACTTGACAACCTCCTAGAAGCAGCTTTTCTTGCCACCAGACCTTTCTCCATCAATTAGGAATCCGATGCCGTCACTAAACACATTCCTTAAATTGTAGCCATTTGTTGAGTGTTTTTTTGGGTGTGTAATCCGCATATATATCACCATTTCCCTTGATTTTCTTGAATGTATATCCCTTAAATGTCAATATATACACGTGTGATTTAGTTTACGAAGATTTTTCAATGCCGAGAACCTCGATCAGAGAGTAAAAAAGGCGTAATGTTCACTATGGTGTAAAATTAAAATAGGATATACCGGGATTGGATTCGAGTTACAGGAACAAGGGCCAAACCAACCACCCAAGAATGGAATCGTTGAGCGAAAACACTTGACAACCTCCTAGAAGCAGGTTTTCTTGCCACCAGACCTTTCTCCATCAATTAGGAATCTGATGCCGTCACTAAACACATTCCTTAAATTGTAGCCATTTGTTGAGTGTTTTTTTGGTGTCTAATCCGCATATATATCACCATTGCCCTTGATTTTCTTGACTGTATATCTCTTAAATATCAACATATACACGTGTGATTTAGTTTACGAAGATTTTTCAATGCCGAGAACCACGATCAGAGAGTAAAAAAGGCGTAAGGTTCACAATGGTGTAAAATTAAAATGGAATACACCGGGCTAGGACTCGAGTTACAGGAACAAGGGCCAAACCAACCACCCAAGAATGGAATCGTCAAGCGAAAACACTTGACAACCTCCTAGAAGCAGGTTTTCTTGCCACCAGACCTTTCTCCATCAATTAGGAATCTGATGCCGTCACTAAACACATTCCTTAAATTGTAGCCACTTGTTGAGTGTTTTTTTGGTGTCTAATCCGCATATATATCACCATTGCCCTTGATTTTCTTGACTGTATATCTCTTAAATATCAACATACACACGTGTGATTTAGTTTACGAAGATATTTCAATGTCGAGAACCTCGATCAGGGAGTAAAAAAGGCGTGAGGTTCACAATGGTGTAAAATTAAAATGGGATATACCGGATTAGGATTTGAGTTACAGGAACAAAGGCCAAACCAACCCCCCAAGAATGGAATCGTCGAGCGAAAACACTTGACAACCTCCTAGAATAAGCTTTTCTTACCACCAGACCTTTCTCCATAAATTAGGAATCTAATGCCGTCACTAAACACATTCGTTAAATTGTAGCCATTTGTTGAGTGTTTTTTTTGTGTCTAATCCGCATATATATCACCATTGCCCTTGATTTTGTTGACTTTATATCTCTTAAATATCAACATATACACGTGTGATTTAGTTTACGAAGATTTTTCAATGCCGAGATCCTCGATCAGAGAGTAAAAAAGGCGTAAGGTTCACAAAGGTGTAAAATTAAAATGGGATATACCGGGCTTGGATTCGAGTTACAGGAACAAGGGCCAAACCAACCACCCAAGAATGGAATCGTCGTGCGAAAACACTTGACAACCTCCTAGAAGCAGCTTTTCTTGCCACCAGACCTTTCTCCATCAATTAGGAATCCGATGCCGTCACTAAACACATTCCTTAAATTGTAGCCATTTGTTGAGTGTTTTTTTTGGTGTGTAATCCGCATATATATCACCATTGCCCTTGATTTTCTTGAATGTATATCCCTTAAATGTCAACATATACACGTGTGATTTAGTTTACGAAGATTTTTCAAGGCCGAGAACCTCGATCAGAGAGTAAAAAAGGCGTAAGGTTCACAATGGTGTAAAATTAAAATGGGATATACCGGGCTAGGATTCGAGTTACAGGAACAAGGGCCAAACCAACCACCCAAGAATGGAATCGTCGAGCGAAAACACTTGACAACCTCCTAGAAGCAGCTTTTCTTGCCAGCAGTCCTTTCTCCATCAATTAGGAATCTGATGCCGTCACTAAACACATTCCTTAAATTGTAGCCATTTGTTGAGTTTTTTTTTTTGGTGTCTAATCCGCATATATATCACCATTGCCCTTGAATTTCTTGACTGTATATCTCTTAAATATCAACATATACACGTGTGATTTAGTTTACGAAGATTTTTCAATGCCTAGAACCTCGATCAAAGAGTAAAAAAGGCGTAAGGTTCACAATGGTGTAAAATTAAAATGGGATATATCGGGCTAGGATTCGAGTTACAGGAACAAGGGCCAAATCAACCACCCAAGACTGGAATCGTCGAGCGAAAACACTTGACAACCTCCTAGAAGCAGCTTTTCTTGCCACAAGACCTTTCTCCATCAATTAGGAATCTGATGCCGTCACTAAACACATTTCTTAAATTGTAGCCATTTGTTGAGTGTTTTTTTTGGTGTGTAATCCGCATATATAACACCATTGCCCTTGATTTTCTTGACTATATATCTCATAAATGTCAACATATACACGTGTGATTTAGTTTACGAAGATTTTTCAAGGCCGAGAACCTCGATCAGAGAGTAAAAACGGCGTATGGTTCACAATGGTGTAAAATTAAAATGAAATATACCGGGGCTAGGATTCGAGTTACAGGAACAAGGGCCAAACCCACCACCCAAGAATGGAATCGTCGAGCGAAAACACTTGACAACGTCCTAGAAGCAGCTTTTTTTGCCAACAGACCTTTCGCCATCAATTAGGAATCTGATGCCGTCACTAAACACATTCCTTAAATTGTAGCCATTTGTTGAGTGATTTTTTTTTGGTGTCTAATCCGCATATATATCACCATTGCCCTTGATTTTCTTGACTGTATATCTCTTAAATGTCAACATATACACGTGTGATTTAGTTTACCAAGATTTTTCAATGCCGAGAACCTCTATCAGAGAGTAAAAATGGCGTAAGGTTCACAATGGTGTAAAATTAAAATGGGATATACCAGGCTAGGATTCGAGTTACAGGAACAAGGGCCAAACCAACCACCCAAGAATGGAATCGTCGAGCGAAAACACTTGACAACCTCCTAGAAGCAGCTTTTGTTGCCACCAGACCTTTCTCCATCAATTAGGAATCTGATGTCGTCACTAAACACATACCTTAAATTGTTGCCATTTGTCGAGTGTTTTTTTTTGTGTCTAATCCGCATATATATCACCATTGCCCTTGATTTTCTTGACTTTATATCTCTTAAATGTCAACATATAAACGTGTGATTTAGTTTACGAAGATTTTTCAATGCCGAGAACCTCAATCAGAGAGTTAAAAAGGTGTAAGGTTCACAATGGTGTAAAACTAAAATGAGATATACCGGGCTAGGATTCGAGTTACAAGAACAAGGGCCAAACCAATCACCCAAGAATGGAATCGTCGAGCGAAAACACTTGACAACCTCCTAGAAGCAACTTTTTTTGCCACCAGACCTTTCTCCATCAATTAGGAATCTGATGCCGTCACTAAACACATTCCTTAAATTGTAGCCACTTGTTGAGTGTTTTTTTGGTGTCTAATCCGCATATATATCACCATTGCCCCTTGATTTTCTTGACTGTATATCTCTTAAATATCAACATACACACGTGTGATTTAGTTTACGAAGATTTTTCAATGCCGAGAACCTCGATCAGAGAGTAAAAAAGGCGTAAGTTTCACAATGGTGTAAAATTAAAATGGGATATACCGGGCTAGGATTTGAATTACAGGAACAAGGACCAAACCAACCCCCCAAGAATGGAATCGTCGAGCGAAAACACTTGACAACCTCTTAGAAGAAGCTTTTCTTACCACCAGACCTTTCTCCATCAATTAGGAATCTGATGCCGTCACTAAACACATTCCTTAAATTGTAGCCATTTGTTGAGTGTTTTTTTTTGTGTCTAATCCGCATATATATCACCATTGCCCTTGATTTTCTTGACTTTATATCTCTTAAATATCAACATATACACGTGTGATTTAGTTTACAAAGATTTTTCAATGCCGAGAACCTCGATCAGAGAGTAAAAATGGCGTAAGGTTCACAATGGTGTAAAATTAAAATGGGATATACCAGGCTAGGATTCGAGTTACAGGAACAAGGACCAAACCAACCGCCCAAGAATGGAATCGTCGAGCGAAAACACTTGACAACCTCCTAGAAGCAGCTTTTCTTGCCACCAGACCTTTCTCCATCAATTAGGAATCTGATGCCGTCACTAAACACATTCCTTAAATTGTAGCCATTTGTTGAGTGATTTTTTTTGGTGTCTAATCCGCATATATATCACCATTGCCCTTGATTTTCTTGACTGTATATCTCTTAAATGTCAACATATACACGTGTGATTTAGTTTACCAAGATTTTTCAATGCCGAGAACCTCTTTCAGAGAGTAAAAATGGCGTAAGGTTCACAATGGTGTAAAATTAAAATGGGATATACCAGGCTAGGATTCGAGTTACAGGAACAAGGGCCAAACCAACCACCCAAGAATGGAATCGTCGAGCGAAAACACTTGACAACCTCCTAGAAGCAGCTTTTCTTGCCACTAGACCTTTCTCTATCAATTAGGAATCTGATGTCGTCACTAAACACATACCTTAAATTGTTGCCATTTGTCGAGTGTTTTTTTTGGTGTCTAATCCGCATATATATCACCATTGCCCTTGATTTTCTTGACTGTATATCTCTTAAATGTCAACATATAAACGTGTGATTTAGTTTACGAAGATTTTTCAATGCCGAGAACCTCAATCAGAGAGTAAAAAAGGTGTAAGGTTCACAATGGTGTAAAACTAAAATTGGATATACCGGGCTAGGATTCGAGTTACAAGAACAAAGGCCAAACCAACCACCCAAGAATAGAATCGTCGAGCGAAAACACTTGACAACCTCCCAGAAGCAACTTTTTTTGCCACCAGACCTTTCTCCATCAATTAGGAATCTGATGCCGTCACTAAACACATTCCTTAAATTGTAGCCACTTGTTGAGTGTTTTTTTGGTGTCTAATCCGCATATATATCACCATTGCCCTTGATTTTCCTGACTGTATATCTCTTAAATATCAACATACACACGTGTGATTTAGTTTACGAAGATTTTTCAATGCCGAGAACCTCGATCAGAGAGTAAAAAAGGCGTAAGGTTCACAATGGTGTAAAATTAAAATGGGATATACCGGGCTAGGATTTGAATTACAGGAACAAGGACCAAACCAACCCCCCAAGAATGGAATCGTCGAGCGAAAACACTTGACAACCTCTTAGAAGAAGCTTTTCTTACCACCAGACCTTTCTCCATCAATTAGGAATCTGATGCCGTCACTAAGTACATTCCTTAAATTGTAGCCATTTGTTGAGTGTTTTTTTTTGTGTCCAATCCGCATATATATCACCATTGCCCTTGATTTTCTTGACTTTATATCTCTTAAATATCAACATATACACGTGTGATTTAGTTTACGAAGATTTTTCAATGCCGAGAACCTCGATCAGAGAGTAAAAAAGGCGTAAGGTTCACAATGGTGTAAAATTAAAATGGGATATACCGGGCTAGGATTCGAGTTACAGGAACAAGGGCCAAACCAACCACCCAAGAATGGAATCGTCGTGCGAAAACACTTGACAACCTCTTAGAAGCAGCTTTTCTTGCCACCAGACCTTTCTCCATCAATTAGGAATCTGATGCCGTCACTAAACACATTCCTTAAATTGTAGCCATTTGTTGAGTGTTTTTTTTGGTGTCTAATCCGCATATATATCACCATTGCCCTTGATTTTCTTGACTGTATATCTCTTAAATATCAACATATACACGTGTGATTTAGTTTACGAAGATTTTTCAATGCCTAGAACCTCGATCAGAGAGTAAAAAAGGCGTAAGGTTCACAATGGTGTAAAATTAAAATGGGATATACCGGGCTAGGATTCGAGTTACAGGAACAAGGGCCAAACCAACCACCCAAGAATGGAATCGTCGTGCGAAAACACTTGACAACCTCCTAGAAGCAGCTTTTCTTGCCACAAGACCTTTCTCCATCAATTAGGAATCTGATGCCGTCACTAAACACATTCCTTAAATTGTAGCCATTTGTTGAGTGTTTTTTTGGTGTCTAATCCGCATATATAACACCATTGCCCTTGATTTTCTTGACTATATATCTCATAAATGTCAACATATACACGTGTGATTTCTTTTTACGAAGATTTTTCAAGACTAAGAACCTCGATCAGAGAGTAAAAAAGGCGTATGGTTCACAATGGTGTAAAATTAAAATAAGATATACCGGGGCTAGGATTCGAGTTACAGGAACAAGGGCCAAACCCACCACCCAAGAATGGAATCGTCGAGCGAAAACACTTGACAACCTCCTAGAAGCAGCTTTTTTTGCCACCAGACCTTTCTCCATCAATTAGGAATCTGATGCCGTCACTAAACACATTCCTTAAATTGTAGCCATTTGTTGAGTGATTTTTTTTGGTGTCTAATCCGCATATATATCACCATTGCCCTTGATTTTCTTGACTGTATATCTCTTAAATGTCAACATATACACGTGTGATTTAGTTTACCAAGATTTTTCAATGCCGAGAACCTCTATCAGAGAGTAAAAATGGCGTAAGGTTCACAATGGTGTAAAATTAAAATGGGATATACCAGGCTAGGATTCGAGTTACAGGAACAAGGGCCAAACCAACCCCCAAGAATGGAAACGTCGAGCGAAAACACTTGACAACCTCCTAGAATAAGCTTTTCTTACCAACAGACCTTTCTCCATCAATTAGGAATCTGATGCCGTCACTAAACACGTTCGTTAAATTGTAGCCATTTGTTGAGTGTTTTTTTGTGTGTCTAATCCGCATATATATCACCATTGCCCTTGATTTTGTTGACTTTATATCTCTTAAATATCAACATATACACGTGTGATTTAGTTTACGAAGATTTTTCAATGCCGAGAACCTCGATCAGAGAGTAAAAAAGGTGTAAGGTTCACAATGGTGTAAAACTAAAATGGGATATACCGGGCTAGGATTCGAGTTACAGGAACAAGGGCTAAACCAACCACCCAAGAATGGAATCGTCGTGCGAAAACACTTGACAACCTCCTAGAAGCAGCTTTTCTTGCCACCAGACCTTTCTCCATCAATTAGGAATCTGATGCCGTCACTAAACACATTCCTTAAATTGTAGCCACTTGTTGAGTGTTTTTTTGGTGTCTAATCCGCATATATATCACCATTGCCCTTGATTTTCTTGACTGTATATCTCTTAAATATCAACATACACACGTGTGATTTAGTTTACGAAGATTTTTCAATGCCGAGAACCTCGATCAGAGAGTAAAAAAGGAGTAAGGTTCACAATGGTGTAAAATTAAAATGGGATATACCGGGCTAGGATTTGAATTACAGGAACAAGGACCAAACCAACCCCCCAAGAATGGCATCGTCGAGCGAAAACACTTGACAACCTCTTAGAAGAAGCTTTTCTTACCACCAGACCTTTCTCCATCAATTAGGAATCTGATGCCGTCACTAAACACATTCCTTAAATTGTAGCCATTTGTTGAGTGTTTTTTTTTGTGTCTAATCCGCATATATATCACCGTTGCCCTTGATTTTCTTGACTTTATATCTCTTAAATATCAACATATACACGTGTGATTTAGTTTACGAAGAGTTTTCAATGCCGAGAACCTCGATCAGAGAGTAAAAAAGGCGTAAGGTTCAGAATGGTGTAAAATTAAAATGGGATATACCGGGCTAGGATTCGAGTTACAGGAACAAGGGCCAAACCAACCACCCAAGAATGGAATCGTCGAGCGAAAACACTTGACAACCTCTTAGAAGCAGCTTTTCTTGCCACCAGACCATTCTCCATCAATTAGGAATCCGATGCCGTCACTAAACACATTCCTTAAATTGTAGCCATTTGTTGAGTGTTTTTTTGGTGTGTAATCCGCATATATATCACCATTGCCCTTGATTTTCTTGAATGTATATCCCTTAAATGTCAACATATACACGTGTGATTTAGTTTACGAAGATTTTTCAATGCCGAGAACCTCGATCAGAGAGTAAAAAAGGCGTAAGGTTCACAATGGTGTAAAATTAAAATGGGATATACCGGGCTAGGATTCGAGTTACAGGAACAAGGGCCAAAACAACCACCCAAGAATGGAATCGTCGAGCGAAAACACTTGACAACCTCCTAGAACCAGCTTTTCTTGCCAGCAGACCTTTCTCCATCAATTAGGAATCTGATGCCGTCACTAAACACATTCCTTAAATTGTAGCCATTTGTTGAGTGTTTTTTTGGTGTCTAATCCGCATATATATCACCATTGCCCTTGATTTTCTTGACTGTATATCTCTTAAATATCAACATATACACGTGTGATTTAGTTTACGAAGATTTTTCAATGCCTAGAACCTCGATCAGAGAGTAAAAAAGGCGTAAGGTTCACAATGGTGTAAAATTAAAATGGGATATACCGGGCTAGGATTCGAGTTACAGGAACAAGGGCCAAATCAACCACCCAAGACTGGAATCGTCGAGCGAAAACACTTGACAACCTCCTAGAAGCAGCTTTTCTTGCCACAAGACCTTTCTCCATCAATTAGGAATCTGATGCCGTCACTAAACACATTCCTTAAATTGTAGCCATTTGTTGAGTGTTTTTTTTGGTGTCTAATCCGCATATATAACACCATTGCCCTTGATTTTCTTGACTATATATCTCATAAATGTCAACATATACACGTGTGATTTAGTTTACGAAGATTTTTCAAGGCCGAGAACCTCGATCAGAGAGTAAAAAAGGCGTATGGTTCACAATGGTGTAAAATTAAAATAAGATATACCGGGGCTAGGATTCGAGTTACAGGAACAAGGGCCAAACCCACCACCCAAGAATGGAATCGTCGAGCGAAAACACTTGACAACGTCCTAGAAGCATCTTTTTTTGCCACCAGACCTTTCTCCATCAATTAGGAATCTGATGCCGTCACTAAACACATTCCTTAAATTGTAGCCATTTGTTGAGTGATTTTTTTTTGGTGTCTAATCCGCATATATATCACCATTGCCCTTGATTTTCTTGACTGTATATCTCTTAAATGTCAACATATACACGTGTGATTTAGTTTACCAAGATTTTTCAATGCCGAGAACCTCTATCAGAGAGTAAAAATGGCGTAAGGTTCACAAGGGTGTAAAATTAAAATGGGATATACCAGGCTAGGATTCGAGTTACAGGAACAAGGGCCAAACCAACCCCCCCAAGAATGGAATCGTCGAGCGAAAACACTTGACAACCTCCTAGAATAAGCTTTTCTTACCACCAGACCTTTCTCCATCAATTAGGAATCTGATGCCGTCACTAAACACGTTCGTTAAATTGTCGCCATTTGTTGAGTGTTTTTTTGTGTGTCTAATCCGCATATATATCACCATTGCCCTTGATTTTGTTGACTTTATATCTCTTAAATATCAACATATACACGTGTGATTTAGTTTACGAAGATTTTTCAATGCTGAGAACCTTGATCAGAGAGTAAAAAAGGCGTAAGGTTCACAATGGTGTAAAATTAAAATGGGATATACCGGGCTAGGATTCGAGTTACAGGAACAAGGGCCAAACCAACCACCCAAGAATGGAATCGTCGTGCGAAAACACTTGACAACCTCCTAGAAGCAGCTTTTTTTGCGACCAGACCTTTCTCCATCAATTAGGAATCCGATGCCGTCACTAAACACATTCCTTAAATTGTAGCCATTTGCTGAGTGTTTTTTTTGGTGTGTAATCCGCATATATATCACCGTTGCCCTTGATTTTCTTGAATGTATATCCCTTAAATGTCAACATATACACGTGTGATTTAGTTTACAAAGATTTTTCAATGCCGAGAACCTCGATCAGAGAGTAAAAAAGGCGTAATGTTCACAATGGTGTAAAATTAAAATAGGATATACCGGGCTAGGATTCGAGTTACAGGAACAAGGGCCAAACCAACCACCCAAGAATGGAATCGTCGAGCGAAAACACTTGACAACCTCCTAGAAGCAGTTTTTCTTGCCACCAGACCTTTCTCCATCAATTAGGAATCTGATGCCGTCACTAAACACATTCCTTAAATTGTAGCCATTTGTTGAGTGTTTTTTTGGTGTCTAATCCGCATATATATCACCATTGCCCTTGATTTTCTTGACTGTATATCTCTTAAATATCAACATATACACGTGTGATTTAGTTTACGAAGATTTTTCAATGCCGAGAACCACGATCAGAGAGTAAAAAAGGCGTAAGGTTCACAATGGTGTAAAATTAAAATGGGATATACCGAGCTAGGATTCGAGTTACAGGAACAAGGGCCAAACCAACCACCCAAGAATGGAATCGTCGAGCGAAAACACTTGACAACCTCCTAGAAGCAGTTTTTCTTGCCACCAGACCTTTCTCCATCAATTAGGAATCTGATGCCGTCACTAAACACATTCCTTAAATTGTAGCCACTTGTTGAGTGTTTTTTTGGTGTCTAATCCGCATATATATCACCATTGCCCTTGATTTTCTTGACTGTATATCTCTTAAATATCAACATACACACGTGTGATTTAGTTTACGAAGATTTTTCAATGCCGAGAATCTCGATCAGAGAGTAAAAAAGGCGTAAGGTTCACAATGGTGTAAAATTAAAATGGGATATATCGGGTTAGGATTTGAGTTACGGGAACAAGGGCCAAACCAACCCCCCAAGAATGGAATCGTCGAGCGAAAACACTTGACAACCTCCTAGAATAAGCTTTTCTTACCACCAGACCTTTCTCCATCAATTAGGAATCTGATGCCGTCACTAAACACATTCGTTAAATTGTAGCCATTTGTTCAGTGTTTTTTTTGTGTCTAATCCGCATATATATCACCATTGCCCTTAATTTTGTTGACTTTATATCTCTTAAATATCAACATATACACGTGTGATTTAGTTTACGAAGATTTTTCAATGCCGAGATCCTCGATCAGAGAGTAAAAAAGGCGTAAGGTTCACAAAGGTGTAAAATTAAAATGGGATATACCGGGCTAGGATTCGAGTTACAGGAACAATGGCCAAACCAACCACCCAAGAATGGAATCGTCGTGTGAAAACACTTGACAACCTCCTAGAAGCAGCTTTTCTTGCCACCAGACCTTTCTCCATCAATTAGGAATCCGATGCCGTCACTAAACACATTCCTTAAATTGTAGCCATTTGTTGAGTGTTTTTTTTGGTGTGTAATCCGCATATATATCACCATTGCCCTTGATTTTCTTGAATGTATATCCCTTAAATGTCAACATATACACGTGTGATTTAGTTTACGAAGATTTTTCAATGCCGAGAACCTCGATCAGAGAGTAAAAAAGGCGTAAGGTTCACAATGGTGTAAAATTAAAATGGGATATATCGGGCTAGGATTCGAGTTACAGGAACAAGGGCCAAACCAACCACCCAAGAATGGAATCGTCGAGCAAAAACACTTGACAACCTCCTAGAAGCAGCTTTTCTTGCCAGCAGTCCTTTCTCCATCAATTAGGAATCTGATGCCGTCACTAAACACATTCCTTAAATTGTAGCCATTTGTTGAGTGTTTTTTTTGGTGTCTAATCCGTATATATATCACCATTGCCCTTGAATTTCTTGATTGTATATCTCTTAAATATCAACATATACACGTGTGATTTAGTTTACGAAGATTTTTCAATGCCTAGAACCTCGATCAGAGAGTAAAAAAGGCGTAAGGTTCACAATGGTGTAAAATTAAAATGGGATATACCGGGCTAGGATTCGAGTTACAGGAACAAGGGCCAAATCAACCACCCAAGACTGGAATCGTCGAGCGAAAACACTTGACTACCTCCAAGAAGCAGCTTTTCTTGCCACAAGACCTTTCTCCATCAATTAGGAATCTGATGCCGTCACTAAACACATTCCTTAAATTGTAGCCATTTGTTGAGTGTTTTTTTGGTGTCTAATCCGCATATATAACACCATTGCCCTTGATTTTCTTGACTATATATCTCATAAATGTCAACATATACACGTGTGATTTAGTTTACGAAGATTTTTCAAGGCCGAGAACCTCGATCAGAGAGTAAAAAAGGCGTATGGTTCAAAATGGTGTAAAATTAAAATGAGATATACCGGGGCTAGGATTCGAGTTACAGGAACAAGGGCCAAACCCACCACCCAAGAATGGAATCGTCGAGCGAAAACACTTTACAACGTCCTAGAAGCAGCTTTTTTTGCCACCAGACCTTTCTCCATCAATTAGGAATCTGATGCCGTCACTAAACACATTCCTTAAATTGTAGCCATTTGTTGAGTGATTTTTTTTGGTGTCTAATCCGCATATATATCACCATTGCCCTTGATTTTCTTGACTGTATATCTCTTAAATGTCAACATATACACGTGTGATTTAGTTTACCAAGATTTTTCAATGCCGAGAACCTCTATCAGAGAGTAAAGATGGCGTAAGGTTCACAATGGTGTAAAATTAAAATGGGATATACCAGGCTAGGATTCGAGTTACAGGAACAAGGGCCAAACCAACCACCCAAGAATGGAATCGTCGAGCGAAAACACTTGACAACCTCCTAGAAGCAGCTTTTCTTGCCACCAGACCTTTCTCCATCAATTAGGAATCTGATGTCGTCACTAAACACATACCTTAAATTGTTGCCATTTGTCGAGTGTTTTTTTTGGTGTCTAATCCGCATATATATCACCATTGCCCTTGATTTTCTTGAATGTATATCCCTTAAATGTCAACATATACACGTGTGATTTTGTTTACGAAGATTTTTCAATGCCGAGAACCTCGATCAGAGAGTAAAAAAGGCGTAAGGTTCACAATGGTGTAAAATTAAAATGGGATATATCGGGCTAGGATTCGAGTTACAGGAACAAGGGCCAAACCAACCACCCAAGAATGGAATCGTCGAGCGAAAACACTTGACAACCTCCTAGAAGCAGCATTTCTTGCCAGCAGTCCTTTCTCCATCAATTAGGAATCTGATGCCGTCACTAAACACATTCCTTAAATTGTAGCCATTTGTTGAGTGTTTTTTTTGGTGTCTAATCCGTATATATATCACCATTGCCCTTGAATTTCTTGACTGTATATCTCTTAAATATCAACATATACACGTGTGATTTAGTTTACGAAGATTTTTCAATGCCTAGAACCTCGATCAGAGAGTAAAAAAGGCGTAAGGTTCACAATGGTGTAAAATTAAAATGGGATATACCGGGCTAGGATTCGAGTTACAGGAACAAGGGCCAAATCAACCACCCAAGACTGGAATCGTCGAGCGAAAACACTTGACAACCTCCAAGAAGCAGCTTTTCTTGCCACAAGACCTTTCTCCATCAATTAGGAATCTGATGCCGTCACTAAACACATTCCTTAAATTGTAGCCATTTGTTGAGTGTTTTTTTGGTGTCTAATCCGCATATATAACACCATTGCCCTTGATTTTCTTGACTATATATCTCATAAATGTCAACATATACACGTGTGATTTAGTTTACGAAGATTTTTCAAGGTCGAGAACCTCAATCAGAGAGTAAAAAAGGCATATGGTTCAAAATGGTGTAAAATTAAAATGAGATATACCGGGGCTAGGATTCGAGTTACAGGAACAAGGGCCAAACCCACCACCCAAGAATGGAATCGTCGAGCGAAAACACTTGACAACGTCCTAGAAGCAGCTTTTTTTGCCACCAGACCTTTCTCCATCAATTAGGAATCTGATGCCGTCACTAAACACATTCCTTAAATTGTAGCCATTTGTTGAGTGATTTTTTTTGGTGTCTAATCCGCATATATATCACCATTGCCCTTGATTTTCTTGACTGTATATCTCTTAAATGTCAACATATACACGTGTGATTTAGTTTACCAAGATTTTTCAATGCCGAGAACCTCTATCAGAGAGTAAAGATGGCGTAAGGTTCACAATGGTGTAAAATTAAAATGGGATATACCAGGCTAGGATTCGAGTTACAGGAACAAGGGCCAAACAAACCACCCAAGAATGGAATCGTCGAGCGAAAACACTTGACAACCTCCTAGAAGCAGCTTTTCTTGCCACCAGACCTTTCTCCATCAATTAGGAATCTGATGTCGTCACTAAACACATACCTTAAATTGTTGCCATTTGTCGAGTGTTTTTTTTGGTGTCTAATCCGCATATATATCACCATTGCCCTTGATTTTCTTGACTGTATATCTCTTAAATGTCAACATATAAATGTGTGATTTAGTTTACGAAGATTTTTCAATGCCGAGAACCTCAATCAGAGAGTAAAAAAGGTGTAAGGTTCACAATGGTGTAAAACTAAAATGGGATATACCGGGCTAGGATTCGAGTTACAAGAACAAGGGCCAAACCAACCACCCAAGAATGGAATCGTTGAGCGAAAACACTTGATAACCTCCTAGAAGCAACTTTTTTTGCCACCAGACCTTTCTCCATCAATTAGGAATCTGATGCCGTCATTAAACACATTCCTTAAATTGTAGCCACTTGTTGAGTGTTTTTTTGGTGTCTAATCCGCATATATATCACCATTGCCCTTGATTTTCTTGACTGTATATCTCTTAAATATCAACATACACACGTGTGATTTAGTTTACGAAGATTTTTCAATGCCGAGAACCTCGATCAGAGAGTAAAAAAGGCGTAAGGTTCACAATGGTGTAAAATTTAAATGGGATATACCGGGCTAGGATTTGAATTACAGGAACAAGGACCAAACCAACCCCCCAAGAATGGAATCGTCGAGCGAAAACACTTGACAACCTCTTAGAAGAAGCTTTTCTTACCACGAGACCTTTCTCCATCAATTAGGAATCTGATGCCGTCACTAAACACATTCCTTAAATTGTAGCCATTTGTTGAGTGTTTTTTTTGTGTCTAATCCGCATATATATCACCATTGCCCTTGATTTTCTTGACTTTATATCTCTTAAATATCAACATATACACGTGTGATTTAGTTTACGAAGATTTTTCAATGCCGAGAACCTCGATCAGAGAGTAAAAAAGGCGTAAGGTTTACAATGGTGTAAAATTAAAATGGGATATACCGGGCTAGGATTCGATTTACAGGAACAAGGGCCAAACCAACCACCAAGAATGGAATCGTCGTACGAAAACACTTGACAACCTCTTAGAAGCAGCTTTTCTTGCCACCAGACCTTTCTCCATCAATTAGGAATCCGATGCCGTCACTAAACACATTCCATAAATTGTAGCCATTTGTTGAGTGTTTTTTTGGTGTGTAATCCGCATATATATCACCATTGCCCTTGATTTTCTTGAATGTATATCCCTTAAATGTCAACATATACACGTGTGATTTAGTTTACGAAGATTTTTCAATGCCGAGAACCTGATCAGAGAGTAAAAAAGGCGTAAGGTTCACAATGGTGTAAAATTGAAATGGGATATAACGGGCTAGGATTCGAGTTACAGGAACAAGGGCCAAACCAACCACCCTAGAATGGAATCGTCGAGCGAAAACACTTGACAACCTCCTAGAAGCAGGTTTTCTTGCCAGCAGTCCTTTCTCCATCAATTAGGAATCTGATGCCGTCACTAAACACATTCCTTAAATTGTAGCCATTTGTTGAGTGTTTTTTTTGGTGTCTAATCCGCATATATATCACCATTGCCCTTGAATTTCTTGACTGTATATCTCTTAAATATCAACATATACACGTGTGATTTAGTTTACGAAGATTTTTCAATGCCTAGAACCTCGATTAGAGAGTAAAAAAGGCGTAAGGTTCACAATGGTGTAAAATTAAAATGGGATATACCGGGCTAGGATTCGAGTTACAGGAACAAGGGCCAAATCAACCACCCAAGACTGGAATCGTCGAGCGAAAACACTTGACAACCTCCTAGAAGCAGCTTTTCTTGCCACAAGACCTTTCTCCATCAATTAGGAATCTGATGCCGTCACTAAACACATTCCTTAAATTGTAGCCATTTGTTGAGTGATTTTTTTTGGTGTCTAATCCGCATATATATCACCATTGCCCTTGATTTTCTTGACTGTATATCTCTTAAATGTCAACATATACACGTGTGATTTAGTTTACCAAGATTTTTCAATGCCGAGAACCTCTATCAGAGAGTAAAGATGGCGTAAGGTTCACAATGGTGTAAAATTAAAATGGGATATACCAGGCTAGGATTCGAGTTACAGGAACAAGGGCCAAACAAACCACCCAAGAATGGAATCGTCGAGCGAAAACACTTGACAACCTCCTAGAAGCAGCTTTTCTTGCCACCAGACCTTTCTCCATCAATTAGGAATCTGATGTCGTCACTAAACACATACCTTAAATTGTTGCCATTTGTCGAGTGTTTTTTTTGGTGTCTAATCCGCATATATATCACCATTGCCCTTGATTTTCTTGACTGTATATCTCTTAAATGTCAACATATAAATGTGTGATTTAGTTTACGAAGATTTTTCAATGCCGAGAACCTCAATCAGAGAGTAAAAAAGGTGTAAGGTTCACAATGGTGTAAAACTAAAATGGGATATACCGGGCTAGGATTCGAGTTACAAGAACAAGGGCCAAACCAACCACCCAAGAATGGAATCGTTGAGCGAAAACACTTGATAACCTCCTAGAAGCAACTTTTTTTGCCACCAGACCTTTCTCCATCAATTAGGAATCTGATGCCGTCACTAAACACATTCCTTAAATTGTAGCCACTTGTTGAGTGTTTTTTTGGTGTCTAATCCGCATATATATCACCATTGCCCTTGATTTTCTTGACTGTATATCTCTTAAATATCAACATACACACATGTGATTTAGTTTACGAAGATTTTTCAATGCCGAGAACCTCGATCAGAGAGTAAAAAAGGCGTAAGGTTCACAATGGTGTAAAATTTAAATGGGATATACCGGGCTAGGATTTGAATTACAGGAACAAGGACCAAACCAACCCCCCAAGAATGGAATCGTCGAGCGAAAACACTTGACAACCTCTTAGAAGAAGCTTTTCTTACCACCAGACCTTTCTCCATCAATTAGGAATCTGATGCCGTCACTAAACACATTCCTTAAATTGTAGCCATTTGTTGAGTGTTTTTTTTGTGTCTAATCCGCATATATATCACCATTGCCCTTGATTTTCTTGACTTTATATCTCTTAAATATCAACATATACACGTGTGATTTAGTTTACGAAGATTTTTCAATGCCGAGAACCTCGATCAGAGAGTAAAAAAGGCGTAAGGTTTACAATGGTGTAAAATTAAAATGGGATATACCGGGCTAGGATTCGATTTACAGGAACAAGGGCCAAACCAACGACCAAGAATGGAATCGTCGTACGAAAACACTTGACAACCTCTTAGAAGCAGCTTTTCTTGCCACCAGACCTTTCTCCATCAATTAGGAATCCGATGCCGTCACTAAACACATTCCATAAATTGTAGCCATTTGTTGAGTGTTTTTTTGGTGTGTAATCCGCATATATATCACCATTGCCCTTGATTTTCTTGAATGTCTATCCCTTAAATGTCAACATATACACGTGTGATTTAGTTTACGAAGATTTTTCAATGCCGAGAACCTGATCAGAGAGTAAAAAAGGCGTAAGGTTCACAATGGTGTAAAATTGAAATGGGATATAACGGGCTAGGATTCGAGTTACAGGAACAAGGGCCAAACCAACCACCCTAGAATGGAATCGTCGAGCGAAAACACTTGACAACCTCCTAGAAGCAGGTTTTCTTGCCAGCAGTCCTTTCTCCATCAATTAGGAATCTGATGCCGTCACTAAACACATTCCTTAAATTGTAGCCATTTGTTGAGTGTTTTTTTTGGTGTCTAATCCGCATATATATCACCATTGCCCTTGAATTTCTTGACTGTATATCTCTTAAATATCAACATATACACGTGTGATTTAGTTTACGAAGATTTTTCAATGCCTAGAACCTCGATTAGAGAGTAAAAAAGGCGTAAGGTTCACAATGGTGTAAAATTAAAATGGGATATACCGGGCTAGGATTCGAGTTACAGGAACAAGGGCCAAATCAACCACCCAAGACTGGAATCGTCGAGCGAAAACACTTGACAACCTCCTAGAAGCAGCTTTTCTTGCCACAAGACCTTTCTCCATCAATTAGGAATCTGATGCCGTCACTAAACACATTCCTTAAATTGTAGCCATTTGTTGAGTGATTTTTTTTGGTGTCTAATCCGCATATATATCACCATTGCCCTTGATTTTCTTGACTGTATATCTCTTAAATGTCAACATATACACGTGTGATTTAGTTTACCAAGATTTTTCAATGCCGAGAACCTCTATCAGAGAGTAAAAATGGCGTAAGGTTCACAATGGTGTAAAATTAAAATGGGATATACCAGGGTAGGATTCGAGTTACAGGAACAAGGGCCAAACAAACCACCCAAGAATGGAATCGTCGAGCGAAAACACTTGACAACCTCCTAGAAGCAGCTTTTCTTGCCACCAGACCTTTCTCCATCAATTAGGAATCTGATGTCGTCACTAAACACATACCTTAAATTGTTGCCATTTGTCGAGTGTTTTTTTTTGGTGTCTAATCCGCATATATATCACCATTGCCCTTGATTTTCTTGACTGTATATCTCTTAGATGTCAACATATAAACGTGTGATTTAGTTTACGAAGATTTTTCAATCCCGAGAACCTCAATCAGAGAGTAAAAAAGGTGTAAGGTTCACAATGGTGTAAAACTAAAATGGGATATACCGGGCTAGGATTCGAGTTACAAGAACAAGGGCCAAACCAACCACCCAAGAATGGAATCGTCGAGCGAAAACACTTGACAACCTCCTAGAAGCAACTTTTTTTGCCACCAGACCTTTCTCCATCAATTAGGAATCTGATGCCGTCACTAAACACATTCCTTAAATTGTAGCCACTTGTTGAGTGTTTTTTTGGTGTCTAATCCGCATATATATCACCATTGCCCTTGATTTTCTTGACTGTATATCTCTTAAATATCAACATACACACGTGTGATTTAGTTTACGAAGATTTTTCAATGCCGAGAACCTCGATCAGAGAGTAAAAAAGGCGTAAGGTTCACAATGGTGTAAAATTAAAATGGGATATACCGGGCTAGGATTTGAATTACAGGAACAAGGACCAAACCAACCCCCCAAGAATGGAATCGTCGAGCGAAAACACTTGACAACCTCTTAGAAGAAGCTTTTCTTACCACCAGACCTTTCTCCATCAATTAGGAATCTGATGCCGTCACTAAACACATTCCTTAAATTGTAGCCATTTGTTGAGTGTTTTTTTTTGTGTCTAATCCGCATATATATCACCATTGCCCTTGATTTTCTTGACTTTATATCTCTTAAATATCAACATATACACGTGTGATTTAGTTTACGAAGATTTTTCAATGCCGAGAACCTCGATCAGAGAGTAAAAAAGGCGTAAGGTTCACAATGGTGTAAAATTAAAATGGGATATACCGGGCTAGGATTCGAGTTACAGGAACAAGGGCCAAACCAACCACCCAAAAATGGAATCGTCGTGCGAAAACACTTGACAACCTCTTAGAAGCAGCTTTTCTTGCCACCAGACCTTTCTCCATCAATTAGGAATCCGATGCCGTCACTAAACACATTCCTTAAATTGTAGCCATTTGTTGAGTGTTTTTTGGTGTGTAATCCGCATATATATCACCATTGCCCTTGATTTTCTTGAATGTATATCCCTTAAATGTCAACATATACACGTGTGATTTAGTTTACGAAGATTTTTCAATGCCGAGAACCTCGATCAGAGAGTAAAAAAGGCGTAAGGTTCACAATGGTGTAAAATTAAAATGGGATATACCGGGCTAGGATTCGAGTTACAGGAACAAGGGCCAAACCAACCACCCAAGAATGGAATCGTCGAGCGAAAACACTTGACAACCTCCTAGAACCAGCTTTTCTTGCCAGCAGACCTTTCTCCATCAATTAGGAATCTGATGCCGTCACTAAACACATTCCTTAAATTGTAGCCATTTGTTGAGTGTTTTTTTTTGGTGTCTAATCTGCATATATATCACCATTGCCCTTGAATTTCTTGACAGTATATCTCTTAAATATCAACATATACACGTGTGATTTCGTTTACGAAGATTTTTCAATGCCTAGAACCTCGATCAGAGAGTAAAAAAGGCGTAAGGTTCACAATGGTGTAAAATTAAAATGGGATATACCGGTCTAGGATTCGAGTTACAGGAACAAGGGCCAAACCAACCACCCAAGAATGGAATCGTCAAGCGAAAACACTTGACAACCTCCTAGGAGCAGCTGTTTTTGCCACCAGACCTTTCTCTATCAATTAGGAATCTGATGCCGTCAGTAAACACATTCCTTAAATTGTAGCCATTTGTTGAGTGATTTTTTTTTGGTGTCTAATCCGCATATATATCACCATTGCCCTTGATTTTCTTGACTGTATATCTCTCAATTGTCAACATATACACGTGTGATTTAGTTTACCAAGCTTTTTCAATGCCGAGAACCTCTATCAGAGAGTAAAAATGGCGTAAGGTTCACAATGGTGTAAAATTAAAATGGGATATACCAGGCTAGGATTCGAGTTACAGGAACAAGGGCCAAACCAACCACCCAAGAATGGAATCGTCGAGCGAAAACACTTGACAACCTCCTAGAAGCAGCTTTTCTTGCCACCAGACCTTTTTCCATCAATTAGGAATCTGATGTCGTCACTAAACACATTCCTTAAATTGTTGCCATTTGTCGAGTGTTATTTTTTGGTGTCTAATCCGCATATATATCACCATTGCCCTTGATTTTCTTGACTGTATATCTCTTAAATGTCAACATATAAACGTGTGATTTAGTTTACGAAGATTTTTCAATGCCGAGAACCTCAATCAGAGAGTAAAAGAGGTGTAAGGTTCACAATGGTGTAAAATGGGATATACCGGGCTAGGATTCGAGTTACAGGAACAAGGGCCAAACCAACCACCCAAGAATGGAATCGTCGAGCGAAAACACTTGACAACCTCCTAGATGCAGCTTTTCTTCCACCAGACCTTTCTCCATCAATTAGGAATCTGATGCCGTCACTAAACACATTCCTTAAATTGTAGCCATTTGTTGAGTGTTTTTTTTGTGTCTAATCTGCATATATATCAACATTGCCCTTGATTTTCTTGACTGTATATCTCTTAAATATCAACATATACACGTGTGATTTAGTTTACGAAGATTTTTCAATGCCGAGAACCTCGATCAGAGAGTAAAAAAGGCGTAAGGTTCACAATGGTGTGAAATTAAAATGGGATATACCGGGCTAGGATTCGAGTTACAGGAACAAGGGCCAAACCAACCACCCAAGAATGGAATCGTCGAGCGAAAACACTTGACAACCTCCTAGAAACAGCTTTTCTTGCCACCTGACCTTTCTCCATCAATTAGGAATCAGATGCCGTCACTAAACACATTCCTTAAATTGTAGCCATTTGTTGAGTGATTTTTTTTTGGTGTCTAATCCGCATATATATCACCATTGCCCTTGATTTTCTTGACTGTATATCTCTTAAATGTAAACATATACAAGTGTGACTTAGTTTACGAAGATTTTTCAATGCCGAGAACCTCGATCAGAGAGTAAAAAAGGCGTAAGGTTCACAATGGTGTAAAATTAAAATGAGATATACCGGGCTAGGATTCGAGTTACAGGAACAAGGGCCAAACCAAACACCCAAGAATGGAATCGTCGAGCGAAAACACTTGATAACCTCCTAGAAGCAGCTTTTCTTGCCACCAGACCTTTCTCCATCAATTAGGAATCTGATGCCGTCACTAAACACATTCCTTAAATTGTAGCCATTTGTTGAGTGTTTTTTTTGGTGTCTAATCCGCATATATAAAACCATTGCCCTTGATTTTCTTGACTGTATATCTCTTAAATATAAATATATACACGTGTGATTTAGTTTACGAAGATTTTTCAATGCCGAGAACCTCGATCTGAGAGTAAAAAAGGCATAAGGTTCACAATGGTGTAAAATTCAAATGGGATATACCGGGCTAGGATTCGAGTTACAGGAACAAGGGCCAAACTAACCACCCAAGAATAGAATCGTCGAGCGAAAACACTTGACAACCTCCTAGAAGCAGCTTTTCATGCCACCAGACCTTTCTCCATCAATTAGGAATCTGATGCCGTCACTAAACACATTCCTTAAATTGTAGCCATTTGTTGAGTGATTTTTTTTGGTGTCTAATCCGCATATATATCACCATTGCCCTTGATTTTCTTGACTGTATATCTCTTAAATGTAAACATATACACGTGTGACTTAGTTTACGAAGATTTTTCAATGCCGAGAACCTCGATCAGAGAGTAAAAAAGGCGTAAGGTTCACAATGGTGTAAAATTAAAATGAGATATACCGGGCTAGGATTCGAGTTACAGGAACAAGGGCCAAACCAACCACCCAAGAATGGAATCGTCGAGCGAAAACACTTGATAACCTCCTAGAAGCAGCTTTTCTTGCCACCAGACCTTTCTCCATCAATTAGGAATCTGATGCCGTCACTAAACACATTCCTTAAATTGTAGCTATTTGTTGAGTGTTTTTTTTGGTGTCTAATCCGCATATATAAAACCATTGCCCTTGATTTTCTTGACTGTATATCTCTTAAATATAAATATATACACGTGTGATTTAGTTTACGAAGATTTTTCAATGCCGAGAACCTCGATCTGAGAGTAAAAAAGGCATAAGGTTCATAATGGTGTAAAATTAAAATGGGATATACCGGGCTAGGATTCGAGTTACAGGAACAAGGGCCAAACTAACCACCCAAGAATAGAATCGTCGAGCGAAAACACTTGACAACCTCCTAGAAGCAACTTTTCATGCCACCAGACCTTTCTCCATCAATTAGGAATCTGATGCCGTCACTAAACACATTCCTTAAATTGTAGCCATTTTGTTGGTGCATACGTCTGTCGACGTCGTCTTGTATCGAGTCTTGTATTGTATTAGATAGATCAGGGCACGAAAAACGAGAAAAATGTATTTGTGGGTAATTTTGCACGAAATTACACCTAGGTAATTTCGTACGAAATAAGATGGTAATTTCGCACGAAATTAGATTTCGTGTGAAATCTAATTTCGCTTGAACTATTTCGTGCGAAATTAGCTGCCCTATAAATACCTTTGATGTCTTGTCATTTGTAATTTTCTATTTTCAGTGCCGAACTGCTGCCGAAGTGTCGACTCGCTGTAAAACTTTGCCAAATCAATCAAAAGACAGTTTAAAGTGTATTTCTAGCTGAATTGAACTTGATACGTTTGTTTCCGCTTTTCGTATTGAGCAAAAACTCTTCTGATCGACTCGTTTGGGTCTGGAAACGTTCCTACAAGTGGTATCAGAGCTCAGGAGGAAGAGTTCTTACCAATTCAACTGAAAATTCTGATTTCTACACCTTCTTTTCAAAATTAAACTTGTTTTCAAAGTTAAAATGTCTTGAATTTCTCACATTATACGCGCAATAGTGTTTTAACAAACCCTAGAAAGTTTCAGATCTTAAAACGGCTTAAAACCTGTTCAATTTTGGCAAAAACAGCTCGAGATGATGACATCAGCAGTATTTCGCACGAAATAAGAGTCTAATTTCGCACGAAATTACCTTATTTCGCACCAGTTTGTAATTTCGTTTGAGAGGTCCATAGGAAATTAGCTATTTCGCACCAAATCGGAATTTCGTTTGAGAATTTCGCACGAAATAACGTATTTCGTTTGAAATTGTGTTATTTCGCACGAAATTAGTATTTTCGCTTGAACTGATTTCGTTTGAGACTGTCCTGCAGGGTATTTCGTTTGAACGAGGTTATTTCGTTATAAGTGGTATTTCGTTTGAAGAATTAATTTCGTTTGAAAGATTGTTTTGTGAAAATTATTGTCGAAACATGGAAGAGGAATTTTATAACGCATTTGCTACTACTCTGACTACTCCGACATCTGTTACTCAGAACTTGAACATGGAAAATGAAACGGGCACTATGCAAAAACCGCCTAAGCTCATGAATATTGAGGAATATAAAGGATGGGAAGAGCGTTTCGAAAATTGGGTTCAAGCAAATTATTTGGATGCTTGGGAATGTGTTGAAACAAAATATGTTAGACCAACGAATGATGACGAGGAGGAGATTGCTATTAAAGATCTAAGTGTTGATGACAGAAAGAAATATAAAAATGAAAATATGATGATCAGTTTATTGCATCAAGCTGTTAAAGAAGATATCTTGGTTTTATTGCAACACAATGGAAGTGCATACTCTATCTGGAAAGAGACGATTAAGAACAAAAAGTCACTTTTGAAAAAGGAATTTGATCTATTTTGAGGTTTGCGAACTGAGAGTACCAAGCATATTATTGAAAGGTATTGCAATCTGTTAGTCCAAATGAAGAGAGTGAGCATCACAAAAGATAATGAAGAGTTGATAGAAAAGTTGGCTGATGCGTTGCCACATGAAACTTGGGGCACATATCTCATGATGTTGAGAAATAAGAAAGATTTTAGTAATTTGACACTGAATAAGTTCATTGAAAAACTTGAAGCTCAAGAGATGGAGCAAAGGAAAATCTCAAGAATGAAGGATTTTGATGGTGAACAAGATATCGGTCTATATTACAAAGGAGGGATTAGTGATAAGGCCAATATGTCACCAAAGGTTGAAACTGCATTGAATGCTAAGAGTTCGCCTGGAGGGTCATCTCAAGGATCAAACAGCAAAACAGGATTTTTTTCATATCCATCATTTGATCCAAATTTTTCAACAACCAAGAATGGCAAGAGATTACAATGCAACATTGTTTTGAAACTTGAAAATGGTGAAAAATTGTCGAAAGAGGTTGCAAAAGGTCACATGTCGTTGTTGGGAACTGTATTAGAATCATATGAAAGTTTAGTTGTAGGAAAGATCGGGAATCCATTGTTGAAAAAAGAGGATTACAATCAGATTGATGCCGAGGAGATGGAATTGATGGATATAAAGTGGTGTTTGGCGAGTGTTTTGAGAAGAACCGAAAAGTTTAAACAAATTATGGGAAGGGATGATTTCCGTGATGCAAATGTTTCTACTTTAGGATTTGATAAATCTAAAGTTACTTGTTTTCGTTGCAGGGAAAAAGGACACTTCAAAAGGGAGTGCACAAACCGCGAAGCAAGTGGAGCTCAAAATCCGTTCAACAACAATGATTATTATCGGAAAGCAATTTATCATCAAGTTGCTCAACAATCACATCAACAACAACCACAAACTGCTCATGCCAGGAAGGAGATTGAAGAGTCATCAAAGAAAGCTTATTTGATGAGCAAAATAATTGATCAAGATGATGAAAAATTACCAGAAGGATTTGGCTGGGCAAATTTTAGTTGGGATGATTATGATCCTAACAAAACTCCAAAGCAAAAAGCTTTTGTTGCCCGAGTTAAAGAAGACAGTGATAATGATGATGATTATTATGCAAGAAGAATGGAAAAACACTTAAGAATGTTAGAGGAGAGTGACAGTGATGATGAAAAAGCTAAAAAGAAAAAGAAGAAGGTTAAAAAACCAGTTAGCAGTGATGATGAAGAAGTTTCTATGATAAGGAAGAAAATTAAAGACATTCCAGTTTTCAAAGTTGATGCAGAAGCTGATGCACAGAAGATTCATGTGAAATGTGAAAACTGTGAAGCAGTGAATAAGCAAAGCAGTATTTTGATTCACAACATGAACCACTTGAAAGAATCTTATGATGTTCTAAACAAAGCAATGAATCAGTACAACCAATCAAGCAGTGAACAAGCAACAGCCATGAAAACACTTCAAGGAGCTTTAATGACAAAGCAGAAAGTTGTCAACAATTACATTGAGAAATGTGTTGTGCTTGAACAGAAATTGGAAAATCAAAGGATTGAAACAGAAAGAGTTAATAGATTGTTAAAAAGTTACTCATGTACTTCGTATGTTATTGACAGGATTTATCCAACCGTTGAAGGCATGAAGGCATTTGATGAAGATGAAGTATCTGAAGACAACAGTTCTGAAAAGAAGAAGGATACTGAAATGAAGATTTCTGGTAAGAAACAAGATGCCAGTTACAACAAGTGTCCACCCCCGCTTGAAAATGGATATTCTCCTAGAAATCCAAATTCAGAAAGAGTCAAAAAGGCAACCAATTTACAGTGGGAGTCCGAGTCTTCAGAAAATTTGCCAGACAACATTGATGTTACTTTCACATCGTCTGACACTGATCATGAGTCCGAATTAATAAAGAAAGTGGTCGATCAGGTGTTGGATAACGATGAAACCGAGGAGTCAAAGTTGGAGTCAAATTCAGAGTCAAAGTCTGACAAGTCAAAGTCAACAGTCAAAAAGGACAAACGGGTTTACAATAAAGAGTTTTTGTTATCAAAATCTAATTTGAATGACGAACCAATAAAAGTGGCATATACTTTGAATGATTCTGACAAATTATATTCTGATGAAGAATTTCTAATAAGAGGTGTTAAAACTGAAATGATCAAAAAGGTTTTCAAATTAACAGAAATTAATATTTCTGAAATGAAAGATGTAAATCTTTCTGAAAAACCTAAAAAATACACCTCAAGAGATCAACAAAGGTTAAATAAGAAAAAAAGGTTACAGTTCTGGTTCTGGTCTTTAAAAGAAACCAAACCATAACGGTAATTTCAAAAGGAAAGGTTTAGGATTTATTCCACCGAAAAATCATAAAAATGAAAAAACTTATAAAACAAAAACTGTATTTGTTGCAGGAATATCATCTGAAGAAGAAAAGGAGCAATTGTTCAGAAAGCAGACAAACAAAGAATTCCTTGCTATGAAGCAAGAAGAAATGAAGAAAGATGTTTCTCAACAAAAGAAGGAGACAAGAACCTGTTTTCAATGCAAAATAGTTGGTCATATTGCCAGGAATTGTCCAAAGGCAATTCAATCAAATCAGGAAGTGTCTCGTAAACTTAAAGAGAAGACAGTTGAAAATGAACTGCCAACCAAACCTCTTATAGTTTTCAAAAACTCAAAATTTGAGGTTGGTGAATGTTCAAAAAGGTTTTACAAAAGAAAAGCAAATCTTGACAATCAAAAATGGGTTGTTAAGAAATCTGATGATAGTTCTAGAAATGATTCTGATTTGTCAAAATCAGAGGAGCTATTTTCTGGCGATGAATCTGATTCCACAAAGTCAGAGGAGCCACAGGTTGAGTTAAAAGATGGAAAATCAGTTCCACCAATGGATGATGCAAATTTTCCACCATTGAGGGCTGAGAATTTTAAACAAAAAGTTGGTAAAATTGGAATTTCAAATCAATTTTTCTCTGAAAAGAAAGAATTTGATATTGAAAAAGCTTTTAACCCCACAGTTCAAAATATTTTTGGAAAAATGGTTGACGGAAAGGTCAAAGGGGTTAAGGAATTTTATGAGAAGAAAACGAAGAAACCAGGTAAAGATGGGTCATCCCAGGTTTGTGACTGGGATGGAACCTATTGTGATGATTGAAAACCATGACTTTCCGGAGCTCCCAAGTTGGTAATCGTGGAGCAGGAATCGGCATATTTCTTGAGAAATTCACGTTTGTGATATTTCGACTTACAAGTGGTAAATCAGGGACATTAAGTTGTACTTGATTTTCTACAAGTGGTATTTATTGATTGAACTTAAAATTGTTAAATTTTTCAAATGGTTAAAGAAGAACAAGGTGATGAATTGATCCCCTAATCTACAAGTGGTTTTATGAAATCAACAAAACTAATTTTCCGGAAAAACCATTTTGATTAAAACAAACTTAAGTGTTTTGAAATCATAATGGGAAAATAGTTTGTTGTAAGGGGGAGTTCTGATTGTTTATGCCAAGTGAATGGCGAATTGTAACAATTCACATCATGTTGTCACCTTCTGGGTACAGTTTGTTTTCAAATTTATTTAAATGATTTTGCATTTTAGGGGGAGTAAGAATTTCAGAAAATCCAAAAACATTTGAAAATTTGAAAAAGTCAAAAACATGATAAAATTCCAAATGAGTTTTGTTGTAAAAAGAGGAAATGATAGTACATCAGTGGACTATCACAGCATGCTAAAGAATTGGAAAGTCAAATGTGATAAACGGTCTCACGGATGATGTGCCAGTAGGTTTTTGCACACTTAGTAGATTGTGTCGAGATATAAACCTAAAATTCAAACTTACTTATATCGTGGGGAACATCTCTTGGATATATGGGTAACCCCCGAAATCTTGTTTGAAAGGTCCCTCTTTCTGAGATACTAGGTCTTTATGCTTAGTGATATCTGGGGTATTATCTCGGGACTTCTGATTTTTCGGAAGCAATGGCCTAGTCCCCGGAGAATACTTTCTGCTTGCTTGAAATATAGCACCCCCCTCAGCATAAAAAATGATGAAACATTGCAAAATGCTAATCATGTGCTGTTGAAGAAAAGATTCTCTAAAGGGAACACACCAAAAAGTCGAAGCCGTCATCTCTCAGATTTTGCGGAAGCAATAGCCTGAGCTCTCATGGCCCTCGCATTTAACCATCATGTGCTGTTGAAGAAAAGATTCTCTAAAGGGAACACACCAAAAAGTCGAAGCCGTCATCTCTCAGATTTTGCGGAAGCAATAGCTTGAGCTCTCATGGCCCTCGCATTTAACCCTTTACAGATATCATCTAGGTATACTCACCTGTAAGACTGAATATTGGGATCTGGATACGGGAGTATATTCTGAGGTGGGACACGCGAATAAGTTTAAGTGCTTAAAACATTAATCTCGTATCTCGAAACAATTGAAATTTGTGTGAAAATTTAAGTGGATCAGTATACTGACAATCTAAGTGAATCGTTTAGAACTTAAAATGTTTAAAGCTTAACGGTGTTGGTGATTTGTCTCAGAAACTGATATGATCCTCTTACGCAAACTCACAAAAATATTGTCTGTAAATATTTCTTTATTGCATTTCTTTAAAGTCAAAAATCCAAAAAGATTTTTAGTGTGTTTTAGCATAAAAATTTTGAAAAAATACAAAAAGATTTTAGACAACTGATGTTGAAAAGCTGATTTTCAAAATTCCAAGTGCTAAACATGATGAACAGGGTTGGGAAAGTTTGTGTGAAGAAATTCTTACAAGTGATTTTTAGTGAATAAAATTTTGAAAGTTTGCTTACAAGTGGTCATCAGAAATTTTTTAAATGTTAAATCATTCTATTTCTGCTTGAGATTTCTAAATTTGACAAAGTTTAAATTTGAGAAATTTACTTTGAGGTAGAGAATGTGCAGGAATGAAGATTGATTAGAGCTAGGTTATGATTTCTGAGGATCTTGTGGTTACAATGAGCCAGGTCATGATCTTGAATCTGTGGAAGCCAGACTGCGATCCCAAGCACAATTTAAGGGGGAGTCTGAAGTTGTATGGAGCCAAGTTCTGATCCTGGACCTGATGTTTACGTAAGTTGATGATGCTGATGAACTTAAGGAATCAAGAGATCTGATTAAGAGAGTGTAAGAGCCAGCTACAGATCTTGGGATGATAGAGAGATAAGAGTCAGGTCGAGATCCTGGAAAAGAAAGAGAAGAGAAAGATTGAGGATGCTTTACATTGTTAGATATTTCAGAGAAAGCTCGAGAAGACTGATAAAGACTGAAGATTGAAGACTCGACACCGAAGACTTCGACAACATCCGAGGGGGAGTCTGTTGGTGCATATGTCTGTCGACTACGTCTTGTATCGAGTCTTGTATTGTATTAGATAGATCAGGGCACGCAAAATGAGAAAAATGTATTTGTGGGTAATTTCGCACGAAATTACACCTAGGTAATTTCGCACGAAATAAGATGGTAATTTCGCATGAAATTAGATTTCGTGTGAAATCTAATTTCGCTTGAACTCTTTCGTGCGAAATTAGCTGCCTTATAAATACCTTTGATGTCTTGTCATTTGTAATTTTCCGGTTTCAGTGCCGAACTGCTGCCGAAGTGTCGACTCGCTGTAAAACTTTGTCAAATCAATCAAAAGACAGTTTAAAGTGTATTTCTAGCTGAATTGAACTTGATACGTTTGTTTCCGCCTTTCGTATTGAGCAAAAACTCTTCTGATCGACTCGTTTGGGTCTGGAAACGTTCTTACACATTTGTTGAGTGTTTTTTTGGTGTGTAATCCGCATATATATCACCATTGCCCTTGATTTACTTGACTGTATATCTCTTAAATGTCAACATATACACGTGTGATTTAGTTTACGAAGATTTTTCAATGCCGAGATCCTCTATCAGAGAGTAAAAAAGGCGCAAGTTTCACAATGGTGTAAAATTAAAATGGGATATACCGGGCTAGGATTCGAGTTACAGGAACAAGGGCCAAACCAACCACCCAAGAATGGAATCGTCGAGCGAAAACACTTGACAACCTCCTAGAAGCAGCTTTTCTTGCCACCAGACCGTTCTCCATCAATTAGGAATCTGATGTCGTCACTAAACACATTCCTTAAATTGTAGCCATTTGTTTAGTGTTTTTTTTGTGTCTAATCCGTATATATATCACCATTGCCCTTGATTTTATTGACTGTATATCTCTTAAGTATCAACATATACACGTGTGATTTAGTTTACGGAGATTTTTCAATGCCGAGAACCTCGATCAGAGAGTAAAAAAGGCGTAAGGTTCACAATTGTGTAAAATTAAAATGGGATATACCGGGCTAGGATTCGAGTTACAGGAACAAGGGCCAAACCAACCACCCAAGAATGGAATCGGCGAGCGAAAACACTTGACAACCTCCTAGAAGCAGCTTTTCTTACCACCAGACCTTTCTCCATCAATTAGGAATCTGATGCCATCACTAAACACATTCCTTAAATTGTAGCTATTTGTTGAGTGTTTTTTTTGGTTTCTAATCCGCATGTATATCACCATTGCCCTTGATTTTCTTGACTGTATATCTCTTAAATATCAACATATACACGTGTGATTTAGTTTACGAAGATTTTTCAAAGCCGAGAACCTCGATCAGAGAGTAAAAAAGGCGTAAGGTTCACAATGGTGTAAAATTAAAATGGGATATACCGGGCTAGGATTCGAGTTAGAGGAACAAGGGCCAAACCAACCACCAAAGAATGGAATCGTCGAGCGAAAACACTTGACAAACTCCTAGAAGCAGCTTTTCTTGCCACCGGTCCTTTCTCCATCAATTAGGAATCTGAAGCCGTCACTAAACACATTCCTTAAATTGTAGCCATTTGTTGAGAGATTTTTTTTGGTGTCTAATCCGTATATATATCACCATTGCCCTTGATTTTCTTGACTGTATATCTCTTAAATGTCAACATATACACGTTTGATTTAGTTTACAAAGATTTTTCAATGCCGAGAACCTCTATCAGAGAGTAAAAAAGGCGTATGGTTCACAATGGTGTAAAATTAAAATGTGATATACCGGGCTAGGATTGAGTTACAGGAACAAGGGCCAAACCAACCACCCAAGAATGGAATCGTCGAGTGAAAACACTTGACAACCTCCTAGAAGTAGCTTTTCTTGCCACCAGACCTTTCTCCATCAATTAGGAATCTGATGTCGTCACTAAACACATTCCTTAAATTGTAGCCATTTGTTGAGTGTTTTTTTTTTGTGTCTAATCCGCATATATATCACAATTGCCCTTGATTTTCTTGACTGTATATCTCTTAAATATCAACATATACACGTGTCATTTAGTTTACGAAGTTTTTTCAATGCCGAGAACCTCGATCAGAGAGTAAAAAAGGCGTAAGGTTCACAATGGTGTAAAATTAAAATGGGATATACGGGACTAGGATTCGAGTTTCAGGAACAAGGGCCAAACCAACCACCCAAGAATGGAATCGACGAGCGAAAACACTTGAAAATTCCTAGAAGCAGCTTTTCTTACCACCAGACCTTTCTCCATCAATTAGGAATCTGATGCCGTCACTAAACACATTCCTTAAATTGTATCCATTTGTTGAGTGTTTTTTTCGGGTGTCTAATCCGCATATATATCACCATTGCCCTTGATTTTCTTGACTGTATATCTCTTAAATATCAACATATACACGTGTGATTTAGTTTACGAAGATTTTTCAAAGCCAGGAACCTCGATTAGAGAGTAAAAAAGGTGTAAGGTTCACAATGGTGTAAAATTAAAATGGGATATACCGGGCTTGGATTCGAGTTACAGGAACAAGGGCCAAACCAACCACCCAAGAATGGAATCGTCGAGCGAAAACACTTGACAACCTTCTAGAAGCAGCTTTTCTTGCCACCAGACCTTTCTCCATCAATTAGGAATCTGATGCCGTCACTAAACACATTCCTGAAATTGTAGCCATTTGTTGAGTGTTTTTTTTGGTGTCTAATCCGCATATATATCACCATTGCCCTTGATTTTCTTGACTGTATATCTCTTAAATGTCAACATATAAACGTGTGATTTAGTTTACGAAGATTTTTAAATGCCGAGAACCTCGATCAGAGAGTAAAAAAGGCGCAAGGTTCCCAATGGTGTAAAATTAAAATTGGATATACCGGGCTAGGATTCGAGTTAATGGAAGAAGGGCTAAACCAACCACCCAAGAATGGAATTGTCGAGCGAAAACACTTGACAACCTCCTAGAAGCAGCTTTGCTTACCACCAGACCTTTCTCCATCAATTAGGAATCTGATGCCGTCACTAAACACATTCCTTAAATTGTAGCCATTTGTTGAGTGTTTTTTTTTTGTGTCTAATCCGCATATATATCACCATTGCCCTTGATTTTCATGACTGTATATCTCTTAAATATCAACATATACACGTGTGATTTAGTTTACGAAGATTTTTCAATGCCGAGAACCTCGATCAGAGAGTAAAAAAGGCGTAAGGTTCACAATGGTGTAAAAATAAAATGGGATATACCGGGCTAGGATTCGAGTTAGAGGAACAACAAACCAACCACCCAAGAATGGAATCGTCGAGCGAAATCACTTGACAACCTCCTAGAAGCAGCTTTTCTTGCCACCAGACCTTTGTCCATCAATTAGGAATCTGATGACGTCACTAAACACATTCCTTAAATTGTAGCCATTTGTTAAGTGATTTTTTTTTTGTGTCTAATCCGCATATATATCACCATTGCCCTTGATTTTCTTGACTGTATATCTCTAAAATATCAACATATACACGTGTGATTTAGTTTACGAAGATTTTTCAATGCCGAAACCCTCGATCAGAGAGTAAAAAAGGCGTAAGGTTCACAATGGTGTAAAATTAAAATGGGATATACGGGACTAGGATTCGAGTTACAGGAACAAGGGCCAAACCAACCACCCAAGAATGGAATCGACGAGCGAAAACACTTGAAAACTTCCTAGAAGCAGCTTTTCTTACCACCAGACCTTTCTCCATCAATTAGGAATCTGATGCCGTCACTAAACACATTCCTTAAATTGTATCCATTTGTTGAGTGTTTTTTTTCTGGTGTCTAATCCGCATATATATCACCATTGCCCTTGATTTTCTTGACTGTATATCTCTTAAATATCAACATATACACGTGTGATTTAGTTTACGAAGATTTTTCAAAGCCAGGAACCTCGATTAGAGAGTAAAAAAGGTGTAAGGTTCACAATGGTGAAAAATTAAAATGGGATATACCGGGCTTGGATTCGAGTTACAGGAACAAGGGCCAAACCAACCACCCAAGAATGGAATCGTCGAGCGAAAACACTTGACAACCTTCTAGAAGCAGCTTTTCTTGCCACCAGTCCTTTCTCCATCAATTAGGAATCTGATGCCGTCACTAAACACATTCCTGAAATGGTAGCCATTTGTTGAGTGTTTTTTTTTTGGTGTCTAATCCGCATATATATCACCATTGCCCTTGATTTTCTTGATTGTATATATCTTAAATGTCAACATATAAACGTGTGATTTAGTTTACGAAGATTTTTCAATGCCGAGAACCTCGATCAGAGAGTAAAAAAGGCGTAAGGTTCACAATGGTGTAAAATTAAAATGGGATATACCGGGCTAGGATTCGAGTTAATGGAAGAAGGGCCAAACCAACCACCCAATAATGGAATTGTCGAGCGAAAACACTTGACAACCTCCTAGAAGCAGCTTTGCTTACCACCAGACCTTTCTCCATCAATTAGGAATCTGATGCCGTCACTAAACACATTCCTTAAATTGTAGCCATTTGTTGAGTGTTTTTTTTTGTGTCTAATCCGCATATATATCACCATTGCCCTTGATTTTCATGACTGTATATCTCTTAAATATCAACATATACACGTGTGATTTAGTTTACGAAGATTTTTCAATGCCGAGAACCTCGATCAGAGAGTAAAAAAGGCGTAATGTTCACGATGGTGTAAAAATAAAATGGAATATACCGGGCTAGGATTCGAGTTAGAGGAACAACAAACCAACCACCCAAGAATGGAATCGTCGAGCGAAAACACTTGACAACCTCCTAGAAGCAGCTTTTCTTGCCACCAGACCTTTGTCCATCAATTAGGAATCTGATGCCGTCACTAAACACATTCGTTAAATTGTAGCCATTTGTTAAGTGATTTTTTTTGTGTCTAATCCGCATATATATCACCATTACCCTTGATTTTCTTGACTTTATATCTCTTAAATGTCAACATATACACGTGTGATTTAATATACGAAGATTTTTCAATGCCGAGATCCTCGATCAGAGAGTAAAAAAGGCGTAAGGTTCACAATGGAGTAAGATTAAAATGGGATATATCGGGCTAGAATTCGAGTTACAGGAACAAGGGCTAAACCAACCACCTAAGAATGGAATCGTCGGGTGAAAACACTTGACAACCTACTTAAAGCAGGTTTTCTTACCACCAGACCTTTCTCCATCAATTAGGAATCTGATGCCGTCACTAAACACATTCATTAAATTGTAGCCATTTGTTGAGTGTTTTTTTTTGTGTCTAATCCGCATATATATCACCATTGCCCTTGATTTTCTTGACTGTATATCTCTTAAATATCAACATATACACGTGTGATTTAGTTTACGAAGATTTTTCAATGCCGAGAACCTCGATCAGAGAGTAAAAAAGGCGTAAGGTTCACAATGGTGTAAAATTAAAATGGGATATACCGGGCTAGGATTCGAGTTACAGGAACAAGTGCCAAACCAACCACCCAAGAATGGAATCGTCGAGCGAAAAAACTTGACAACCTCCTAGAAGCAGCTTTTCTTGTCACCAGACCTTTCTCCATTAATTAGGAATCTGATGCCGTCACTAAATACATTCCTTAAATTGTAGCCATTTGTTGAGTGCTTTTTTGTTGGTGTCTAATCCGCATATATATCACCATTGCCCTTGATTTTCTTGATTGTATATCTCGTAAACATAAAATATACACGTGTGATTTAGTTTATGAAGATTTTACAATGCCGAGAACCTCTATCAGAGAGTAAAAAAGGCGTAAGGCTCACAATGGTGTAATATTAAAATGGGATATACCGGGCTAGGATTCGAGTTACTGGAACAAGGGCCAAACCAACCACCCAAGAATGGAATCGTCGAGCGAAAACACTTGACAACCTCCTAGAAGCAGCTTTTCTTACCACCAGACCTTTCGCCATCAATTAGGAATCTGATGCCGTCACTAAACATATTCCTTAAATTGTAGCCATTTGTTGGGTGTTTTTTTTGGTGTCTAATCCGCATATATATCACCATTGCCCTTGATTTTCTTAACTGTATATCTCTTAAATGTCAACATATACACGTGTGATTTAGTTTAAGAAGATTTTTCAATGCCGAGAACCTCGATCAGAGAGTAAAAAAGGCGTAAGGGTCACAATGGTGTAAAATTAAAATGGGATATACCGGGCTAGGATTCGAGTTACAGGAACAAGGGCCAAACCAATCCCCCAAGAATGGAATCGTCGAGCGAAAACACTTAACAACCTCCTAGAAGCAGCTTTTCTTACCACCAGACCTTTCGCCATCAATTAGGAATCTGATGCCGTCACTAAACACATTCCTTAAATTGTAGCCATTTGTTGAGTGTTTTTTTTGGTGTCTAATCCGCATATATATCACCATTGCCCATGATTTCCTTGATTGTATATCTCTTAAATATCTACATATAGACGTGTGATTTAGTTTACGAAGATTTCTTCAATGCCGAGAACCTCGATCAGAGAGTAAAAGAGGCGTAAGGTTCACAATGGTGTAAAATTAAAATGGGATATACCGGGCTAGGATTCGAGTTACAAGAACAAGGGCCAAACCAACCACCCAAGAATGGAATCGTCGAGCGAAAACACTTGACAACCTCCTAGAAGCAGCTTTTCTTCCCACCAGACCTGTCGCCATCAATTAGGAATCTGATGCCGTCACTAAACACATTCCTTAAATTGTAGCCATTTGTTGAGTGATTTTTTTTGGTGTCTAATCCGCATATATATCACCATTGCCCTTGATTTTCTTGACTGTATATCTCTTAAATGTCAACATATACACGTGTGATTTAATTTACGAAGATTTTTCAATGCCGAGAACCTCGATCAGAGAGTAAAAAAGGCGTAAGGTTCACAATGGTGTAAAAATAAAATGGGATATACCGGGCTAGGATTCGAGTTACAGGAACAAGGGCCAAACCAACCACCCAAGAATGGAATCGTGGAGCGAAAACACTTGACAACCTCCTAGAAGCAGCTTTTCTTGCCACCCGATCTTTGTCCATCAATTAGACATCTGATGCCGTCACTAAACACATTCCTTAAATTGTAGCCATTTGTTAAGTGATTTTTTTTTGTGTCTAATCCGCATATATATCACCATTGCCCTTGATTTTCTTGACTGTATATCTCTTAAATGTTAACATATACACGTGTGATTTAGTTTACGAAGATTTTTCAATGCCGAGAACCTCGATCAGAGAGTAAAAAAGGCGTAAGGCTCACAATGGTGTAAGATTAAAATGGGATATACCGGGCTAGGATTCGAGTTACAGGAACAAGGGCCAAACCAACCACCTAAGAATGGAAGCGTCGGGCGAAAACACTTGACAACCTCCTAAAAGCAACTTTTCTTAACACCAGACCTTTCTCCATTAATTAGGAATCTGATGTCGTCACTAAACACATTCCATAAATTGTAGCCATTTTTTGAGTGTTTTTTTTTGGTGTCTAATCCGCATATATATCAGCATTGCCCTTAATTTTCTTGAGTGTATATCTCTTAAATTTCAACATATACACGTGCAATTTTGTTTACGAAGATTTTTCAATGCCGAGAACCTCGATCAGAAAGTAAAAAAGGCGTAAGGTTCACAATGGTGTAAAATTAAAATGGGATATACCGGGCTAGGATTCGAGTTACAGGAACAAGGGCTAAACCAACCACCCAAGAATGGAATCGTCGAGCGAAAACACTTGACAACCTCCTAGAAGCAGCTTTTCTTCCCACCAGACCTGTCGCCATCAATTAGGAATTTGATGCCGTCACTAAACACATTCCTTAAATTGTAGCCATTTGTTGAGTGATTTTTTTTGGTGTCTAATCCGCATATATATCACCATTGCCCTTGATTTTCTTGACTCTATATCTCTTAAATGTCAACATATACACGTGTGATTTAATTTACGAAGATTTTTCAATGCCGAGAACCTCGATCAGAGAGTAAAAAGGGCGTAAGGTTCACAATGGTGTAAAAATAAAATGGGATATACCGGGCTAGGATTCGAGTTACAGGAACAAGGGCCAAACCAACCACCCAAGAATGGAATCGTCGAGCGAAAACACTTGAGAACCTCCTAGAAGCAGCTTTTCTTACCACCAGACCTTTCGCCATCTATTTGGAATCTGATGCCGTCACTAAACACATTCCTTAAATTGTAGCCATTTGTTGAGTGTTTTTTTTGGTGTCTAATCCGCATATATATCACCATTGCCCTTGATTTTCTTGACTGTATAACTCTTAAATATCAACATATACACGTGTGATTTAGTTTAAGAAGATTTTTCAATGCCGAGAACCTCGATCAGAGAGTAAAAAAGGCGTAAGGGTCACAATGGTGTAAAATTAAAATGGGATATACCGGGCTAGGATTCGAGTTACAGGAACAAGGGCCAAACCAATCCCCCAAGAATGGAATCGTCGAGCGAAAACACTTAACAACCTCCTAGAAGCAGCTTTTCTTACCACCAGACCTTTCGCCATCAATTAGGAATCTGATGCCGTCACTAAACACATTCCTTAAATTGTAGCCATTTGCTGAGTGTTTTTTTTGGTGTCTAATCCGCATATATATCACCATTGCCCATGATTTTCTTGATTGTATATCTCTTAAATATCTACATATAGACGTGTGATTTAGTTTACGAAGATTTCTTCAATGCCGAGAACCTCGATCAGAGAGTAAAAGAGGCGTAAGGTTCACAATGGTGTAAAATTAAAATGGGATATACCGGGCTAGGATTCGAGTTACAGGAACAAGGGCCAAACTAACCACCCAAGAATGGAATCGTCAAGCGAAAACACTTGACAACCTCCTAGAAGCAGCTTTTCTTCCCACCAGACCTGTCGCCATCAATTAGGAATCTGATGCCGTCACTAAACACATTCCTTAAATTGTAGCCATTTGTTGAGTGATTTTTTTTGGTGTCTAATCCGCATATACATCACCATTGCCCTTGATTTTCTTGACTGTATATCTCTTAAATGTCAACATATACACGTGTGATTTAATTTACGAAGATTTTTCAATGCCGAGAACCTCGATCAGAGAGTAAAAAAGGCGTAAGGTTAACAATGGTGTAAAAATAAAATGGGATATACCGGGCTAGGATTCGAGTTACAGGAACAAGGGCCAAACCAACCACCCAAGAATGGAATCGTGGAGCGAAAACATTTGACAACCTCCTAGAAGCAGCTTTTCTTGCCACCAGACCTTTGTCCATCAATTAGACATCTGATGCCGTCACTAAACACATTCCTTAAATTGTAGCCATTTGTTAAGTGATTTTTTTTTGTGTCTAATCCGCATATATATCACCATTGCCCTTGATTTTCTTGACTGTATATCTCTTAAATGTCAACATATACACGTGTGATTTAGTTTACGAAGATTTTTCAAAGCCGAGAACCTCGATCAGAGAGTAAAAAAGGCGTAAGGCTCACAATGGTGTAAGATTAAAATGGGATATACCGGGCTAGGATTCGAGTTACAGGAACAAGGGCCAAACCAACCACCCAAGAATGGAATCGTCGAGCGAAAACACTTGACAACCTCCTAGAAGCAGCTTTTCTTCCCACCAGACCTGTCGCCATCAATTAGGAATTTGATGCCGTCACTAAACACATTCCTTAAATTGTAGCCATTTGTTGAGTGATTTTTTTTGGTGTCTAATCCGCATATATATCACCATTGCCCTTGATTTTCTTGACTCTATATCTCTTAAATGTCAACATATACACGTGTGATTTAATTTACGAAGATTTTTCAATGCCGAGAACCTCGATCAGAGAGTAAAAAAGGCGTAAGGTTCACAATGGTGTAAAAATAAAATGGGATATACCGGGCTAGGATTCGAGTTACAGGAACAAGGGCCAAACCAACCACCCAAGAATGGAATCGTCGAGCGAAAACACTTGACAACCTCCTAGAAGCATCCATTTGTTGAGTGTTTTTTTTGGTGTCTAATCCGCATATATATCACCATTGCCCTTGGTTTTCTTGACTGTATATCTCTTAAATATCAACATATACACGTGTGATTTAGTTTAAGAAGATTTTTCAATGCCGAGAACCTCGATCAGAGAGTAAAAAAGGCGTAAGGGTCACAATGGTGTAAAATTAAAATGGGATATACCGGGCTAGGATTCGAGTTACAGGAACAAGGGCCAAACCAATCCCCCAAGAATGGAATCGTCGAGCGAAAACACTTGACAACCTCCTAGAAGCAGCTTTTCTTACCACCAGACCTTTCGCCATCAATTAGGAATCTGATGCCGTCACAAAACACATTTCTTAAATTGTAGCCATTTGTTGAGTGTTTTTTTTGGTGTCTAATCTGCATATATATCACCATTGCCCATAATTTTCTTGATTGTATATCTCTTAAATATCTACATATAGACGTGTGATTTAGTTTACGAAGATTTTTTCAATGCCGAGAACCTTGATCAGAGAGTAAAAAAGGCGTAAGGTTCACAATGGTGTAAAATTAAAATGGGATATACCGGGCTAGGATTCGATTTACAGGAACAAGGGCCAAACCAACCACCCAAGAATGGAATCGTCGAGCGAAAACACTTGACAACCTCCTAGAAGCAGCTTTTCTTCCCACCAGACCTGTCGCCATCAATTAGGAATCTGATGCCGTCACTAAACACATTCCTTAAATTGTAGCCATTTGTTGAGTGATTTTTTTGGTGTCTAATCCGCATATATATCACCATTGCCCTTGATTTTCTTGACTGTATATTTCTTAAATGTCTACATATAGACGTGTGATTTAGTTTACGAAGATTTTTTCAATGCCGAGAACCTCGATCAGAGAGTAAAAAAGGCGTAAGGTTCACAATGGTGTAAAATTAAAATGGGATATACCGGGCTAGGATTCGAGTTACAGGAACAAGGGCCAAACCAACCTTCCAAGAATGGAATCGTCGAGCGAAAACACTTGACAACCTCCTAGAAGCAGCTTTTCTTGCCACCAGACCTTTGTCCATCAATTAGACATCTGATGCCGACACAAAACACATTCCTTAAATTGTAGCCATTTTTTGAGTGTTTTTTTTGTGTCTAATCCGCATATATATCACCATTGCCCTTGATTTTCTTGACTGTATATCTCTTAAATGTCAACATATACACGTGTGATTTAGTTTACGAAGATTTTTCAATGCCGAGAACCTCGATCAGAGAGTAAAAAAGGCGTAAGGCTCACAATGGTGTAAGATTAAAATGGGATAGACCGGGCTAGGATTCGAGTTACAGGAACAAGGGCCAAACCAACCACCTAAGAATGGAATCGTCGGTCGAAAACACTTGACAACCTCCTAAAAGCAGCTTTTCTTACCACCAGACCTTTCTCCATCAATTAGGAATCTGATGCCGTCACTAAACACATTCCTTAAATTGTAGCCATTTTTTGAGTGTTTTTTTTTGGTGTCTAATCCGCATATATATCACCATTGCCCTTGATTTTCTTGACTGTATATCTCTTAAATTTCAACATATACACGTGTGATTTAGTTTACGAAGATTTTTCAATGCCGAGAACCTCCATCAGAGTGTAAAAAAGGCGTAAGGTTCACAATGGTGTAAAATTAAAATGGGATATACCGGGCTAGGATTCGAGTTACAGGAACAAGGGCCAAACCAACCACACAAGAATGGAATCGTCGAGCGAAAACACTTGACAACCTCCTAGAAGCAGCTTTTCTTACCACCAGACCTTTCGCCATCAATTAGGAATCTGATGCCGTCACTAAACACATTCCTTAAATTGTGACCATTTGTTGAGTGTTTTTTTTGGTGTCTAATCCGCATATATATCACCATTGCCCTTGATTTTATTGACTGTATATCTCTTAAATATCAACATATACACGTCTGATTTAGTTTACGAAGATTTTTCAATGCCGAGAACCTCGATCAGAGAGTAAAAAAGGCGTAAGGTTCACAATGGTGTAAAATTAAAATGGGATATACCGGGTTAGGATTCGAGTTACAGGAACAAGGGCCAAACCAACCACCCAAGAATGGAATCGTCGAGCGAAAACACTTGACAACCTCCTAGATGCAGCTTTTCTTCCCACCAGACCTGTCTCCATCAATTAGGAATCTGATGCCGTCACTAAACACATTCCTTAAATTGTAGCCATTTGTTGAGTGATTTTTTTTGGTGTCTAATCCGCATATATATCACCATTGCCCTCGATTTTCTTGATTGTGTATCTCTTAAATGTCAACATATACACGTGTGATTTAATTTACGAAGATTTTTCAATACCGAGAACCTCGATCAGAGAGTAAAAAAGGCGAAAGGTTCACAATGGTGTAAGATTAAAATGGGATATACCAGGCTACGATTCGAGTTACAGGAACAAGGGCCAAACCAACCACCCAAGAATGGAATCGTCGAGAGAAAACACTTGACAACCTCCTAGAAGCAGCTTTTCTTGCCACCAGACCTTTGTCCATCAATTAGCCCTTTGTCCATCAATTAGACATCTGATGCCGTCACTAAACACATTCCTTTAATTGTTGCCATTTGTTAAGTGATTTTTTTTGTGTCTAATCCGCATATATATCACCATTGCCCTTGATTTTCTTGACTGTATATCTCTTAAATTTCAACATATACACGTGTGATTTAGTTTACGAAGATTTTTCAATGCCGATAACCTCGATCAGAGAGTAAAAAAGGCGTAAGGTTCACAATGGTGTAAAATTAAAATGGGATATACCGGGCTAGGATTCGAGTTACAGGAACAAGGGCCAAACCAACCACCCAAGAATGGAATCGTCGAGCGAAAACACTTGACAACCTCCTAGAAGCAGCTTTTCTTACCACCAGACCTTTCGCCATCAATTAGGAATCTGATGCCGTCAATAAACACATTCCTTAAATTGTGACCATTAGTTGAGTGTTTTTTTTGGTGTCTAATCCGCATATATATCACCATTGCCCTTGATTTTCTTGACTGCATATCTCTTAAATATCAACATATACACGTCTGATTTAGTTTACGAAGATTTTTCAATGCCGAGAACCTCGATCAGAGAGTAAAAAAGGCGTAAGGTTCACAATGGTGTAAAATTAAAATGGGATATACCGGGTTAGGATTCGAGTTACAGGAACAAGGGCCAAACCAACCACCCAAGAATGGAATCGTCGAGCGAAAACACTTGACAACCTCCTAGATGCAGCTTTTCTTCCCACCAGACCTGTCTCCATCAATTAGGAATCTGATGCCGTCACTAAACACATTCCTTAAATTGTAGCCATTTGTTGAGTGATTTTTTTTGGTGTCTAATCCGCATATATATCACCATTGCCCTTGATTTTCTTGATTGTGTATCTCTTAAATGTCAACATATACACGTGTGATTTAATTTACGAAGATTTTTCAATACCGAGAACCGCGATCAGAGAGTAAAAAAGGCGAAAGGTTCACAATGGTGTAAGATTAAAATGGGATATACCAGGCTACGATTCGAGTTACAGGAACAAGGGCCAAACCAACCACCCAAGAATGGAATCGTCGAGAGAAAACACTTGACAACCTCCTAGAAGCAGCTTTTCTTGCCACCAGACCTTTGTCCATCAATTAGACCCTTTGTCCATCAATTAGACATCTGATGCCGTCACTAAACACATTCCTTAAATTGTTGCCATTTGTTAAGTGATTTTTTTTGTGTCTAATCCGCATATATATCACCATTGCCCTTGATTTTCTTGACTGTATATCTCTTAAAGTTCAACATATACACGTGTGATTTAGTTTACGAAGATTTTTCAATGCCGATAACCTCGATTAGAGAGTAAAAAAGGCATAAGGTTCACAATGGTGTAAAATTAAAATGGGATATACCGGGCTAGGATTCGAGTTACAGGAACAAGGGCCAAACCAACCACCCAAGAATGGAATCGTCGAGCGAAAACACTTGACAACCTCCTAGAAGCAGCTTTTCTTACCACCAGACCTTTCGCCATCAATTAGGAATCTGATGTCGTCACTAACCACATTCCTTAAATTGTGGCCATTTGTTGAGTGTTTTTTTTGGTGTCTAATCCGCATATATATCACCATTGCCCTTGATTTTCTTGACTGTATATCTCTTAAATATCAACATATACACATGTGATTTAGTTTACGAAGATTTTTCAATGCCGAGAACCTCGATCAGAGAGGAAAAAAGGCGTAAGGTTCACAATGGTGTAAAATTAAAATGGGATATACCGGGTTAGGATTCGAGTTACAGGAACAAGGGCCAAACAAACCACCCAAGAATGGAATCGTCAAGCGAAAACACTTGACAACCTCCTAGATGCAGCTTTTCTTCCCACCAGACCTGTCTCCATCAATTAGGAATGTGATACCGTCACTAAACACATTCCTTAAATTGTAGCCATTTGTTGAGTGATTTTTTTTTGGTGTCTAATCCGCATATATATCACCATTGGCCGTGATTTTCTTGAGTGTGTATCTCTTAAATGTCAACATATACACGTGTGATTTAATTTACGAAGATTTTTCAATACCGAGAACCTCGATCAGAGACTAAAAAAGGCGAAAGGTTCACAATGGTGTAAGATTAAAATGGGATATACCAGGCTACGATTCGAGTTACAGGAACAAGGGCCAAACCAACCACCCAAGAACGGAATCGTCGAGCGAAAACACTTGACAACCTCTTAGAAGCAGCTTTTCTTTCCACCAGACCTTTGTCCATCAATTAGACATCTGATGCCGTCACTAAACACATTCCTTAAAATGTAGCCATTTGTTAAGTGATTTTTTTTTGTGTCTAATCCGCATATATATCACCATTGCCCATGATATTCTTGACTTTATATCTGTTAAATGTCAACATATACACGTATGATTTAGTTTACGAAGATTTTTCAATGCCGAGAACCTCGATCAGAGAGTAAAAAAGGCGTAAGGCTCACAATGGTGTAAGATTAAAATGGGATATACCGGGCTAGGATTCGAGTTACAGGAACAAGGGCCAAAACAACCACCCAAGAATGGAATCGTCGAGCGAAAACACTTGACAACCTCCTAGAAGCAGCGTTTCTTACCACCAGACCTTTCTCCATCATTTAGGAATCTGATGCCGTCACTAAACACATTCCTTAAATTGTAGCCATTTGTTGAGTGATTTTTTTTGGTGTCTAATCCGCATATATATCACCATTGCCTTTGATTTTCTTCACTGTATATCTCTTAAATGTCAACATATACACGTGTGATTTAATTTACGAAGATTTTTCAATGCCGAGAACCTCGATCAGAGAGTAAAAAATGCGTAAGGTTCACAATGGTGTAAAATTAAAATGGGATATACCGGGCTAAGATTCGAGTTACAGGAACAACAAACCAACCACCCAAGAATGGAATCGTCGAGCGAAAACACTTGAAAACCTCCTAGAAGCAGCTTTTCTTGCCACCAGACCTTTGTCCATCAATTAGGAATCTGATGCCGTCACTAAACACATTCCTTAAATTGTAGCCATTTGTTAAGTGATTTTTTTGTGTCTAATCCGCATATATATCACCATTGCCCTTGATTTTCTTGACTGTATATCTTTTAAATGTCAACATATACACGTGTGATTTAGTTTACGAAGATTTTTCAATGCCGAGAACCTCGATCAGAGAGTGAAAAAGGCGTAAGGTTCACAATGGTGTAAGATTAAAATGGGATATACCGGGCTAGGATTCGAGTTATAGGAACAAGTGCCAAACCAACCACCTAAGAATGGAATCGTCGGGCGAAAACACTTGACAACCTCCTAAAAGCAGCTTTTCTTACCACCAGACCTTTCTCCATCAATTAGGAATCTGATGCCGTCTCTAAACACATTCCTTAAATTGTAGCCATTTGTTGAGTGTTTTTTTTTGTGTCTAATCCGCATATATATTACCATTGCCCTTGATTTTCTTGACTGTATATCTCTTAAATATCAACATATACACGTGTGATTTAGTTTACGAAGATTTTTCAATGCCGAGAACCTCGATCAGAGAGTAAAAAAGGCGTATGGTTCACAAAGGTGTAAAATTTAAATGGGATATACCGGGCTAGGATTCGAGTTACAGGAACAAGGGCCAAACCAACCACCCAAGAATGGAATCGTCGAGCGAAAACACTTGACAACCTCCTAGAAGCATCTTTTCTTGCCACCAGACCTTTCTCCATTAATTAGGAATCTGATGCCGTCACTAAATACATTCCTTAAATTGTAGCCATTTGTTGAGTGTTTTTTTGTTGGATTTTAATCCGCATATATATCACCATTGCCCTTGATTTTCTTAACTGTATATCTCTTAAATATAAACATATACACGTGTGATTTAGTTTATGAAGATTTTACAATGCCGAGAACTTCGATCAGAGAGTAAAAAAGGCGTAAGGCTCACAATGGTGTAATATTAAAATGGGATATACCGGGCTAGGATTCGAGTGACAGGAACAAGGGCCAAACCAACCACTCTAGAATGGAATCCTCGAGCGAAAACACTTGACAACCTCCTAGAAGCAGCTTTTCTTACCACCAGACCTTTCGCCAACAACTAGGAATCTGATGCGCATATATATCACCATTACCCTTGATTTTCTTGACTGTATATCTTTTAAATGTCAACATATACACGTGTGATTTAGTTTACGAAGATTTTTCAATGCCGAGAACCTCGATCAGAGAGTAAAAAAGGCGTAAGGTTCACAATGGTGTAAGATTAAAATGGGATATACCGGGCTAGGATTCGAGTTATAGGAACAAGGGCCAAACCAACCACCTAAGAATGGAATCGTCGGGCGAAAACACTTAACAACCTCCTAAAAGCAGCTTTTCTTACCACCAGTCCATTCTCCATCAATTAGGAATCTGATGCCGTCTCTAAACACATTCCTTAAATTGTTGCCATTTGTTGAGTTATTTTTTTGGTGTCTAATCCGCATATATATCACCATTGCCCTTGATTTTCTTGACTGTATATCTCTTAAATGTCAACATATACACGTGTGATTTAATTTACGAAGATTTTTCAATACCGAGAACCTCGATCAGAGAGTAAAAAAGGTGAAAGGTTCACAACGGTGTAAGATTAAAATGGGATATACCAGGGTACGATTCGAGTTACAGGAACAAGGGCCAAACCAACCACCCAAGAATGGAATCGTCGAGCGAAAACAATTGACAACCTCCTAGAAGCAACTTTTCTTACCACCAGACCTTTCTCCATCAATTAGGAATCTGATGCCGTCACTAAACACATTCCTTAAATGGTAGCCATTCGTTGAGTGTTTTTTTGGTGTCTAATCCGCATATATATATCACCTTTGCCCTTGATTTTCTTGACAGTATATCTCTTAAATGTCAACATATACACGTGTGATTTAGTTCACGAAGATTTTTCAATGCCGAGAACCTCGATCAGAGAGTAAAAAAGGCGTATGGTTCACAATGGTGTAAGATTAAAATGGGATATACAATGCTACGATTCGAGTTACAGGAACAAGGGCTAAACCAACCACCCAAGAATGGAATCGTCGAGCGAAAACACTTGACAACCTCCTAGAAGCAGCTTTTCTTGCCACCAGACCTTTCTCCATTAATTAGGAATCTGGTGCCGTCACTAAACATATTCCTTAAATTGTAGCCATTTGTTGAGTGATTTTTTTTGGTGTTTAATCCGCATATATATCACCATTGCCCTTGATTTTCTTGACTGTATATCTCTTAAATGTCAACATAGACACGTGTGATTTAGTTTACGAAGATTTTTCAATGACGAGAACCTCGATCAGAGAGTAAAAAAGGCATAAGGTTCACAATGGTGTAAGATTAAAATGGGATATACCAGGCTACGATTCGAGTTACAGGAACAAGGGCAAAACCAACCACCCAAGAATGGAATCGTCGAGCGAAAACACTTGACAACCTCCTAGAAGCAGCTTTTCTTACCACCAGACCTTTCTCCATCAATTAGGAATCTGATGCCGTCACTAAACCCATTCCTTAAATTGTAGCCATTTGTTGAGTGTTTTTTTGGTGTCTAATCCGCATATATATCACCATTGCCCTTGATTTTCTTGACTGTATATCTCTTAAATGTCAACATATACACGTGTGATTTAGTTTACGAAGATTTTTCAATGCCGAGAACCTTGATCAGAGAGTAAAAAAGGCGTAAGGTTCACAATGGTGTAAAATTAAAATGGGATATACCGGGCTAGGATTCGAGTTACAGGAACAAGGGCAAACCAACCACCCAAGAATGGAATCGTCGAGTGAAAACACTTGACAACCTCCTAGAAGCAGCGTTTCTTACCACCAGACCTTTCTCCATCAATTAGGAATCTGATGCCGTCACTAAACACATTCCTTAAATTGTAGCCATTTGTTGAGTGTTTTTTTTGGTGTCTAATCCTCATATATATCACCATTGCACTTAATTTTCTTGACTGTATATCTCTTAAATGTCAACGTATACACGTGTGATTTAGTTTACGAAGATTTTTCAATGCCGAGTGACGTGATGTCGTGGTCACAATCAAATTTAATCCAAATACAACTAATTAGCTAGCGGTAAGTGGGTATCGAACACAGGGAGTTTGTGGAATGTGTGTTATCTAAGTGTATATCTAACTTGAACAAATTAATCTAATTGCAAATAAAATAAAATTCAAGAGTTGATTTGATTGGATTGGATTTAAAACTAAATTAACTAGTTAAATTGCAAGAGAAAAGTTTTGGTTGTAAACAAATTAGAGACAAATGACCATTCTAGATTTCCGGTTTCAATTGACATTCATGTTAACATTCCACTAGAAAGAACTACATAGACATAGCTTATGTGTGACTACTCGCAGTGATTAAAGGGAACTAAGTACTCAGATTCCTAGAACGTGAGGTTGTTACCCGATGATCAATCAACCCTTACCCGAGCCTAACTATACCCTTGATATCTCGATTGCCAACGGCACCATGAACGTATGGTTTCTATTTAGTCCAATGCAAGAATCAACAAGTTACTAACAAGAAATTAAACACCATAACAAACACACCATTAAGATAGAGGTTGTTATTCTAGAAATTAGGAAAACAACATGAAATGTCTCAAACAAACCTTCAATCCAGGATGATCACAAAGTGTTTAGCCACTCATGGCTCGAATCAACATCATAACACAAGTATTATCGTTCATCAAGATCAAAGACAATAAAACTAATGATTAAGATAGTGTTCTTCAAGCTCTAATCTCCAAAAGTTGCTCCCAAAATCCTCCACAAGCAAGTAGTAACCGAAAACATATGATGAGCCACCATAAAAACCCATGAAATGACAATTTAATGCATAAGTTACGAGTTTGGATCAGTCGGTGCCGTAACCTACGACCCTCCACCATAGGTTACGGCGATCCGCATATTCAGGAAGTCAATATAGCGCCGTAAGCTACGGCGCCTCACCGTAGCTTACGGCGGTCAGCAATTCTTTATGGTGCTTCTCTTCTGATCTACGGTAGACAACTTTTGAGCATGAATGGCCGTAACCTACGGCAAGGCACCGTAGGTTACGACACTGAGTGGGCTATTTCCTTTGTTTCTCCCTCAAAACTTGATTTCTTCATCTCTTAATGATGCCATCTTCCCACTTCCATCCAAGCTTCCTAAATCTCGCACTTTGAGCACCTTAATACCTGCAACATCAAATCATCTAGTGGTTACCAAGTTCAAGCAATTAACCGAAATAAGTATAGAATGTGCATTGTATTAAACCTTTTAAGGGTTGTCCTACAGACCACCCGTCACATCCCCACACTTACCTGTTGCTTGTCCCAAGCAACCCATTCAACAACTATTCATAAACTCAAGCGATCAATCATGTAAACCAAACTAATATATGTCGTCCTTCTACTAACTTTCAATCATACCACAAGACACACCCCTCACAAAAACTCTCAATGACAAGAATTATTAGTATATGATGCTAATACCACTCAATGCGTGTGTGTGTGTGTGTGCGACAATAAGCTTGTATAAAAATCAAGTTTCCTCCTATCAAATATCTAGCATGCTTATGAATCAAAGGAACTTACGGGTTGTAACGAGGCAAGGTGCAAAGGTAAGAAAATTGTGGAATGCATATATAAAAGAGCTAATTGATTTGACCCGGTTTTTATTTCCACTACTAACAAAGCACCAACTATATACAAACTTTTTCAACATTCTCAACTCCCATACAAACTAATCATATCTTTTTGTATTTTTCTCTTTTTTTTTAACTCAACAATATATACAAGAACATCAACAATAACAAAGTAAACTCCTAAACCGGGTCATCTCAAAAGGTAAAATTTTTGTAAGAAGTAGGTTTGGGTCACAACCGAATGGTATAAGGCTCAAACATGGCTTTCTAAGGACCAAACCCCCACCCCTCACAATACCAAGCTCATATATGTAAAGTATGAGGTCCAACCCACCAATCCCGCACTCTCACACATCTAGACGAGGCTTCCTAAAAGTCCCTTATCATTTTCAAAAGCATGCTAATTCTAGGATTTAACAAGAATTCGTACACAAGTTCTATTAACACACAACACACACCGCCACTCAAACAAAAAAAAATATCTATAACAATCATATGTGGCTCAAATTCTCACCAAGAAAAGACTAAGAATGGGTGTCGGTATATCAAGTTGAACAATATCAAGTTTTCAAATTTTGACAATTTTCGCTTGAGTTTACAAATTTTTTTTAAATTCTCAAAAATTCCCCCCATCCCCACACTTGGGATACATTGTCCCAATGTATGGTTTTGAGGGAAGGATCGCTTTAACCATCAATCATCAACACAATCTTTACATCTCAAACCCCAAACTTCTTTTTGTATTGTTTATTTTTTTTATATGAAACTTCAAAAACACCACCGTTAACACATCCAACAAAAACATATCACATCAAAACACCACCCTACCTCCCAACCATAAACAAAAGCAAACAACTAACTACCAATATTTCAAAGCTAAAGAACACAACAAGACTAAGGAAAGAGTACATTGACCTGGTGAAGTTCGCCACAACAGATGTTGTAAATGATCCAATTTCCTATAACCCCTTCACACAAATCTCCGCACATCTTCCCCACACTTGAGTGTTGCCATGGCCCTGAAACATAGAAAAATAAACACAACAAAATCGATATAAAACCCCGGGTTGCCTCCCGAGCAGCGCTAAGTTTCAAGTCTTCAGCCAGACCGTGCCACCCCCCCATTTATGGTGGCTCAAAGAATCGGTTTCTACCACTTCCATCACTACATCGTGTCATTTCGTAAAATGCATCCGTCCCGCTTCGATTCGGTGGGTAATCAAATACACTCCTACTTGATCCCGTATGCGTGTCTTCACGATTCGGTGTGTGATTTATTTTCATTCTTTAACACACATTTTTTATACAATCACTAGACTCACCACCCTTCCCCTCAATGGACTCATAACTAATCACTCTAGTTTGAACATCAAAGGATAACTTACGGTTCTTTTCGGTCATGGTAATAATCTCGTCTCTATAATTGATTTGAGCATTTGCTGTGTATAGAAACGGTCAACCTAAAATTACCCTTTGTTGTGCTGCTATTTTGGTAGAAGCATAATCTAGAACTAGAAAATCCACCGGGTATTCGAATTCTCCCAATCGAATCATAACTTTCTTAACTATTCCCCGTGGACGCCTCCAACTTTCATCCGCCAAACTCACCATGGTGTTTGCATCTTGAAGCGGGCCGAAATCGTACATGTCATATAGCTCACTCGGTAACACACTCATGCTCGCCCCATAATCCAACAATGCATGAGGAATTTTTAGTTTCCCCACTCGGATAGGCACTATTGGCACTCCATACTCTTTATCATTCTCGATTTCAGCATCTTTTTCCAAACCTGCATTCACTTAATACGAAGAAGTTAGCAATGTTTCATTAAATTTAGTACTAGGAACGGTGCTTACCACATTGATATTAACACTTTTAATGTTTTTGGGATTTATCACCATGTCACTTGGTAACTGGCCTTTTGCTTTCTTCAATATCGCCACTTCACTTGCAAGTTGACCCATTTGGGTGGTCAAAGTTTGAATCGCTTTATCACGGGCCTCGTCCTTTTGCGTCCGAACCTCATCACGTTGATTCATTCGTTGCATTTCAACTTGCATCGCCTTCAACATCTCCATTACTTCGTTTCTACCCGAAGAGCTTTGACCCGTTTGATATTGCCTTTGAAATCCTTGGTTTCCTTGGAAATTCTGGTTAGCTTGATTTGAAGGGTTCCCATACCGAAAGTTTGGGTGGTTCCTTAACCCGGGGTGGTAAGTGTTAGAATTCATGTTATAGTTTCTACCACTCCCTCCTTGACCTTGCACCGCATGAACTTCTTCATATTGTCCTTCTTCCACTCCTTGGCAATTTTCAGCCGCATGACCTATTTCATTGCAAATAGCACAAACATCATAAATTTGATTAGAGGTTTGAACATTACCATCGTCAACCGCATGCACTTGTGTTCGGGTAACGGCCGGTCGTGCTCTCCTTGATGCTTGAGCTTTCCTCTTTGAAGTAATTGCCATTTGCTCCAAGAACTCCCAATCGTCATTCTCGTAATTTGTGCCAAAAGACCCATTTGTAATGGACATTAAATCACGAGCATCTTCGGCACTTAACCCCTCGTGGAAGGCATTCATCAACTCCCAAAGTTCAATTCCATGATGAGGGCAATTTTTGATCATCATGTTGAAACGCTCAAAGGCTTCATGAAACATTTCGCCTTGTTGTTGCTGAAAACTCCTCAACCCCTTCCTAGCATCATTGGTCTTTTGAGCGGTGTAAAATTCATCCAAAAATATTTGTTGCATTTCCGCCCAAGTGTAAATAGATGCTGAAGGCAAAGTGTAGAACCACTTCTTTGCCTTATCCTCTAGAGAAAATTGAAACAATGCCAACTTGACATCATCAGCCGAAAAACCTTGACTCCCAAGAGTATTGCAAATTGAGTCATAGGCCTCCAAATGGAAATAAGGCTCCTCTGTTGCTAGACCCTTATATTTCGGCAAAATTTGCAAGGAATTTGTTCTCACTTCAAAAGTCCTCCCTTGATCATTGTGAGGAATAACTACCGGTGAAGGATTTTGAGTGATTACCGGCCTAAAATGCGCTTCAATGCCTCTTGCATGTTCTCTAAGATGCCTTCTTGGCACACCCACCCGAACCCTTGGTCGAATAGGACCCATTGGTCTTTGCATAGGCCCTTGTGGTACATAAGGTTGAAATTGTTGTTGTGGCATCGGTGGGTGTTGAATTGGGCTTTGGAATTGTGGTTGTACATTTTGCGGACGAACTTGTTGCAATGGTATAGGGCGTTGCACTTGTGGCCCTTGTGGCCTTGGCCGAATATATTGTGGTATAATTTGTTGTTGTTGAAACCCACCAACACTTGCCATTACTTGAGATTGGCCATGCACATAAGTAAACTCCCCTTGATCACCATCACCCCCATAAGCATAACCGTCCTCATCATACCCCTCAAAATCTTCATATCCTTCCTCATATCCATCTCCCCCTATACCCGAAGTTTGCACAAATGGAAGAGTCGAATATTGAAAACCCGACTGGTTTGATGGTCTAAAGGTAGAAGTAGCATGAACGACAGTTGAACCTTGTGGTAGTGTATAGGTGGAGGATGATTGACCTGAACCTGAAACTGGGAAGAAATGAGTGAGTGGTGGAATTGTAGTAGAAGGGTTAAAGGAAAGTGTATTTTCTTCTTGAGTGGTAATGGGTGGGGTGGTGTAAGTTGGTGTTGCATCATGAAGTGAAATAGGATTGGTGGTGGTGTTGGGTATGGTAGTGTTTGGTGAAGGTTGCGTGGAAGATGGTATGAAAGGGGGTATGAGTTCACCCGTAGAGGGTGGTGGTGGATCCCTGTATCGAATTGGTGTGATTGGTGTAGCTGGTGTTGTTGGTGAACCACTAATTCTGTTTTCTCTTAGCAAAATTCTGTTTCCTCTTAATGTTCGCTCAATCTCCGGATCAAATGCTAATGGTGATAGCTTGTGAGAGCTTCTAGTACGCATGCACCTGTAAATACCTGCACACTAGCATACCCAGCGTAAACCAGAAAAATAACAAACTAAAAAGGCTAAAAAATAACACACGTTGCGCACTACTCCCCAGCAACGGCGCCAAAATTTGACGTGATGTCATAGTCACAATCAAATTTAATCCAAATACAACTAATTAGCTAGCGGTAAGTGGGTATCGAACACAGGGAGTTTGTGGAATGTGTGTTATCGAAGTGTATATCTAACTTGAATAAATTAATCAAATTGCTAATAAAATAAAATTCAAGAGTTGATTTGATTGGATTGGTTTTAAAACTAAATTAACTAGTTAAATTGCAAGAGAAAAGTTTTGGTTGTAATCAAATTAGAGACAAATGACCATCCTAGATTTCCGGTTTCAATTGACATTCATGTTAACATTCCACTAGAAAGAACTACACACATAGCTCATGTGTGACTACTCGCAATGATGAAAGGGAACTAAGTACTCAGATTCTAGTGGTTACCAAGTTCAAGCAATTAACCGAAATAAGTATAGAATGTGCATTGTATTAAACCTTTTAAGGGTTGTCCTACAGACCACCCGTCACCGAGAACCTCGATCAGAGAGTAAAAAAGGCGTAAGGTTCGCAATGGAGTAAAATTAAAATGGGATATACCGGGCAAGGATTCGAGTTACAGGAACAAGGGCCAAACCAACCACCCAAGAATGGAATCATCGAGCGAAAACACTCGACAACCTCCTAGAAGCAGCTTTTCTTGCCACCAGACCTTTCTCCATCAATTAAGAATCTGATCCCGTCACTAAACACATTCCTTAAATTGTAGCCATTTGTAGAGTTTTTTTTTGGTGTCTAATCCGCATATATATCACTATTGCCCTTGATTTTCATGACTGTATATCTCTTAAATGTCAACATATACACGTGTGATTTAGTTTACGAAGATTTTTCAATGCCGAGAACCTCTATCAGTGAGTAAAAAAGGCGTAAGGTTCACAATGGTGTAAAATTAAATTGGGATATACCGGGCTAGGATTCGAGTTACAGGAACAAGGGCCAAACCAACCACCCAAGAATGGAATCGTTGAGCGAAAACACTTGACAACCTCCTAGAAGCAGCTTTTCTTGCCACCAGACATTTCTCCATCAATTAGGAATCTGAGGCCGTTACTAAACACATCCCTTAAATTGTAGCCATTTGTTGAGTGTTTTTTTTTTGGTGTCTAATCCGCATATATATCACCATTGCCCTTGATTTTCTTGAATGTATATCTCTTAAATGTCAACATATACACTTGTGATTTAGTTTACGAAGATTTTTCAATGCCGAGAACCTCGATCAGAGAGTAAAAAAGGCGTAAGGTTCACAATGGTGTAAGATTAAAATGGGATATAACGGGCTAGGATTCGAGTTACTGGAACAAGGGCCAAACCAACCACCCAAGAATGGAATCGTCAAGAGAAAACACTTGACAACCTCCTAGAAGAAACTTTTCTTACCACCAGACCTTTCTCCATCAATTAGGAATCTGATGCCGTCACTAAACACATTCCTTAAATTGTAGCCATTTGTTGAGTGATTTTTTTTGGTGTCTAATCCGCATATATATCACCATTGCCCTTGATTTTCTTGACTGTATATCTCTTAAATGTCAACGTATACACGTGTGATTTAGTTTAGGAAGATTTTTCAGTGCCGAGAACCTCGATCAGAGAGTAAAAAAGGCGTAAGGTTAACAATGGTGTAAAATTAAAATGGGATATACCGGGCTAGGATTCGAGTTACAGGAACAAGGGCCAAACCAACCACCCAAGAATGGAATCATCGAGCGAAAACACTTGACAACCTCCGAGAAGTAGATTTTCTTGCCACCTGACCTTTCTCCATCAATTAGGAATCTGATCCCGTCACTAAACACATTCCTTAAATTGTAGCCATTTGTTGAGTGTTTTTTTGGTGTCTAATACACATATATATCACCATTGCCCTTGATTTTCTTCACTGTATATCTCTTAAATGTCAACATATACACGTGTCATTTAGTTTACGAAGATTTTTCAATTCCGAGAACCTCTATCAGAGAGTAAAAAAGGCGTAAGGTTCACAATGGTGTAAAATTAAAATGGGATATACCGGGTTAGGATTCGAGTTACAGGAACAAGGGCCAAACCAACCAACCAAGAATGGAATCGTCGAGCGAAAACACTTGACAACCTCATAGAAGCAGCTTTTCTTGCCACCAGACCTTTCTCCATCAATTAGGAATCTGATGCCGTCACTAAACACATTCCTTAAATTGTAGCCATTTGTTGAGTGTTTTTTTTGGTGTCTAATCTGCATAGATATCACCATTGCCCCTGATTTTCTTGATTGTATATCTCTTAAATATCAACATATACACGTGTGATTTAGTTTACGAAGATTTTTCAATGCCGAGAACCTCGATCAAAGAGTAAAAAAGGCGTAAGGGTCACAATGGTGTAAAATTAAAATAGGATATACCCGGCTTGGATTCGAGTTACAGGAACAAGGGACAAACCAACCACCCAAGAATGGAATCGTCGAGCGAAAACACTTGACAACCTCCTAGAAGCAGCTTTTCTTGCCACCAGACCTTTCTCCATCAATTAGGAATCTGATGCCGTCACTAAACACATTTCTTAAATTGTAGCCATTTGTTGAGTGTTTTGTTTTTGTGTCTAATCTAGATATATATCACCATTGCCCTTGATTTTCTTGACTGTATATCTCTTAAATGTCAACATATACACGTGTGATTTAGTTTACGAAGATTTTAAAATTCCGAGAACCTCGATCAGAGAGTAAAAAAGGCGAAAGGTTCACAATGGTGTAAAATTAAAATGGGATATATACCGGGATAGGATTCGAGTTATTGGAACAAGGGCCAAACCAACCACCCAAGAATGGAATCGTCGAGCGAAAACACTTGACAACCTCCTAGAAGCAGCTTTTCTTGCCACCAGACCTTTCTCCATCAATTAGGAATCTGATGCCGACACTAAACACATTTCTTAAATTGTAGCCATTTGTTGAGTGTTTTTTTTTGGTGTCTAATCCGCATATATATCACTATTGCCCTTGATTTTCTTGACTGTATATCTCTTAAATATCAACATATACACGTATGATTTAGTTTACGAAGATTTTTCAATGCCGAGAACCTCGAGCAGAGAGTAAAAAAGGCGTAAGGTTCACAATGGTGTAAAATTAAAATGGGATATACTAGGCTAGGATTCGAGTTACAGGAACAAGGACCAAACCAACCACCCAAGAATGGAATCGTCGAGCGAAAACACTTGACAACCTCCTAGAAGCAGCTTTTCTTACCACCAGACCTTTCTTCATCAATTAGGAATCTGATGCCGTCACTAAACACATTCGTTAAATTGTAGCCATTTGTTGAGTGTTTTTTTTTGTGTCTAATCCGCATATATATCACCATTGCCCTTGATTTTCTTGATTGTATGTCTCTTAAATATCAACATATACACGTGTGATTTAGTTTACGAAGATTTTTCAATGCCGAGAACCTCGATCAGAGAGTAAAAAAGGCATAAGGTTCACAATGGTGTAAAATTAAAATGGGATATACCGGGATAGGATTCGAGTTACAGGAACAAGGGCCAAACCAACCACCCAAGAATGGAATCTTCGAGCGAAAACACTTGACAACCTCTTAGAAGCAGCTTTTCTTACCACCAGACCTTTCTCCATCAATTAGGAATCTGATGCCGTCACTAAACACATTCGTTAAATTGTAGCCATTTGTTGAGTGTTTTTTTTTGTGTCTAATCCGCATATATATCACCATTGCCCTTGATTTTCTTGATTGTATGTCTCTTAAATATCAACATATACACGTGTGATTTAGTTTACGAAGATTTTTCAATGCCGAGAACCTCGATCAGAGAGTAAAAAAGGCATAAGGTTCACAATGGTGTAAAATTAAAATGGGATATACTAGGCTAGGATTCGAGTTACAGGAACAAGGACCAAACCAACCACCCAAGAATGGAATCGTCGAGCGAAAACACTTGACAACCTCCTAGAAGCAGCTTTTCTTACCGCCAGACCTTTCTCCATCAATTAGGAATCTGATGCCGTCACTAAACACATTCGTTAAATTGTAGCCATTTGTTGAGTGTTTTTTTTTGTGTCTAATCCGCATATATATCACCATTGCCCTTGATTTTCTTGATTGTATGTCTCTTAAATATCAACATATACACGTGTGATTTAGTTTACGAAGATTTTTCAATGCCGAGAACCTCGATCAGAGAGTAAAAAAGGCATAAGGTTCACAATGGTGTAAAATTAAAATGGGATATACCGGGCTAGGATTCGAGTTACAGGAACAAGGGCCAAACCAACCACCCAAGAATGGAATCTTCGAGCGAAAACACTTGACAACCTCTTAGAAGCAGCTTTTCTTACCACCAGACCTTTCTCCATCAATTAGGAATCTGTTGCCGTCACTAAACACATTCCTTAAATTGTAGCCATTTCTTGAGTGTTTTTTTTGTGTCTAATACGCATATATATCACCATTGCCCTTGATTTTCTTGACTGTATATCTCTTAAATATCAACATATACACGTGTGATTTAGTTTACGAAGATTTTTCAATGCCGAGAACCTCGATAAGAAAGTAAAAAAGGCGTAAGGTTCACAATGGTGTAAATTTAAAATGGGATATACCGGGCTAGGAGTCGAGTTACAAGAACAAGGGCCAAACCAACCACCTAAGAATGGAATCGTCGAGCGAAAACACTTGACAACCTCCTAGAAGCAGCTTTTCTTGCCACCAGACCTTTCTCCATCAATTAGGAATCTGATGCCGTCACTAAACACATTCCTTAAATTGTAGTCATTTGTTGAGTGTTTTTTTTTTGTGTCTAGTCCGCATATATATCACCATTGCCCTTGATTTTCTTGACTGTATATCTCTTAAATATCAACATATACACGTGTGATTTAGTTTCCGAAGATTTTTCAAAGCCGAGAACCTCGATCAGAGAGTAAAAAAGGCGTAAGGTTCACAATGGTGTAAAATTAAAATGGGAAATACCGGGGTAGGATTCAAGTTACAGGAACAAGGGCCAAACAAACCACCCAAGAATGGAATCGTCGAGCGAAAACACCTGACAACCTCCTAGAAGCAGCTTTTCTTACCACCAGACCTTTCTCCATCAATTAGGAATCTGATGCCGTCACTAAACACATTCCTTAAATTGTGGCCATTTATTAAGTGTTTTTTTTGGTGTCTATCAATGCCAAAAAAAACACTTGACAACCTCTTAGAAGCAGCTTTTCCTACCACCAGACCTTTCTCCATCAATTAGGAATCTGATGTCATCACTAAATACATTCCTTAAATTTTAGCCATTTGTTAAGTGTTTTTTTTGTGTCTAATCCGCATATATATCACCATTGCACTTGATTTTCTTGACTGTATATCTCTTAAATGTCAACATATTACGAAGATTTTTCAATGCCGAGAACCTCAATTAGAGAGTAAAAAAGGCGTAAGGTTCACAATGGTGTAATATTAAAATGGGATATACCATGCTAGGATTCGAGTTACAGGAATAAGGGCCAAACCAACCACCCAAGAATGGAATCGTCGAGCGAAAACACTTGACAACCTCCTAGAAGCAGCTTTTCTTGCCACAGGACCTTTCTCCATCAATTAGGAATCTGATGCCGACACTAAACACATTTCTTAAATTGTAGCCATTTGTTGAGTGTTTTTTTTGGTGTCTAATCCGCATATATATCACAATTGCCCTTGATTTTCTTGACTGTATATCTCTTAAATTTCAACATATACACGTATGATTTAGTTTTCGAAGATTTTTCAATGCCGAGAACCTCGAGCAGAGAGTAAAAAAGGGGTAAGGTTCACCATGGTGTAAAATTAAAATGGGATATACTAGGCTAGGATTCGAGTTACAGGAACAAGGACCAAACCAACCACCCAAGAATGGAATCGTCGAGCGAAAACACTTGACAACCTCCTAGAAGCAGCTTTTCTTACCACCAGACCTTTCTCCATCAATTAGGAATCTGATGCCGCCACTAAACACATTCCTTAAATTGTAGCCATTTGTTGAGTGTTTTTTTTGGTGTCTAATCCGCATATATATCACCATTGCCCTTGATTTTCTAGATTGTATGTCTCTTAAATATCAACATATACACGTGTGATTTAGTTTACGAAGATTTTTCAATGCCAAGAACCTCGATCAGAGAGTAAAAAAGGCATAAGGTTCACAATGGTGTAAAATTAAAATGGGATATACCGGGCTAGGATTCGAGTTACAGGAACAAGGGCCAAACCAACCACCCAAGAATGGAATCTTCGAGCGAAAACACTTGACAACCTCCTAGAAGCAGCTTTTCTTACCACCAGACCTTTCTCCATCAATTAGGAATCTGATGCCGTCACTAAACACATTCCTTAAATTGTAGCCATTTCTTGAGTGTTTTTTTGTGTCTAATACGCATATATATCACCATTGCCCTTGATTTTCTTGACTGTATATCTCTTAAATATCAACATATACACGTGTGATTTAGTTTACGAAGATTTTTCAAACCCGAGAACCTCGATCAGAGAGTAAAAAAGGCGTAAGGTTCACAATGGTGTAAGATTAGAATGGGATATACCAGGCTACTATTCGAGTTACAGGAATAAGGGCCAAACCAACTACCCAAGAATGAAATCGTCGAGCGAAAACACTTGACAACCTCCTAGAAGCAGCTTTTCTTACCACCAGACCTTTCTCCATCAATTAGGAATCTGATGTCGTCACTAAACACATTCCTTAAATTGTGGCCATTTGTTAAGTGTTTTTTTTGGTGTCTAATCCGCATATATATCACCATTGCTCTTGATTTTCTTGACTGTATATCTCTTAAATGTCAACATATACACGTATGATTTAGTTTACGAGATTTTTCAAGGCCAAGAACCTCTATCAGAGAGTAAAAAAGGCGTAAGGTTCACAATGGTGTAAGATTAAAAAATAATATACCGGGCTAGGATTCGAGTTACAAGAACAAGGGCCAAACCAACCACCCAAGAATGGAATCGTCGAGCGAAAACACTTGACAACCTCCTAGAAGCTGCTTTTCTTACCACCGGACCTTTCTCCATCAATTAGGAATCTGATGCCGTCACTAAACACATTCCTTAAATTGTAGCCATTTGTTAAGTGTTTTTTTTGTGTCTAATCCGCATATATATCACCATTTCCCTTGATTTTCTTGATCTCTTAAATGTCAACATATACACGTGTGATTTAGTTTACGAAGATTTTTCAATGCCGAGAACCTCGATCAGTGAGTAAAAAATGCGTCAGGTTCACAATGGTGTAAGATTAAAATGGGATATACCAAGCTACGATTCGAGTTACAGGAACAAGGGCCAAACCAACCACCCAAGAATGGAATCGTCGAGCGAAAACACTTGACAACCTCCTAGAAGCAGCTTTTCTTACCACCAGACCTTTCTCCATTAATTAGGAATCTGATGCCGTCACTAAACACATTCCTTAAATTGTAGCCATTTGTTGAGTGTTTTTTTTGTGTCTAATCCGCATATATATCACCAATGCCCTTAATTTTCTTGATTGTATATCTCTTAAATATCAAGATATACACGTGTGATTTAGTTTACGAAGATTTTTCAATGCCGAGAACCTCGATCAGAGAGTAAAAAAGGCGTAAGGTTCACAACGGTGTAAAATTAAAATGGGATATACCGGGCTAGGATTCGAGTTACAGGAACAAGGGCCAAACCAACCACCCAAGAATGGAATCGTCGAGCGAAAACATTTGACAACCTCCTAGAAGCAGCTTTTCTTGCCACCAGACCTTTCTCCATCAATTAGGAATCTGATGCCGTCACTAAACACATTCCTTACATTGTAGAGATTTATTGAGTGTTTTTTTTTGGTGTCTAATCCGCATATATATCACCACTGCCCTTGATTTTCTTGACTGTATATGTCTTAAATGTCAACATATATTCGTGTGCTTTAGTTTACGAAGATTTTTCAATGCCGAGAACCTCGATCAGAGAGTAAAAAAGGCGTAAGGTTCACAATGGTGTAAAATTAAAATGGGATATACCGGGCTAGGATTCGAGTTTCAGGAACAAGGGCCAAACCAACCACCCAAGAATGGAATCGTCGAACGAAAACACTTGACAACTTCTTAGAAGCAGCTTTTCTTACCACCAGACCTTTCTCCATCAATTAGGAATCTGATGCCGTCACTAAACACATTCCTTAAATTGTAGCCATTTGTTGAGTGTTTTTTTGGTGTCTAATCCGCATATATATCACCATTTCCCTTGATTTTCTTGACTCTATATCTCTTAAATGTCAACATATACACGTGTGATTTAGTTTACGAAGATTTTTCATTGCCGAGAACCTCGACCAGAGAGTAAAAAAGGCGTAAGGTTCACAATGGTGTAAGATTAGAATGGGATATACCAGGCTACTATTCGAGTTACAGGAACAAGGGCCAAACCAACTACCCAAGAATGGAATCGTCGAGCGAAAACACTTGACAACCTCCTAGAAGCAGCTTTTCTTACCACCAGACCTTTCTCCATCAATTAGGAATCTGATGCCGTCACTAAACACATTCCTTAAATTGTAGCCATTTGTTGAGTGATTTTTTTTTGGTGTCTAATCCGCATATATATCACCATTGCCCTTGATTTTCTTGACAGTATATCTCTTAAATGTCAACATATACACGTGTGATTTAGTTTACGAAGATTTTTCAATGCTGAGAACCTCGATCAGAGAGTAAAAAAGGCGTAAGGTTCACAATGGTGTAAGATTAAAATGGGATATACCAGGATAGGATTCGAGTTACAGGAACAAGGGCCAAACCAACCACCCCAGAATGGAATCGTCGATCGAAAACACTTGACAACCTCCTAGAAGTAGCTTTTCTTGCCACCCGACCTTTCTCCATCAATTAGGAATCTTATGCCGTCACTAAACACATTCCTTAAATTGTAGTCATTTGTTAAGTGTTTTTTTTGTGTCTAATCCGCATATATATCACCATTGCCCTCGATTTTCTTAACTGTATATCTCTTAAATATCAACATATACACGTGTGATTTAGTTTACGAAGATTTTTCAATGCTGAAAACCTCGACCAGAGAGTAAAAAAGGCGTAAGGTTCACAATGGTGTAAGATTAAAATGGGATATACCAGTCTAGGATTCGAGTTACAGGAATAAGGGCTAAACCAACCACCCAAGAATGGAATCGTCGAGTGAAAACACTTGACAACCTCCTAGAAGCAGTTTTTCTTGCCACCAGACCTTTCTCCATCAATTCGGAATCTGATGCCGTCACTAAACACATTCCTTAAATTGTAGCCATTTGTTGAGTTTTTTTTTGTGTCTAATCCGCATATATATAACCATTGCCCTTGATTTTCTTGACGGTATATCTCTTAAATATCAACATATACACGTGTGATTTAGTTTACGAAGATTTTTCAATGCCGAGAACCTCTATCAAAGTGTAGAATAGGCGTAAGGTTCACAATGGTGTAAGATAAAAATGGGATATACCGGGCTAGGATTCGAGTTACAGGAACAAGGGCCAAACCAACCACCCAAGAATGGAATCGTCGAGCGAAAACACTTGACAACCTCCTAGAAGCAGCTTTTCTTACCACCAGACATTTCTTCATCAATTAGGAATCTGATGCCGTCACTAAACACATTCCTTAAATTGTAGCCATTTGTTGAGTGTTTTTTTTGGTGTCTAATCCGCATTTATATCACCATTGCCCTTGATTTTCTTGACTGTATATCTCTTAAATATCAAGATATACACGTGTGATTTAGTTTACGAAGATTTTTCAATGCCGAGAACCTCGATCAGAGAGTAAAAAAGGCGTAAGGTTCACAATGGTGTAAAATTAAAATGGGATATAGCGGGCTAGGATTCGAGTTACAGGAACAAGGGCCAAACCAACCACCCAAGAATGGAATCGTCGAGCGAAAACACTTGACAACCTCCTAGAAGCAGCTTTTCTTACCACCAGACCTTTCTCCATCAATTAGGAATCTGATGCCGTCACTAAACACATTCCTTAAATTGTAGCCATTTGTTGAGTGTTTTTTTTGTTGTCTAATCCGCATATATATCACCATTTCCCTTGATTTTCTTGATTGTATATCTCTTAAATATCAAGATATACACGTGTGATTTAGTTTACGAAGATTTTTCAATGCCGAGAACCTCGATCAGAGAGTAAAAAAGACGTAAGGTTCACAATGGTGTAAAATTAAAATGGGATATACCGGGCTAGGATTCGAGTTACTGGAACAAGGGCCAAACCAACCACCCAAGAATGGAATCGTCGAGCGAAAACACTTGACAACCACCTAGAATCAGCTTTTCTTGCCACTAGACCTTTCTCCATCAATAAGGAATCTGATGCCGTCACTAAACACATTCCTTAAATTGTAGCCATTTGTTGAGTGATTTTTTTGGTGTCTAATCCGCATATATATCACCATTGCCCTTGATTTTCTTGACTGTATATCTCTTAAATGTCAACATATACACGTGTGATTTAGTTTACGAAGATTTTTCAATGCCGAGAACCTCGATCAGAGAGTAAAAAAGGCGTAAGGTTCACAATGGTGTAAAATTAAAATGGGATATAGCGGGCTAGGATTTGAGTTACAGGAACAAGGGCCAAACCAACCACCCAAGAATGGAATCGTCGAGCGAAAACACTTGACAACCTCCTAGAAGCAGCTTTTCTTACCACCAGACCTTTCTCCATCAATTAGGAATCTGATGCCGTCACTAAACACATTCCTTAAATTGTAGCCATTTGTTGAGTGTTTTTTTTGTTGTCTAATCCGCATATATATCACCATTTCCTTTGATTTTCTTGACTGTATATCGCTTAAATATCAAGATATACACGTGTGATTTAGTTTACGAAGATTTTTCAATGCCGAGAACCTCGATCAGAGAGTAAAAAAGGCGTAAGGTTCACAATGGTGTAAAATTAAAATGGGATATACCGGGCTAGGATTCGAGTTACAGGAACAAGGGCCAAACCAACCACCCAAGAATGGAATCGTCGAGCGAAAACACTTGACAACCACCTAGAATCAGCTTTTCTTGCCACTAGACCTTTCTCCATCAATTAGGAATCTGATGCCGTCACTAAACATATTCCTTAAATTGTAGCCATTTGTTGAGTGATTTTTTTTGGTGTCTAATCCGCATATATATCACCATTGCCCTTGATTTTCTTGACTGTATATCTCTTAAATGTCAACATATACACGTGTGATTTAGTTTACGAAGATTTTTCAATGCCGAGAACCTCGATCAGAGAGTAAAAAAGGCGTAAGGTTCACAATGGTGTAAGATTAAAATGGGATATACCAGGCTACGATTCGAGTTACAGGAACAAGGGCCAAACCAACCACCCAAGAATGGAATCGCTGAGCGAAAACACTTGACAACCTCCTAGAAGCAGCTTTTCTTACCACTAGACCTTTCTCCATCAATTAGGAATCTGATGCCGTCACTAAACACATTCCTTAAATTGTAGCCATTTGTTGAGTGATTTTTTTTTGTGTCTAATACGCATATATATCACCATTGCCCTTGATTTTCTTGACTGTATATCTCTTAAATGTCAACGTATACACCTGTGATTTAGTTTACGAAGATTTTTCAATGCCGAGAACCTCGATCAGAGAGTAAAAAAGGCGTAAGGTTCACAATGGTGTAAGATTAAAATGGGATATACCAGGCAAGGATTCGAGTTACAGGAACAAGGGCCAAACCAACCACCCAAGAATGGAATCGTCGAGCGAAAATACTTGACAACCTCCTAGAAGCAGCTTTTCTTGCCACCAGACCTTTCTCCATCAATTAGGAATCTGATGTCGTCACTAAACACATTCCTTAAATTGTAGTCATTTGTTGAGTGTTTTTTTTTGGTGTCTAATCAGCATATATATCACCATTGCCTTTGATTTTCTTGATTGTATATCTCTTAAATATCAACATATACATGTGTGATTTAGTTTACGAATATTTTTCAGTAGCGAAAACCTCGATCAGAGAGTAAAAAAGGCGTAAGGTTCACAATGGTGTACGATTAAAATGGGATATACCAGGCTAGGATTCGAGTTACCGGAACAAGGGCCAAACCAACCACCCAAGAATGGAATCGTCGAGCGAAAACACTAGACAACCTCCTAGAATCAGCTTTTCTTGCCACCAGAACTTTCTCCATCAATTAGGAATCTGATGTCGTCACTAAACACATTCTTTAAATTGTAGCCATTTGTTGAGTGTTTTTTTTTGTGTCTAATCCGCATATATATCACCATTGCCCTTGATTTTCTTGACTGTATATCTCTTAAATGTCAACATATAGACGTGTGATTTAGTTTACGAAGATTTTTCAATGCCGAGAACCTCTATCAGAGAGTAAAAAAGGGGTAAGGTTCACACTGGTATAAGATTAAAATGGGATATACCGGGCTAGGATTCGAGTTACAGGAACATGGGCCAAACCAACCACCCAAGAATGGAATCGTCGAGCGAAAACACTTGACAACATCCTAGAAGCAGCTTTTCTTACCACCAGACCTTTCTCCATCAATTAGGAATCTGATGCCGTCACTAAACACATTCCTTAAATTGTAGCCATTTGTTGAGTGTTTTTTTTTGGTGTCTAATCCACATTTATATCACCATTGCCCTTTATTTTCTTGACTGTATATCTCTTAAATATCAAGATATACACGTGTGATTTAGTTTACGAAGATTTTTCAATGCCGAGAACCTCGATCAGAGAGTAAAAAAGGCGTAAGGTTCACAATGGTGTAAAATTAAAATGGGATACACCGGGCTAGGATTCGAGTTACAGGAATAAGGGCCAAACCAACCACCCAAGAAAGGAATCGTCGAGCGAAAACACTTGACAACCTCTTAGAAGCAGCTTTTCTTACCACCAGACCTTTCACCATCAATTAGGAATCTGATGTCGTCACTAAATACATTCCTTAAATTGTAGTCATTTGTTGAGTGTTTTTTTAGTGTCTAATCCGCATATATATCACCATTGCCCTTGATTTTATTGACTGTATATCTCTTAAATGTCAACATATACACGTGTGATTTAGTTTACAAAGATTTTTCAATGCCGAGAACCTTGATCAGAGAGTAAAAAAGGCGTAAGGTTCACAATGGTGTAAAATTAAAATGGGATATACCGGGCTAGGATTCGAGTTACAAGAACAAGGGCCAAACCAACCACCCATGAATGGAATCGTCGAGCGAAAACACTTGGCAACCTCCTAGAAGCGGCTTTTCTTACCACCAGACCTTTATCCATCAATTAGGAATCTAATGCCGTCACTAAACACATTCCTTAAATTGTAGCCATTTGTTGAGTTTTTTTTTGGTGTCTAATCCGCATATATATCACCATTGCCCTTGATTTTCTTGACTGTATATCTCTTAAATGTCAACATATACACGTGTGATTTAGTTTACGAAGATTTTTCAATGCCGAGAACCTCGATCAGAGAGTAAAAAAGGCGTAAGGTTCACAATGGTGTAAGATTAAAATGGGATATGCCGGGCTAGGATTCGAGTTACAGGAACAAGGGCCAAACCAACCACCCAAGAATGGAATCGTAGAGCGAAAACACTTGACAACCTCCTAGAAGCAGCTTTTCTTGCCACCAGGTCTTTCTCCATCAATTAGGAATCTGATGCCGTCACTAAATACATTCCTTAAGTTGTAGTCATTTGTTGAGTGTTTTTTTTTGTGTCTAATCCGCCTATATATCACCATTGCCCTTGATTTTCTTGACTGTATATCTCTTAAATATCAACATATACACCTGTGATTTAGTTTACAAAGATTTTTCAATGCCGAGAACCTCTATCAGAGAGTAAAAAACGCGTAAGGTTCACAATGGTGTAAAATTAAAATGGGATATAACGGGCTAGGATTCGAGTTACAGTAACAAGGGCCAAACCAACCACCCAAGAATGGAATCGTCCAGCGAAAACACTTGACAACCTCCTAGAAGCAGCTTTTCTTGCCACCAGACCTTTCTCCATCAATTAGTAATCTGATGCCGTCACTAAACACATTCCTTAAATTGTAGTCATTTGTTGAGTGTTTTTTTTGGTGTCTAATCCGCATATATATCACCATTGCCCTTTATTTTTCTTGACTGTATATCTCATAAATATCAACATATACACGTGTGATTTAGTTTCCGAAGATTTTTCAATGCCGAGAACCTCGATAAGAAAGTAAAAAAGGCGTAAGGTTCACAATGGTGTAAATTTAAAATGGGATATACCGGGCTAGGAGTCGAGTTACAAGAACAAGGGCCAAACCAACCACCTAAGAATGGAATCGTCGAGCGAAAACACTTGACAACCTCCTAGAAGCAGCTTTTCTTGCCACCAGACCTTTCTCCATCAATTAGGAATCTGATGCCGTCACTAAACACATTCCTTAAATTGTAGTCATTTGTTGAGTGTTTTTTTTTTGGTGTCTAGTCCGCATATATATCACCATTGCCCTTGATTTTCTTGACTGTATATCTCTTAAATATCAACATATACACGTGTGATTTAGTTTCCGAAGATTTTTCAATGCCGAGAACCTCGATCAGAGAGTAAAAAAGGCGTAAGGTTCACAACGGTGTAAAATTAAAATGGGATATACCGGGCTAGGAGTCGAGTTACAAGAACAAGGGCCAAACCAACCATCCAAGAATAGAATCGTCGAGCGAGAACACTTGACAACCTCCTAGAAGCAGCTTGTCTTGCCACCAAACCTTTCTCCATCAAATAGGAATCTGATGCCGTCACTAAACACATTCCTTAAATTGTAGCCATTTGTTGAGTGTTTTTTTGTGTCTAATCCGCATATATATCAGCATTTCCCTTGATTTTCTTGACTGTGTATCTCTTAAATATCAACATATACAAGTGTGATTTAGTTTACGAAGATTTTTCAATGCCGAGAACCTCGATCCGAGAGTAAAAAAGGCGTAAGGTTCACAATGGTGTAAAATTAAAATGGGATATATACCGGGCTAGGATTCAAGTTACAGGAACAAGGGCTAAACCAACCACCCAAGAATGTAATCGTCGAGTGAAAACACTTGACAACCTCCTAGAAGCAACTTTTCTTACCACCAGACCTTTCTCAATCAATTAGGAATCAGATGCCGTCACTAAACACATTCCTTAAATTGTAGCCATTTGTTGAGTGTTTTTTTTTGGTGTCTAATCCGCATATATATCACCATTGCCGTTGATTTTCTTGATTGTATTTCTCTTAAATGTCAACATATACTCGTGTGATTTAGTTTACGGAGATTTTTCAATGCTGAGAACCTCGATCAGAGAGTAAAAAAGGCGTAAGGTTCACAATGGTGTAAAATTAAAATGGGATATATACCGGGCTAGGATTCAAGTTACAGGAACAAGGGCCAAACCAACCACCGAAGAATGGAATCGTCGAGCGAAAACACTTGACAACCTCCTAGAAGCAGCTTTTCTTATCACCAAACCTTTCTCCATCAATTAGGAATCTGATGTCGCCACTAAACACATTCCTTAAATTGTAGCCATTTGTTGAGTGTTTTTTTGGTGTCTAATCCGCATATATATCACCATTGCCCTTGATTTTCTTGATTGTATATCTCTTAAATATCAACATATACATGTGTGATTTAGTTTACGAAGATTTTTCAATGCCGAGAACTTCGATCCGAGAGTAAAAAAGGCGTAAGGTTCACAATGGTGTAAAATTAAAATGGGATATACCGGGCTAGGATTCAAGTTACAGGAACAAGGGCTAAACCAACCACCCAAGAATGTAATCGTCGAGTGAAAACACTTGACAACCTCCTAGAAGCAACTTTTCTTGCCACCAGACCTTTCTTCATCAATTAGGAATCTGATGTCGTGACTAAACACATTCCTTAAATTGTAGCCATTTGTTGAGTGATTTTTTTTTGTGTCTAATCTGCGTATATATCACCATTGCCCTTGATTTTCTTGACTGTATATCTCTTAAATGTCAACATATACACGTGTGATCTAGTTTACGAAGATTTTTCGATGCCGAGAATCTCGATCAGAGAGTAAAAAAGGCGTAAGGTTCACAATGGTGTAAAATTAAAATGGGATATACCGGGCTAGGATTCAAGTTACTGGAACAAGGGCCAAACCAACCACCCAAGAATGAAATCGTCGAGCGAAAACACTTGACAACATACTAGAAGCAGCTTTTCTTACCACCAGACCTTTCTCCATCAATTAGGAATCTGATGCCGTCACTAAACACATTCCTTAAATTGTAGCCATTTGTTGAGTGTTTTTTTTTTGGTGTCTGATCCCCATATATATCACCATTGCCCTTGATTTTCTTGACATTATATCTCTTAAATATCAACATATACACGCGTGATTTACTTTACGAAGTTTTTTCAATGCCAAGAAGCTCGATCAGAGAGTAAAAAAGGCGTAAGGTTCACAATGGTGTAAAATTAAAATGGGATATACCGGGCTAGGATTCGAGTTACAGGAACAAGGGCCAAACCAACCACCCAAGAATGGAATCGTCAAGCGAAAACACTTGACAACCTCCTAGAAGCAGCTTTTCTTGCCACCAGACCTTTCTCCATCAATTAGGAATCTGATGACGTCACTAAACACATTCCTTAAATTGTAGCCATTTGTTGAGTGTTTTTTTGGTGTCTAATCCACATATATATCACCATTGCCCTGATTTTCTTGACTGTATATCTCTTAAATGTCAACTTATACACGTGTGATTTAGTTTACGAAGATTTTTCAATGCCGAGAACCTCGATCAGGGAGTAAAAAAGGCGTAAGGTTCACAATGGTGTAAAATTAAAATGGGATATACCGGGCTAGGATTCGAGTTACAGGAACAAGGGCCAAACCAACCACCGAAGAATGGAATCGTCGAGCGAAAACACTTGACAACCTCCTAGAAGCAGCTTTTCTTACCACCAGACCTTTCTCAATCAATTAGGAATCTGATGCCGTCACTAAACACATTCCTTAAATTGTAGCCATTTGTTGAGTGTTTTTTTTTGGTGTCTAATCCGTATATATATCTCCATTGCCCTTAATTTTCTTGATTATATATCTCTTAAATGTCAACATATACACATGTGATTTAGTTTACGAAGATTTTTCAATGCCGAGAACCTCGATCAGAGAGTAAAAAAGGCGTAAGGTTCACAATGGTGTAAAATTAAAATGGGATATATACCGGGCTAGGATTCAAGTTACAGGAACAAGGGCCAAACCAACCACCCAAGAATGGAATCGTCGAGCGAAAACACTTGCCAACCTCCTAGAAGCACCTTTTCTTGTCACCAGACCTTTCTCCATCAATTAGGAATCTGATGCCGTCACTAAACACATTCCTTAAATTGTAGCCATTTGTTGAGTGATTTTTTTTGGGTGTCTAATCCGCATGTATATCACCATTGCCCTTGATTTTCTTAACTGTATAACTCTTAAATGTCAACATATACACATGTGATTTAGTTAACGAAGATTTTTCAATGCCGAGAACCTCGATCAGAGAGTAAAAAAGGCGTAAGGTTCACAATGGTGTAAAATTAAAATCGTATATACCGGGCTAGGATTCAAGTTACAAGAACAAGGGCCAAACCAACCACCCAAGAATGGAGTCGTCGAGCGAAAACACTTGACAACTTCCTAGAAGCAGCTTTTCTAGCCACCAGACCTTTCTCCACCAATTAGGAATCTCCTGCCGTCACTAAACACATTCCTTAAATTGTAGCCAGTTGTTGAGTGTTTTTTTTTTGGTGTCTAATCCCCATATATATCACCATTGCCATTGATTTTCTTGACTGTATATATCTTTTAAATGTCAACATATACACGTGTGATTTAGTTTACGAAGATTTTTCAATGCCGAGAACCTCGATCAGAGAGTAAAAAAGGCCTAAGGTTCACATTGTGTAAAATTCAAATGGGATATACCGGGCTAGGATTCGAGTTACAGGAAAAAGGGTCAAACCAACCACCCAAGAATGGAATCGTCGAGCGAAAACACTTGACAACCTCCTTGAAGCAGCTTTTCTTGCCACCAGACCTTTCTCCAACAATTAGGAATTTGATGCCGTCACTAAACGCATTCCTTAAATTGTAGCCATTTGTTGGGTTTTTTTTGGTGTCTAATCCGCATATATATCACCATTGCCCTTGATTTTCTTGACTGTATATCTCTTAAATGTCAACGTATACATGTGTGATTTAGTTTACGAAGATTTTTCGATGCCAAGAACCTCGATCAGAGAGTAAAAAGTCGTAAGGTTCACAATGGTGTAAGATTAAAATGGGATATATCGGGCTTGGATTCGAGTTACAGGAACAAGGGCCAAGCCAACCACCTAAGAATGGAATCGTCGAGCGAAAACACTTGCCAACCTCCTAGAAGCAGCTTTTCTTGCCATCAGACCTGTCTCCATCAATTAGGAATCTGATGCCGTCACTAAACACATTCCTTAAATTGTAGCCATTTGTTGAGTGATTTTTTTTGGTGTCTCATCTGCATATATATCACCATTGCCCCTTGATTTTCTTGACTGTATATCTCTTAAATGTCAACATATACACGTGTGATTTAGTTTACGAAGATTTTTCAATGCCGAGAACCTCGATCAGAGAGTAAAAAAGGCTTAAGGTTCACAATGGTGTAAAATTAAAATGGGATATACCGGGCTAGGATTCGAGTTACTGGAACAAGGGCCAAACCAACTACCCAAGAATGGAATCGTCGAGCGAAAACACTTGACAACCTCCTAGAAGCGGCTTTTCTTGCCACCAGACCTTTCTCCATTAATTAGGAATCTGATGCCGTCACTAAACACATTTCTTAAATTGTAGCCATTTGTTGAGTGTTTTTTTTTTGTGTCTAATATGCATATATATCACCATTTCCTTTGCTTTTCTTGACTGTATATCTGTTAAATATCAACATATACACGTGTGATTTAGTTTACGAAGATTTTTCAATGCCGAGAACCTCGATCAGAGAGTAAAAAAGACGTAAGGTTCACAATGGTGTAAAATTAAAATGGGATATACCGGGCTCGGATTCGAGTTACTGGAACAAGGGCCAAACCAACCACCCAAGATTGGAATCGTCGAGCGAAAACACTTGACAACCTACTAGAAGCAGTTTTTCTTACCTCCAGACCTTTCTCCATTAATTACCGTCACTAAACACATTCCTTAAATTGTAGCCATTTGTTGAGTGTTTTTTTTTGTGTCTAATCCGCACATATATCACCATTGCCCTTGATTTTCTTGATTGTATATCTCTTAAATGTCAACATGTACACGTGTGATTTAGTTTACGAAGAATTTTCAACGCCGAGAACCTCGATCAGAGAGTAAAAAAGGCGTAAGGTTCACAATGGTGTAAAACTAAAATGGGATATACCGGGTTAGGATTCGAGTTACAGGAACAAGGGCCAAACCAACCACCAAGAATGGAATCGTCGAGCGAAAACACTTGACAATCTCCTAGAAGCAACTTTTCTTGCCACCAGACCGTTCTCCATCAATTAGGAATCTGATGCCGTCACTAAACACATTTCTTTAATTGTAGCCATTTGTTGAGTGTTTTTTTTGTGTCTAATCCGCATATATATCACCATTGCCCGTGATTTTCTTGACTGTATATCTCTTAAATGTCAACATGTACACGTGTGATTTAGTTTACGAAGATTTTTCAATGCCGAGAACATCGATCAGAGAGTAAAAAAGGCGTAAGGTTCACAATGGTGTAAAATTATAATGGGATACACCGGGCTAGGATTCGAGTTACAGGAACAAGGGCCAAACCAACCACCCAAGAAAGGAATCGTCGAGCGAAAACACTTGACAACCTCTTAGAAGCAGCTTTTCTTACCACCAGACCTTTCACCATCAATTAGGAATCTGATGCCGTCACTAAATACATTCCTTAAATTGTAGTCATTTGTTGAGTGTTTTTTTTAGTGTCTAATCCGCATATATATCACAATTGCCCTTGATTTTATTAACTGTATATCTCTTAATTGTCAACATATACACATGTGATTTAGTTTACAAAGATTTTTCAATGCCGAGAACCTTGATCAGAGAGTAAAAAAGGCGTAAGGTTCACAATGGTGTAAAATTAAAATGAGATATACCGGGCTAGGATTCGAGTTACAGGAACAAGGGCCAAACCAACTACCCAAGAATGGAATCGTCGAGCGAAAACACTTGGCAACCTCCTAGAAGCGGCTTTTCTTACCACCAGACCTTTCTCCATCAATTAGGAATCTGATGCCGTCACTAAACACATTCCTTAAATTGTAGCCATTTGTTGAGTTTTTTTTTTGTGTCTAATCCGCATATATATCACCATTGCCCTTGATTTTCTTGACTGTATATCTCTTAAATGTCAACATATACACGTGTGATTTAGTTTACGAAGATTTTTCAATGTCGAGAACCTCGATCAGAGAGTAAAAAAGGCGTAAGGTTCACAATGGTGTCAGATTAAAATGGGATATGCCGGGCTAGGATTCGAGTCACAGGAACAAGGGCCAAACCAACCACCCAAGAATGGAATCGTAGAGCGAAAACACTTGACAACCTCCTAGAAGCAGCTTCTCTTGCCACCAGGTCTTTCTCCATCAATTAGGAATCTGATGCCGTCACTAAATACATTCCTTAAGTTGTAGCCATTTGTTGAGTGTTTTTTTTTGGTGTCTAATCCGCCTATATATCACTATTGCCCTTGATTTTCTTGACTGTATATCTCTTAAATATCAACATATAAACCTGTGATTTAGTTTACAAAGATTTTTCAATGCCGAGAACCTCTATCAGAGAGTAAAAAACGCGTAAGGTTCACAATGGTGTAAAATTAAAATGGGATATACCGGGCTAGGATTCGAGTTACAGTAACAAGGGCCAAACCAACCACCCAAGAATGGAATCGTCGAGCGAAAACACTTGACAACCTCCTAGAAGCAGCTTTTCTTGCCACCAGACCTTTCTCCATCAATTAGTAATCTGATGCCGTCACTAAACACATTCCTTAAATTGTAGTCTTTTGTTGAGTGTTTTTTTTTGGTGTCTAATCCGCATATATATCACCATTGCCCTTGATTTTCTTGACTATATATCTCTTAAATATCAACATATACTCGTGTGATTTAGTTTCCGAAGATTTTTCAATGCCGAGAACCTCGATAAGAGAGTAAAAAAGGCGTAAGGTTCACAATGGTGTAAAATTAAAATGGGATATACCGGGCTAGGAGTCGAGTTACAAGAACAAGGGCCAAACTAACCACCCAAGAATGGAATCGTCGAGCGAGAACACTTGACAACCTCCTAGAAGCAGTTTTTCTTACCACCAAACCTTTCTCCATCAATTAGGAATCTGATGCCGTCACAAAACACATTCCTTAAATTGTAGCCATTTGTTGAGTGTTTTTTTTGGTGTCTAGTCCGCATATATATCACCATTGCCCTTGATTTTCTTGACTGTATATCTCTTAAATGTCAACATATACACGTGTGATTTAGTTTACGAAGATTTTTCAATGCCGAGAACCTTGATCAGAGAGTAAAAAAGGCGTAAGGTTCACAATGGTGTAAAATTAAAATGGGATATACCGGGCTAGGATTCGAGTTACAGGAACAAGGGCCAAACCAACCACCCAAGAATGGAATCGTCGAGCGAAAACACTTGACAACCTCCTAGAAGTTGCTTTTCTTGCCACCAGACCTTTCTCCATCAATTAGGAATCTGATTCCGTCACTAAACACATTCCTTAAATTGTAGTCATTTGTTGAGTGTTTTTTTTTGGGTATCTAATCCGCATATATATCACCATTGTCCGTGATTTTCTTGACTGTATATCTCTTAAATATCAACATATACACCTGTGATTTAGTTTACAAAGATTTTTCAATGCCGAGAACCTCTATTAGAGAGTAAAAAATGCGTAAGGTTCACAATGGTGTAAAATTAAAATGGGATATACCGGGCAAGGATTCGAGTTACAGTAACAAGGGCCAAACCAACCACCCAAGAATGGAATCGTCGAGCGAAAACACTTGACAATCTCCTAGAAGATGCTTTTCTTGCCACCAGACCTTTCTCCATCAATTAGGAATCTGATGCCGTCACAAAACACATTCCTTAAATTGTAGCCATTTGTAGAGTGTTTTTTTTGGTGTCTAGTCCGCATATATATCACCATTGCCCTTGATTTTCTTGACTGTATATCTCTTAAATGTCAACATATACACGTGTGATTTAGTTTACGAAGATTTTTCAATGCCGAGAACCTCGATCAGAGAGTAAAAAAGGCGTAAGGTTCACAACGGTGTAAAATTAAAATGGGATATACCGGGCTAGGAGTCGAGTTACAGGAACAAGGGCCAAACCAACCACCCAAGAATAGAATCGTCGAGCGAGAACACTTGACAACCTCCTAGAAGCAGCTTGTCTTGCCACCAAACCTTTCTCCATCAAATAGTAATCTGATGCCGTCACTAAACACATTCCTTAAATTGTAGCCATTTGTTGAGTGTTTTTTTTGGTGTCTAATCCGCATATATATCACCATTGCCCTTGATTTTCTTGATTGTATATCTCTTAAATGTCAACATATACACGTGTGATTTAGTTTACGGAGATTTTTCAATGCTGAGAACCTCGATCAGAGAGTAAAAAAGGCGTAAGGTTCACAATGGTGTAAAATTAAAATGGGATGTATACCGGGCTAGGATTCAAGTTACAGGAATGTAGGTCCCTTAATCCCGTTGGATCTTAACAAGACTGTTAATCTATCAAGGATTCGAGTTACAGGAACAAGGGCCAAACCAACCACCCAAGAATGGAATCGTCGAGCGAAAACACTTGACAACCTCCTAGAAGCAGCTTTTCTTGCCACCAGACCTTTCTCCATCAATTATTAATCTGATGCCGTCACTAAACACATTCCTTAAATTGTAGCCATTTGTTGAGCGTTTTTTTTTGTGTCTAATCCGCATATATATCTGCATTTCCCTTGATTTTCTTGACTGTATATATCTCTTAAATATCAACATATACAAGTGTGATTTAGTTTACGAAGATTTTTCAATGCCGAGAACCTTGATCCGAGAGTAAAAAAGGCGTAAGGTTCACAATGGTGTAAAATTAAAATGGGATATATACCGGGCTAGGATTCAAGTTACAGGAACAAGGGCTAAACCAACCACCCAAGAATGTAATCGTCGAGTGAAAACACTTGACAACCTCCTAGAAGCAACTTTTCTTACCACCAGACCTTTCTCAATCATTAGGAATCAGATGCCGTCACTAAACACATTCCTTAAATTGTAGCCATTTGTTGAGTGTTTTTTTTGGTGTCTAATCCGCATATATATCACCATTGCGCTTGATTTTCTTGATTGTATATCTCTTAAATGTCAACATATACACGTGTGATTTAGTTTACGGAGATTTTTCAATGCTGAGAACCTCGATCAGAGAGTAAAAAAGGCGTAAGGTTCACAATGGTGTAAAATTAAAATGGGATGTATACCGGGCTAGGATTCAAGTTACAGGAATGTAGGTCCCTTAATCCCGTTGGATCTTAACAAGACTGTTAATCTATCAAGGATTCGAGTTACAGGAACAAGGGCCAAACCAACCACCCAAGAATGGAATCGTCGAGCGAAAACACTTGACAACCTCCTAGAAGCAGCTTTTCTTGCCACCAGACCTTTTTCCATTAATTATTAATCTGATGCCGTCACTAAACACATTCCTTAAATTGTAGCCATTTGTTAAGCGTTTTTTTGTGTCTAATCCGCATATATATCTGCATTTCCCTTGATTTTCTTGACTGTATATATCTCTTAAATATCAACATATACAAGTGTGATTTAGTTTACGAAGATTTTTCAATGCCGAGAACCTTGATCCGAGAGTAAAAAAGGCGTAAGGTTCACAATGGTGTAAAATTAAAATGGGATATATACCGGGCTAGGATTCAAGTTACAGGAACAAGGGCTAAACCAACCACCCAAGAATGTAATCGTCGAGTGAAAACACTTGACAACCTCCTAGAAGCAACTTTTCTTACCACCAGACCTTTCTCAATCAATTAGGAATCAGATGCCGTCACTAAACACATTCCTTAAATTGTAGCCATTTGTTGAGTGTTTTTTTGGTGTCTAATCCGCATATATATCACCATTGCCCTTGATTTTCTTGATTGTATATCTCTTAAATGTCAACATATACACGTGTGATTTAGTTTACGGAGATTTTTCAATGCTGAGAACCTCGATCAGAGAGTAAAAAAGGCGTAAGGTTCACAATGGTGTAAAATTAAAATGGGATGTATACCGGGCTAGGATTCAAGTTACAGGAATGTAGGTCCCTTAATCCCGTTGGATCTTAACAAGACTGTTAATCTATCAAGGGTGCGGAATCCCCTTGATTGATCTTCGAACACAGAAACAAGATTATGTAGAAGAACAAGAACTCGAACACACAAACACGCAAACTTTCAAACTGATCTTCTGTGATTATCAAACCCTTAGAAGCGTTTTACAATCACTAAGATCTACAAGAACCTAACAGCCGATTTCTGTTTTGTTCTTAACCTCTCAAACTTGAATGCTCTCTTACAATCTCCAAAAGGCTCTCAAGTTGTCTAAAGTGTCTAACCCTAAAACTCAAGATTAAGGCTGTTTATATACACACAGCCAAGATCTCGAATTGGGTTTTGCCCATATTACATTTGTCACATAAACTTGGGCCTAATAGACTTAGTACAAACTTGGACTGATTGGGCTTTATAGAACTCGTTTTTTTTAAGTCTTCATGATCCAATCTTCTGTTTAATATCCAAAGACCAATCCAAAGCTGTTGTCATATAACATGCACCAACAAACTCCCCCTTGACAATAGCTTGCAAAGGAAACTTTAGTCTTCAGAATCTCACAGTCTTTGGTCTTTGGATAGCGTTAGCTTCAACATGAATTCTGTCTTTGTCAGCAACATCTTTGTCAGCAACAGACTCCCCCTAAGCTGATGCATCCAATCACCAAATCTTCCAAGTTTTGATTCAGCATTCAATGTAAGTCTTCACAGCATCCACTCTGCATTGTAGAAGGAGGATTCTACCAAGCAGCAACAAACTCCTCCTCTCTTCACAGCAACTTCTCATCAACAAACTGCTTCAATCTGTATACTATAAAACAAACATCTCGAGAAACCATACGAATTTTTCAACATAGTTAAAGAATTATTATTATACAAAAGATAGTTAAACTGTATCAGATTAAGCACTTTCAAACAAATCACCAACACGCACAAATTGTAACAAACACCTTATAACCTGCATGATTTAAAAAATTTTGAACCCACTTTCTAACACAGTCTCCCCCTTTCGGTAACAACTCCTCCAAGAATAACAGTTTTCCGTACATTAAGAATTTTAACAGAAAAAGACACTATTTTTGGATTTTTTTATATTTTCAAATGTAAAGACTGAAAGCAGTAAATAAATATTTACAGACATTCTTTTTGCGAGTTTCGAGGGTAAGAGAATCATATCAGTGTACGGTCATGTCAAAACGCTCTTGTTGTTCTTTTAGTTAACATTTAGATAAGCATCCTATAACGATTATCGGTATTGTTGTCCACATAAGCTCAACTTATCATATGTAATCATGGCGAGGGGATACGTTAAGGTGTGATTTATACTTACCGACCGGTGTTCATCCACATTACGACACATTCCCGTATCAAGGTATGCACGAGGGTTCATCTTACTGGTGAGTATACCGATTATCATCTGTTTGACCGTATATGATGTGAGAAACTCACTTATTTTGATTGAAAACAAGCCCTATGTGATAGAATCACTTATTGATGAGGAACTTGATTTTCAGATGCATGAGGGCACAGGAGCAAGTCCGTGAACAGGTCAGTACTTTCGTACACCAGAGAGACGAACTTGACTCCCGGATAAATGTGATATATTATCACTTATTTTGGGGACATGTGATTGTTGATCACTTATTGAGGTCGAATGCAATATGTACACGTATGTATGATATCATGGAAGATCTAGACTTGCGTCCCCGTTATTTTTCGGTAAAAGATACAACCATGATACCCAGATGATAAGCAGCATAAAGACCGAATATCTCAGAACCTCGGCAATCTCTCAAACGAAATTTCGGTACTAAGACCATATGCCAATGAATGGTTCCCACCTGGTCTTCAGTCGATTTAAGTTTATATCACCCTGCACACTTTAAAATGATTGTGAGCCTACCGATACATCTTATATAGAGCTGCTTAGCATATTTCATTTAAGGTTTAAAGAGGTTTAGACAGACCACTGATGTACTATCATTTTCTCTTTTGCTCGCCAGGAAACTCATTTTTGCTTTTCTATTGTTTTTTTGTGTTTTTGAAATTTTTCGATGTTTTTGTATTTTTGATTTTTAAGAAAAACAGTAAACTATTTACAAAAATTCTTATGAAAAACCAGTTATTCAGGATTCCTCATCCCATTGAGTTCGACTAAGTGTTCAAAGCGAGCTCGATCAAAAGCTTTTGTGTAAAGATCAGCAAGGTTATCTTCTGTGTCGACTCGGTGCAATTCAATTAATCGTTTTTCAGCACAATCCCGTATAAAGTGGTGACGTATGTCAATGTGTTTAGTTCTACTGTGCTTTACGGGATTGTTTGTGATTGATATAGTGGCATTATTATCTATCATAATAGGAGTACGAGTGAAATCCAAACCGTAATCGCGCATCTGCTGTTGGATCCAGAGAACCTGAGAGCAACAGCTACCCGCAACAATATATTCAGCTTCACACGTAGAGGTAGACACACAGGATTGCTTCTTGCATTGCCAAGACACGATCCTGCCTCCTAAGAACTGACAACCACCTGTTGTAGACTTTCTGTTTGATTTGCATCCTCCAAAATCTGAATCAGTGTAAGCAACGAACCTCAAATCACTGTTAGCTGGATACCACAACCCAAGTTTAGGTTTCCCTTTCAAGTATCGAAGAATCCGCTTCACTGCTTTCATATGTGACTCCTTTGGATTTTCCTGATATCTGGCACACAAGCATACGGCAAACATGATGTCAGGTCTTGAAGCAGTCAAGTACATTAGAGAACCAATCATCGCCCTGTATTGAGTTGGATCAACATCTTCAGTGCTTTCATGATCTGGGCTGAGATTGTGGTTTTCACAAATGGGTGTGTTGAAAGTAGAGCAATCATTCATTTTGAATCGAGCCAAAATGTCATACACATACTTTGTTTGATGTATAAACATCCCATCCTCCTTCTGTTCAACTTGTAATCCCAGAAAGTAAGACAGCTCACCCATAGCACTCATTTCAAACTTGCTCTTCATCACCTGTTCAAATTCCTTACACATGTTTTCGTTAGATAACCCAAAGATGATGTCATCCACGTATACCTGTACCAGCAGAAAATCTTCCTTCTTTCTCTTAATGAACAGTGTACCATCAATCTGACCTCTTTCAAAACCATTCTTGACCAGATGTGTAGACAGTGTCTCGTACCACGCCCTGGGAGCTTGATGTAACCCATACAAAGCCTTATCAAGTTTGTACACTCGATCTGGATAGTCTGGATCAACGAACCCATCTGGTTGTGAGACATACACCACTTCTTGGACTTTTCCGTAAAGAAATGCACTCTTCACGTCTAGTTGGTAAACTTTGAAGCCCTTGAATGAAGCAAAAGCCAGAAACAAACGAATTGCCTCCAACCTCGCCACTGGTGCAAACACCTCATTGTAATCAATCCCCTCTTGCTGATTAAAGCCTTTGACAACCAACCGAGCTTTGTTGCGTGTGACAATACCTCTTTCATCTTTCTTGCACCTAAATACCCATTTAGTGCCAATCTCTCTCTCACCTTTTGGAAGGTCCACCAATTCCCAAACCTTCAACTTAGCAAACTGGGCCAATTCCTCTTGCATAGCTTTAACCCATGAATTGTCTTTAAGAGCCATATGAATGTTCTTCGGCTCCTCTTGGGAAATAAAGCAACTATACAAGCACTCGTTCACTATCCCAGTCTTCTCAATTGAAACAAATAACCCAGAATTCGCTTCTATGCTTCTTCTAGTCTGAACACCTGCAGTAGGATCTCCAAGTATCATGTCAACTGGATGATCTCTATTTGCTCGTGTAGTAGCAACAGCATCGACTTCTAGATTATCACCCAGGTTTGATCCGACCTCCCCCTGAATATTTTGATTTGCAAACGGATTAATGAAATCCTCCCCCTGAATGGGTTCAGAGTCACTATCGCTTGAATCAGGATCAGCAGCACTTTGGGAAGCTCCCGGAGCATCTGACATATCTACATTCGATCTAGGCATAAATTCACCTTCATCGTCTTCACCAATCACTGTTTGAATCAGCTGAGAAGCATCTAGCGGCTTCAATCAACGTCCTGTTTTTCCTCTCAGCGACTCCATTTTGCTGAGGAGTGTACGGAGCGGAATATTGATGTTCAATTCCCTTTCGAAGACAGTAGAGATCCAGAATCCGATTCTTGAACTCTGTGCCATTATCACTCCTTATCCTCTTGATCCTTGCATCATGAACGTTTTCCAATTTTGTAAAAAGATCTATCAACATCTCTGCTGTCTCATCTTTTGTACCTAAAAAGAAAACCCATGAATAACGTGAGTAATCATCAGTGACAACAAGACAATAGTACTTTCCACCTATGCTCCTCACGTTCACTGGACCGAATAAATCCATGTGAAGTAAATCATAAGGGGCATTAATGGAATTTACTGTTTTAGACTTATGAGGTTTCTTGTGTTGTTTTCCCTTTTGACATGGAAGACATTTATCTTCCACTTGAAACCTCAGCAATGGAACCCCTTTCACTAGCTCATTTTTAATAATGTAATTCATTTTGCGGTAGTGAATGTGAGCCATGCGTCTGTGCCACAACATTGATTCAGCTTCAGATGCTTTTGACAGTAAACACGCCACCCCAGCAGTTGGATCCTTGGCACCCATGTCCATGACATAAGTGTCATTTTTCCTTGGAGCATGCATTACTATCCAATCGTCCGGAATGACCAAACCCGGTTTCAACACCAATGCCTCAGACTTGGTAAAATGGACCGAGTGACCCTTGTCGCAGACTTGTGACACGCTCATCAGATTGTGTTTAAGCTGCTCAACATAGTTCACTTTGTCCAATGTGATCTTCCCATTCGTCACTTTTCCTCGTCCAGTAATTCTTCCACCTTTAGCACCAGCAAAATTTACATGCCCATCATCGTATTCTTCAAAATCAGAAAATAATCTCGCATCCCCCGTCATGTGCCTGGAGCAGCCACTATCAATATACCATAAGTTGATAATCCTCCTTAGCAGCTCCTGCACACACCAACCAAAAGATTAGTTAGATTGGGGGACCCAAGCCTTAATGGTCTTGGGTCTTCCAGATTCATCAACTACAGGAACATCCATCCAGTATCCATTACTCCTAGCTGGAGTCTTGGATCTTGGGCCTGTTGATGGAAATGGGGCATGATTTCCATAAGGTCTCTGGTCCTGAGGGTACCTATTTGTGTTTGGACTATGTGACCTTTGAAAATTTTGATTTTGATTCCAAGAACCTTGATTGTAATTTCTAAAGCCATTGTTATAAAAAGTTCGACCACCATTATTTTGGTATCGATTTTGATATTGACCTTGACTTCTGAAATTATTTGAATTTTGATTATTCATTCTTGGTGAGTTACTTCTAGGTCTTTCATATCTGCCTGATGTAGATTCAGGCTGAAATCTTGGTTGATTTCTTTGGAAACGAGGAACTTGTGGAGTTCCTTTTTCAGCCTTATCTACACCACCAGCAACACTCGGTTGTTGCTTTGGAGCAGATTTCTTTGGAGAATTTGAGACTTTCTCCTCATTATCACCTTGCTTCTCAGGTGATTTCCCTCTTTGTTTCTCACTAACTTGTGCTTCAACTTTTTTGGTAGGACAGCAGCTAGCTACATGTCCCTTTGTGTGACATTTGAAGCACGATCTCTTTTTCGAAGACTTCTCAGCTGAAGCCTTTGAACTAGATTCTGGTTTTGATGATGATGCCTTAGAAGGATTTGGTTCAGTTTGCTTAGTTTCAAGATTTTCTATGTTCTTATTTTTTGCAAACTTTAAATTTGATTCGTTTTCAATAATGGCTGTTTCGTTTTTCATGTCACTTCCTTGAACAAAATTAACCTTTTTAACAAAAGTTGGATTTTTATTCGTAGGATTTGAGTTTTTCTTTTTCAAAACAGGTTTTCTGTTATTTTCCTTCTTAGCATCATTATCTTCAGACACATCACCTTGACTGGATGTGAAACTACTTGGTGATGTTGACAGACAGTCTGTAAGCTCATCCTCATCAGGTAGGAAAGAATAGTCATGACTAAGAGGAGGTGGGACTTCATTAAAGCCCTGGAATCCCACACTTGTCTTGTCATTACTCTTCTTTAACCCACCCATCATATGTTTCATAACAAAAGTAGAATCTCTGAATTGACCTAACTTCTTTTCAAGTTCAACAATTTTAAGTTGTGCATCTGACAACTCTTTGTTTTTATCAGAAATCTCTTTTGTTTTCTCAGCCATCATGTCATGAGCTAAGTCTATGACTTGAAGTTTTTCATTTAATTTGCAGGTCAAAGCTTCAATTTCAGCTTCATAGCCTTTTATCTTTTTCAAATATGATGACTCGTTTCTTTTAGCAAAGAAATTTGACTCTTTTACGTTAGACATTTCGCTCACAAGACTTTTGTTTTGAGTTGACAATTTTTCAACTTCACCCTGTAGTTCACGACACTTTAAGCAAACAGAAGTGGCAGAGTTACTTACCTCTCCTGTTGATTTGTCTGAGTTGGCCATGAGAGCAGCAAGTTGAGCTTCCATTCTTTTGATGATTTCATCTTTCTCATCAGCTTCCATTTCATGCTCAGACTCTGGCTTTTCCTCTTCAGCATCTGTTGTCTGATCAGCCTTATCTTCCTCAACTTCACTCTTCTTCTCAACTTTAGCCTCATCTACTGTAGCTTCACCATCATTGACTGGAGTGATCTCTGCCATGAATGCTTGAGTGACATTCTCATCATTTTCTAAGTGAATGCTCCAGTCATATGAGCCTTCTCTTGCAGTAGATATCAACGCCCTTGAGTTAGAGTTGTTTGATGCATTCCGATTGTTTGAACTTTGATTCGTATTCTTATGCTTTTGTTTTTGACATTCCCTAGCGAAATGACCATAACTCTGACAGTTAAAGCACCTGACTTTGGTCTTGTCAAAACCTACGCTCTTTCCTACAAACTTCCTTCCAGTTCTGTTCATGAACCTCTTCACACGTCTCGAAATCATGGCCATCTGCCATTGTAGATCCATCTCTTCTAGATCATCAGGGTCAATCTGATCATAATCTTCATCTAAAGTGGCAGGATCAGATATTTTCCCTTGAATGTAGTTCTCATAAGACGCAACAAAAGAAGCAAGTAGAGCAAGATGTTCTTCAGCAGACTTCACACTCATAGGCATTGACTTTGCACTACTACTTTGCTTTGAAGTTGATGTTCTCTTGACTCCTGTTGATCCTCCTGCAGCAGCTACAAAACACACATCACCATCCTCATTCACTGTGACCTGCTCCTTATCACACGAAAGAAATGCAGTTGCAGAGTCGCTAGAAGCATCATGAGATGAAGAAGATGTAAGCCCATTGTATATCCCTGGATCTTGAACCTGATCATAACCAGTGTCCTTTTTCTTCATACTAAGCTCATAAGCTCTAAGCTTTCCAACTACTTCTTCCAATTCCTTCGTGTCATAACCTGCTTCTCCCTTAATCATGAGAGTGTAGATATCCCATTTAGCCGGTAGAGCATCAAGCAGTTTGTCGGTTTTTCTCAATGTCAGTATAGCAATCTATATCATAATTATCCAGTTCTGACATCAGATGGTAGTATCGAGTGATGACGTCTTCAAGTGACTCATTCTTCATGTACTTGAATACAGCAAACTGCTTCTTCAGTAGATCAACTTTGTTCTTCTTGACATCAGGATTTCCCTCATATCTCTTCTCTAGTGCATCCCACATTTCCTTTGAAGTAGTGTACTTCTTAAAGGTATGCTTGATGCCATCAGGTAAAGACATTTAGTGGCTGCCAAGGCTCTCTTTTCAGCCTCATACATTTTCTTCTGTTCGGCATCCATATCAACATAAGCAGTTATACGTTGTCTTCCCTCAAACTCATGAGTTGGGTTCACATACCCATCGTCTATGCATATCCACATACGTGTGTCCTAGTACTCAACAAAAGATTGAAACCTATCCTTCCATGTCAAGTAGTTCTCCACCTTCATCATCTTAGGTGGTTTGTTCGTCGTGCCTACCTCATGTTCCATCCTTAAGAGTTCGTTCAATTTAGACATGTTCGACATCTCAACGTAACAGACTGATAAAACCGTACAAATTTTTTTTTCGAAAACAGTGGTTACCAAATTACACCGTTAGAATCGTCTCGAAAAGACGAATCCAAAGATATATAATGTCGAAAACTGAATTCGGGATTTTCCAGACTAGTGAAACACACAAGATAGGATCGCACAAGACCCTTTGAAACGCACAAGGTCTTCTGGATCGCACAATCCACTAACTTTGGGCCAAACAGTCACTTTAACGGGCCTGGGCCTGATCGCACAACTTTCTGGTTCGCACAAACTGACTTCGGGTCGCACAAGAGTAATCCGGGTCGCACAAGAGCTCCAAACGCACAAGATCCTCAAACGTACAAGATCTCCTAACGTACAAGCTTAAAACAGGGTCGCACAAGATTCAAAATTTGAAATTTTGAATATCAATTGATCGCACAAGAGTTGATTGGGCCACCCAGCCACCCAATCCCGAAACAGCAGCAGCTGACAACAGCAGCAGCTGACAATCCAGATCGCACAAGCAAGGTCTTAATCAGCACTTCTTTCCATACACGAAATCCAAGCAAAGTCTTCCTACAAACATGAAAACAGTCAAAACAAATAATCAAAACAGATTAAAATACACGAATTTAAACTGTTCTTCAAGTGTTCTTCGTGTTCTTCGCAAAAACCCAGAACTTTAACTCGAAATTTCCAAACAACCAACTACCAAAACAGATCAAAACTCAGAATTTTGAACTGTTCTTCCTTGTTCTTGCTGTTCTTCACGAAAATTATGAATGAGACACCAAAAGTTCTTCAACCGAAAAATAACTTGAATCCAATCGACCAGTCTTGAACCACGCACAAGAGCAAAAGCTCTGATACCAATTGTAGGTCCCTTAATCCCGTTGGATCTTAACAAAACTGTTAATCTATCAAGGGTGCGGAATTCCCTTGATTGATCTTCGAACACAGAAACAAGATTATGTAGAAGAACAAGAACTCGAACACACAAACACGCAAACTTTCAAACTGATCTTCTGTGATTATCAAACCCTTAGAAGCGTTTTACAATCACTAAGATCTACAAGAACCTAACAGCCGATTTCTGTTTTGTTCTTAACCTCTCAAACTTGAATGCTCTCTTACAATCTCCAAAAGGCTCTCAAGTTGTCTAAAGTGTCTAACCCTAAAACTCAAGATTAAGACTGTTTATATACACACAGCCAAGATCTCGAATTGGGCTTTGCCCATATTACATTTGTCACATAAACTTGGGCCTAATAGGCTTAGTACAAACTTGGACTGATTGGGCTTTATAGAACTCGTTTTTCTTTAAGTCTTCATGATCCAATCTTCTGTTTAATATCCAAAGACCACTCCAAAGCTGTTGTTATATAACATGCACCAACAAACTCCCCCTTGACAATAGCTTGCAAAGGAAACTTTAGTCTTCAGAATCTCACAGTCTTTGGTCTTTGGATAGCGTCAGCTTCAACATGAATTCTGTCTTTGTCAGCAACATCTTTGTCAGCAACAGATGGTGGCCAAACCAACCACCGAAGAATGGAATCGTCGAGCGAAAACACTTGACAACCTCCTAGAAGCAGCTTTTCTTATCACCAAACCTTTCTCCATCAATTAGGAATCTGATGTCGCCACTAAACACATTCCTTAAATTGTAGCCATTTGTTGAGTGTTTTTTTTGGTATCTAATCCGCATATATATCACCATTGCCCTTGATTTTCTTGATTGTATATCTCTTAAATATCAACATATAAATGTGTGATTTAGTTTACGAAGATTTTTCAATGCCGAGAACCTCGATCCGAGAGTAAAAAAGGCGTAAGGTTCACAATGGTGTAAGATTAAAATGGGATATACCGGGCTAGGATTCAAGTTATAGGAACAAGGGCTAAACCAACCACCCAAGAATGTAATTGTCGAGTGAAAACACTTGACAACCTCCTAGAAGCAACTTTTCTTGCCACCAGACCTTTCTCCATCAATTAGGAATCTGATGTCGTGACTAAACACATTCCTTAAATTGTAGCCATTTGTTGAGTGATTTTTTTTGTGTCTAATCTGCGTATATATCACCATTGCCCTTGATTTTCTTGACTGTATATCTCTTAAATGTCAACATATACATGTGTGATCTAGTTTACGAAGATTTTTCGATGCCGAGAACCTCGATCAGAGAGTAAAAAGGCGTAAGGTTCACAATGGTGTAAAATTAAAATGGGATATACCGGGCTAGGATTCAAGTTACTGGAACAAGGGCCAAACCAACCACCCAACAATGGAATCGTCGAGCGAAAACACTTGACAACCTACTAGAAGCAGCTTTTCTCACCACCAGACCTTTCTCCATCAATTAGGAATCTGATGCCGTCACTAAACACATTCCTTAAATTGTAGCCATTTGTTGAGTGTTTTTTTTTGGTGTCTAATCCCCATATATATCACCATTGCCCTTGATTTTCTTGACATTATATCTCTTAAATATCAACATATACATGCTTGATTTACTTTACGAAGTTTTTTCAATGCCGAGAACCTCGATCAGAGAGTAAAAAAGGCGTAAGGTTCACAATGGTGTAAAATTAAAATGGGAAATACCGGGCTAGGATTCGAGTTACAGGAACAAGGGCCAAACCAACCACCCAAGAATGGAATCGTCGAGCGAAAACACTTGATAACCTCCTAGAAGCAGCTTTTCTTGCCACCAGACCTTTCTCCATCAATTAGGAATCTGATGCCGTCACTAAACACATTCCTTAAATTGTAGCCATTTGTTGAGTGTTTTTTTGGTGTCTAATCCACATATATATCACCATTGCCCTTGATTTTCTTGACTGTATATCTCTTAAATGTCAACATATACATGTGTGATTTAGTTTACGAAGATTTTTCAATGTCGAGAACCTCGATCAGAGAGTAAAAAAGGCGTAAGGTTAACAATGGTGTAAAATAAAAATGCGATATACCGGGCTAGGATTCGAGTTACAGGAACAAGGGCCAAACCAACCACCCAAGAATGGAATCGTCGAGCAAAAACACTTGCCAACCTCCTAGAAACACCTTTTCCTGCCACCAGACCTTTTTCCATCAATTAGGAATCTGATGCCATCACTAAACAGGTTCCTTAAATTGTAGCCGTTTGTTGAGTGTTTTTTTTGGTGTCTAATCCCCATATATATCACCATTGCACTTGATTTTCTTGACTGTATATCTCTTAAATATCAACATATACACGCGTGATTTACTTTACGAAGTTTTTTCAATGCCGAGAACCTTGATCAGAGAGTTAAAAAGGCGTAAGGTTCACAATGGTGTAAAATTAAAATGGGATATACCGGGCTAGGATTCAAGTTACAGGAACAAGGGCCAAACCAACCACAGAATGGAATCGTCAAGCGAAAACACTTGACAACCTCCTAGAAGCAGCTTTTCTTATCACCAAACCTTTCTCCATCAATTAGGAATTTGATGACGCCACTAAACACATTCCTTAAATTGTAGCCATTTGTTGAGTGTTTTTTTTTATGTCTAATCCGCATATATATCACCATTGCCCTTGATTTTCTTGATTGTATACCTCTTAAATATCAACATATACATGTGTGATTTAGTTTACGAAGATTTTTCAATGCCGAGAACCTCGATCAGAGAGTAAAAAAGGCGTAAGGTTCCCAATGGTGTAAGATTAAAATGGATATATCGGGCTAGGATTCGAGTTACAGGAACAAGGGCCAAACCAACCACCCAAGAATGGAATCGTCGAGCGAAAACACTTGCCAACCTCCTAGAAGCACCTTTTCTTGCCACCAGACCTTTCTCCATCAATTAGGAATCTGATGCCGTCACTAAACACATTCCTTATATTGTAGCCATTTGTTGAGTCATTCTTTTTGGGTGTCTAATCCGCATGTATATCACCATTGCCCTTGATTTTCTTAACTGTATAACTCTTAAATGTCAACATATACACATGTGATTTAGTTAACGAAGATTTTTCAATGCCGAGAACCTCGATCAGAGAGTAAAAAAGGCGTAAGGTTCACAATGGTGTAAAATTAAAATCGTATATACCGGGCTAGGATTCAAGTTACAGGAACAAGTGCCAAACCAACCATCCAAGAATGGAGTCGTCGAGCGAAAACACTTGACAACTTCCTAGAAGCAGCTTTTCTAGCCACTAGACCTTTCTCCATCAATTAGGAATCTGCTGCCGTCACTAAACACACTCCTTAAATTGTAGCCAGTTGTTGAGTGTTTTTTTTGGTGCCTAATCCGCATATATATCACCATTGCCCTTGATTTTCTTGACTGTATATCTTTTAAATGTCAACATATACACGTGTGATTTAGTTTACGAAGATTTTTCAATGCCGAGAACCTCGATCAGAGAGTAAAAATGGCGTAAGGTTCACATTGTGTAAAATTCAAATGGGATATACCGGGCTAGGATTCGAGTTACAGGAAAAAGGGTCAAACCAACCACCCAAGAATGGAATCGTCGAGCGAAAACACTTGACAACCTCCTTGAAGCAGCTTTTCTTGCCACCAGACCTTTTTCTAACAATTAGGAATTTGATGCCGACACTAAACGCATTCCTTAAATTGTAGCCATTTGTTGGGTGTTTTTTTTGGTGTCTAATCCGCATATATATCACCATTGCCCTTGATTTTCTTGACTGTATATCTCTTAAATGTCAACGTATACATGTGTGATTTAGTTTATGAAGATTTTTCGATGCCAAGAACCTCGATCAGAGAGTAAAAAGGCGTAAGGTTCACAATGGTGTAAGATTAAAATGGGATATATCGGGCTTGGATTCGAGTTACAGGAACAAGGGCCAAACCAACCACCCAAGAATGGAATCGTCGAGCGAAAACACTTGCCAACCTCCTAGAAGCAGCTTTTCTTGCCACCAGACCTGTCTCCATCAATTAGGAATCTGATGCCTTCACTAAACACATTCCTTAAATTGTAGCCATTTGTTGAGTGATTTTTTTTGGTGTCTCATCTGCATATATATCACCATTGCCCTTGATTTTCTTGACTGTATATCTCTTAAATGTCAACATATACACGTGTGATTTAGTTTACGAAGATTTTTCAATGCCGAGAACCTCGATCAGAGAGCAAAAAAGGCTTAAGGTTCACAATGGTGTAAAATAAAAATGGGATATACCGGGCTAGGATTCGAGTTACTGGAACAAGGGCCAAACCAACTACCCAAGAATGGAATCGTCGAGCGAAAACACTTGACAACCCCCTAGAAGCGGCTTTTCTTGCCACCAGACCTTTCTCCATTAATTAGGAATCTGATGCCGTCACTAAACACATTTCTTAAATTGTAGCCATTTGTTGAGTGTTTTTTTTTATGTCTAATCTGCATATATATCACCATTGCCCTTGCTTTTTTTGACTGTATATCTCTTAAATATCAACATATACACGTGTGATTTAGTTTACGAAGATTTTTCAATGCCGAGAACATCGATCAGAGAGTAAAAAAGACGTAAGGTTCACAATGGTGTAAAATTAAAATGGGATATACCGGGCTAGGATTCGAGTTACAGGAACAAGGGCCAAACCAACCACCCAAGATTGGAATCGTCGAGCGAAAACACTTGACAACCTACTAGAAGCAGTTTTTCTTACCTCCAGACCTTTCTCCATCAATTAGGAATCTGATTCCGTCACTAAACACATTCCTTAAATTGTAGCCATTTGTTGAGTGTTTTTTTTTGTGTCTAATCCGCATATATATCACCATTGCCCTTGATTTTGTTGACTGTATATCTCTTAAATGTCAACATATACACGTGTGATTTAGTTTACGAAGATTTTTCAATGCCGAGAACCTCGATCAGAGAGTAAAAAAGGCGTAAGGTTCACAATGGTGTAAAATCAAAATGGGATATCGCGGGCTAGGATTCTAGTTACAGGAACAAGGGCCAAACCAACCACCCAATAATGGAATCGTCGAGCGAAAACACTTGACAACCTCCTAGAAGCAGCTTTTCTTGCCACCAGACCTTTCTCCAGCAATTAGGAATCTGATGCCGTCACTAAACACATTCCTGAAATTGTTGCCATTTGTTGAGTGTTTTTCTGTGTCTAATCCGCATATATATCACCATTGCCCTTGATTTTCTTGACTGTATATCTCTTAAATGTCAACATGTACATGTGTGATTTAGTTTACGAAGATTTTTCAACGTCGAGAACCACGATCAGAGAGTAAAAAAGGCGTAAGGTTCACAATGGTGTAAAACTAAAATGGGATATACCGGGTTAGGATTCGAGTTACAGGAACAAGGGCCAAACCAACCACCCAAGAATGGAATCGTCGAGCGAAAACACTTGACAACCTCCTAGAAGCAGCTTTTCTTGCCACCAGACCTTTCTCCATCAATTAGGAATCTGATGCCGTCACTAAACACATTTCTTAAATTGTAGCCATTTGTTGAGTGTTTTTTTTGGTGTCTAATCCGCATATATATCACCATTGCCCTTGATTTTCTTGACTGTATATCTCTTAAATATCAACATATACACGTGTGATTTAGTTTACGAAGATTTTTCAATTCCGAGAACCTCGATCAGAGAGTAAAAAAGGCGTAAGGTTCACAATAGTGTAGAATTAAAATGGGATATACCGAGCTAGGATTCAATTTACAAGAACAAAGGCCAAACCAACCACCAAGAATGGAATCGTCGAGCGAAAACACTTGACAATCTCCTAGAAGCAGCTTTTCTTGCCACCAGGCCTTTCTCCATCAATTAGGAATCTGATGCCGTCACTAAACACATTTCTTTAATTGTATCCATTTGTTGAGTGTTTTTTTTTGTGTCTAATCCGCATATATATCACCATTGCCCTTGATTTTCTTGACTGTATATCTCTTAAATGTCAACATGTATACGTGTGATTTAGTTTACGAAGAATTTTCAACGCCGAGAACCTCGATCAGAGAGTAAAAAAGGCGTAAGGTTCACAATGGTGTAAAACTAAAATGGGATATACCGGGTTAGGATTCGAGTTACAGGAACAAGGGCCAAACCAACCACCCAAGCATGGAATCGTCGAGCGAATACACTTGACAACCTCCTAGAAGCAGCTTTTCTTGCCACCAGACCTTTCTCCATCAATTAGGAATCTGATACCATCACTAAACACATTCCTCAAATTGTAGCCATTTGTTGAGTGTTTTTTTTGGTGTCTAATCCGCATATATATCACCATTGCCCTTGATTTTCTTGACTGTATATCTCTTAAATATCAACTTATACACGTGTGATTTAGTTTACGAAGATTTTTCAATGCCAAGAACCTCGATCAGAGAGAAAAAAGGCGTAAGGTTCACAATGGTGTAAAATTAAAATGGGATATACCGGGCTAGGATTCGAGTTACAAGAACAAGGGCTAAACCAACCACCCAAGAATGGAATCGTCAAGCGAAAACACTTGATAACCTCCTAGAAGCAGCTTTTCTTACCACCAGACTTTTCTCCATCAATTAGGAATCTGATGCCGTCACTAAACACAGTCCTTAAATTGTAGCCATTTGTTGAGTGTTTTTTTTTTGTGTCTAATCCGCATATATATCACCATTTCCCTTGATTTTCTTGACAGTATATATCTTAAATGTCAACATATACACGTGTGATTTAGTTTACGAAGATTTTTCAATCCCGAGAACCTCGATCAGAGACTAAAAAAGGCGTAAGGTTCACAATGGTGTAAAATTAAAATGGGATATACCGGGCTAGGATTCGAGTTACAGGAACAAGGGCCAAACCAACCACCCAAGAATGGAATCGTCAAGCGAAAACACTTGACATCCTCCTAGAAGCAGCTTTTCTTACCACCAGACTTTTCTCCATCAATTAGGAATTTGATGCCGTCACTAAACACAGTCCTTAAATTGTAGCCATTTGTTGAGTGTTTTTTTTTTTGTGTCTAATCCGCATATATATCACCATTGCCCTTGATTTTCTTGACTGTATATATCTTAAATGTCAACATATACACGTGTGATTTAGTTTACGAAGATTTTTCAATCCCGAGATCCTCGATCAGAGACTAAAAAAGGCGTAAGGTTCACAATGGTGTAAAATTAAAATGGGATATACCGGGGCTAGGATTCGAGTTACAGGAACAAAGGCCAAACCAACCACCAAGAATAGAATCGTCGAGAGAAAACACTTGACAATCTCCTAGAAGCAGCTTTTCTTGCCACCAGACCTTTCTCCATCAATTAGGAATCTGATGCCGTCACTAAACACAGTCCTTAAATTGTAGCCATTTGTTGACTGTTTTTTTTTTGTGTCTAATGCGCATATATATCACCATTGCCCTTGATTTTCTTGACTGTATATATCTTAAATGTCAACATATACACGTGTGATTTAGTTTACGAAGATTTTTCAATCCCGAGAACCTCGATCAGAGACTAAAAAAGGCGTAAGGTTCACAATGGTGTAAAATTAAAATGGGATATACCGGGATAGGATTCGAGTTACAGGAACAAAGGCCAAACCAACCACCAAGAATGGAATCGTCGAGCGAAAACACTTGACAACCTCCTAGAAGCAGCTTTTCTTGCCACCAGACCTTTCTCCATCAATTAGGAATCTGATGCCGTCACAAAACACACATTTCTTAAATTGTAGCCATTTCTTGAGTGTTTTTTTTGTGTCTAATCCGCATAAATATATCACCATTGCCCTTGATTTTCTTGACTGTATATCTCTTAAATGTCAACATATACACGTGTGATTTAGTTTACGAAGATTTTTCAATGCCGAGAACCTCGATCAGAGAGCAAAAAAGGCTTAAGGTTCACAATGGTGTAAAATTAAAATGGGATATACCGGGCTATGATTCGAGTTACTGGAACAAGGGCCAGACCAACTACCCAAGAATGGAATCGTCGAGCGAAAACACTTGACAACCTCCTAGAAGCGGCTTTTCTTGCCACTAGACCTTTCTCCATCAATTAGGAATCTGATTCCGTCACTAAACACATTTCTTAAATTGTAGCCATTTGTTGAGTGTTTTTTTTTTGTGTCTAATCTGCATATATATCACCATTGCCCTTGCTTTTCTTGACTGTATATCTCTTAAATATCAACATATACTCGTGTGATTTAGTTTACGAAGATTTTTCAATGCCGAGAACCTCGATCAGAGAGTAAAAAAGACGTAAGGTTCACAATGGTGTAAAATTAAAATGGGATATACCGGGCTAGGATTCGAGTTACAGGAACAAGGGCCAAACCAACCACCCAAGATTGGAATCGTCGAGCGAAAACACTTGACAACCTACTAGAAGCAGTTTTTCTTACCTCCAGACCTTTCTCCATCAATTAGGAATCTGATGCCGTCACTAAACACATTCCTTAAATTGTAGCCATTTGTTGAGTGTTTTTTTTTTGTGTCTAATCCGCATATATATCACCATTGCCCTTGATTTTCTTGACTGTATATCTCTTAAATGTCAACATATACACCTTTGATTTAGTTTACGAAGATTTTTCAATGCCGAGAACCTCGATCAGAGAGTAAAAAAGGCGTAAGGTTCACAATGGTGTAAAATCAAAATGGGATATAGCGGGCTAGGATTCTACTTACAGGAACAAGGGCCAAACCAACCACCCAAGAATGGAATCGTCAAGCGAAAACACTTGACAACCTCCTAGAAGCAGCTTTTCTTGCCACCAGACCTTTCTCCATCAATTAGGAATCTGATGCCGTCACTAAACACATTTCTTAAATTGTAGCCATTTGTTGAGTGTTTTTTTGGTGTCTAATCCGCATATATATCACCATTGCCCTTGATTTTCTTGACTGTATATCTCTTAAATGTCAACATATACACGTGTGATTTAGTTTACGAAGATTTTTCAATCCCGAGAACCTCGATCAGAGAGTAAAAAAGGCGTAAGGTTCACAATGGTGTAAAATTAAAATGGGATATACCGGGCTAGGATTCGAGTTACAAGAACAAGGGCCAAACCAACCACTCAAGAATGAAATCGTCGAGCGAAAACACTTGACAACCTCCTAAAAGCAGCTTTTCTTACCACCAGACCTTTCTCCATCAATTAGGAATCTGATGCCGTCACTAAGCACATTCCTTAAATTGTAGCCATTTGTTGAGTGTTTTATTGGTGTCTAATCCGCATATATCAGCATTGCCCTTGATTTTATTGACTGTATATCTCTTAAATATCAACATATACACGTGTGATTTAGTTTACGAAGATTTTTCAATGCTGAGAACCTCGATCAGCGAGTAAAAAAGGTTCACAAAAGTGTAAAATTAAAATGGGATATAACGGGCTAGGATTCGAGTTACAGGAACAAGGGCCACACCAACCACCCAAGAATGGAATCGTCGAGCGAAAACACTTGACAACCTCCTAGAAGCAGCTTTTCTTGCCACCAGACCTTTCTCCATCAATTAGGAATCTGATGTCGTCACTAAACACATTCTTTAAATTGTAGCCATTTGTTGAGTGTTTTTTTTTGTGTCTAATCCGCATATATATCACCATTGCCCTTGATTTTCTTAACTTTATATCTCTTAAATGTCAACATATACACGTGTGATTTAGTTTACGAAGATTTTTCAATCCCGAGAACCTCGATCAGAGAGTAAAAAAGGCGTAAGGTTCACAATGGTGTAAAATTAAAATGGGATATACCGGGCAAGGATTCGAGTTACAAGAACTAGTGCCAAACCAACCACCCAACAATGGAATCGTCAAGCGTAAACACTTGACAACCTCCTAGAAGCAGCTTTTCTTGCCACCAGACCGTTCTCCATCAATTAGGAATCTGATGCCGTCACTAAACACATTCCTTAAATTGTAGCCATTTGTTGAGTGTTTTTTTTGGTGTCTAATCAACATATATATCACAATTGCCCATGATTTTCTTGACTGTATATCTCTTAAATATTAACATATACACGTGTGATTTAGTTTATGAAGATTTTTTAATGCCGAGAACCTCGATCAGAGAGTAAAAAAGGCGTAAGGTTCACAATGGTGTAAGATTAAAATGGGATATACCAGGCTAGGATTCGAGTTACAGGAACAAGGGGCAAACCAACCACCCAACAATGGAATCGTCAAGCGTAAACACTTGACAACCTCCTAGAAGCAGCTTTTCCTGCCACCAGACCTTTCTCCATCAATTAGGAATCTGATGCCGTCACTAAACACATTCCTTAAATTGTAGCCATTTGTTGAGTGTTTCTTTTTTGGTGTCTAATCCGCATATATATCACCATTGCCCTTGATTTTCTGGACTGTATATCTTTTAAATGTCAACATATACACGTGTGCTTTAGTTTACGAAGATTTTTCAATGCCGAGAACCTCGATCAGAGAGTAAAAGTGGCGTAAGGTTCAAAATGGTGTAAAATTAAAATGGGATATACTGGGCTAGGATTCGAGTTATAAGATCAAGGGCCAAACCAAGCACCCAAGAATGGAATCGTCGAGCGAAAACACTTGACAACATCCTAGAAGCAGTTTTTCTTACCACCAGACCATTCTCCATCAATTAGGAATTTGATGTATTCACTAAACACATTCCTTAAATTGTAGCCATTGTTGAGTGTATTTTTTTTGGTGTCTAATCCGCATATATATCACCATTGCCCTTGATTTTCATGACAGTATATATCTTAAATGTCAACATATACACGTGTGATTTAGTTTACAAAGATTTTTCAATGCCTAGAACCTCGATCATAGAGTAAAAAAGGCGTAAGGTTCATAATGGTTTAAAATTAAAATGGGATATACCGGGATAGGATTCGAGTTACAGGAACAAGGGCAAACCAACCACCCAAGAATGGAATCGTCGAGCGAAAACACTTGACAACCTCCTTGAAGCAGCTTTTCTTACCACCAGACATTTCTCCATCAATTAGGAATCTGATGCCGTCACTAAACACATTCCTTAAATTGTAGCCGTTTGTTGAGTGTTTTTTTTGGTGTCTAATCCGCATATATATCACCATTGCCCTTGATTTTCTTGACTGTATATCTCTTAAATATCAACATATATACTTGTGATTTACTTTACGAAGATTTTTCAATGCCGAGAACCTCGATCAGAGAGTAAAAAAGGCGTAAGGTTCACAATAGGGTAAAATTAAAATGGGATATACCGGGCTAGGATTCGAGTTACAGGAACAAGGGCCAAACCAACCACCCTAGAATGGAATCGTCGAGCGAATACACTTGATAACCTCCTAGAAGTAGCTTTGCTTGCCACCAGACCTTTCTCCATCAATTAGGAATCTGATGCCGTCACTAAACACATTCCTTAAATTGTAGCCATTTGTTGAGTGTTTTTTTTTTGTGTCTAATCCGCATATATATCACCATTGTGTTGGTGCATACGTCTGTCCACTTCGTCTTCGTTCAAGTCGCTGTGAAGGCCTGAAAACTAGACTGAAGACTCCGGCTGTATCCAAGGGGGAGTTTGTTAGTGCACGATGTCTAAAGCCTACGTCTTAGTCTTAGTCATACTTGTATAGGGTCTAGGGGTTAAAATGTCAAGTATGTATTGTATAGGGGCTGAATTGTAAGTTTTATGTATTAATGTAGTTTTTCCGCTTGAAATGACACTTTGTCATTTCCAGCTAAATCAGAAGCTTGTGATTCCGCTCGAAATGACAAGGTGTCATTTCAAGCGGAATTAGATCCCCTATATATAGTCGTAGTTGTTTCTCATTTGGTACCGATCATCAAGTTGTATACCGAAGTGCTGCCAAATTTTTCTGTAATCAATTAATGAGAAACAGTGTTTAAAGTGATATTCTGTCTATTTCTACTCCATTCTCTTTGATTCAAACTGTTTGTGTGATTCCGCCACATAAACAGTGGTATTTTGACTCTGACTGACTCATTAGATCGTCAATATCGATCCTACATCCTACAATATAGGATCGTGTATCTGACCCGAACGAGTCGTTCAGAGAGGTTCTGATCTATTTCAGGTGCGGAAAACAAGAAATAGACTTAGATACAGCTTGTTCTTCACTTTAAACTCTCTTCTGATTGAAAATACAACGATTACAATCAGGAAACACACCGGCAGCACCTTGGTACAATATTCTGATTCACCACCAAACGAAAAGATTACTAGCCTATTTATAGAGTTTCTGATTCCCCACGAAAGTGCAATGTTCATTTCGTGGGAAATCAACATTCTGTGGGAAATCAACATTTCGTGGGAAATCAACTCTAAAACTACGTGCCCTGATCTAACAAACTAAGTCTAAGACTCGATACAAGACGAAGTCGACAGATGCATGCACTAACAGACTCCCCCTCAGATGTTGACGAGTCTCACGTGTCGAGTCTTCGCATCTTCGGTCTTGATCAGTCTCTTGGCTTCACTCTTTCACTATCAGCATCAACAGACTCCCCCTAACAATGTGCTGGCATTCCTTCAGTTCATCAGCATCATCTGATTCAGGATCGTAATCTGGCTTTCACAAATTCAAGATCTTTGCCTGGCTCAGACTTTGTTCATTGAATCGAAACCTGGTTTAATCTTCTATCTACAGAATCCTCAGGTATCGGAACCTGGCTCTTTAAACTCAAGCTTCTCAGGATTGATCAACCTGGCTCTACTAAAGATGTTCCAAGATCTTAACCTAGCTCTCGATCTGCTCAGGATTATCACCTAGCTCCACCTTAAACCTGCACAATCTCTACCTCAAAGTAAATTTCACACATTTAACAATTCAATGTATGCACTAACACTGAATCTCCTTCAAAAAATAACTCAATAATCTTGATGAACCTCTTTAAAAATTGTTCAAAACACATTATCCCAAACCATTTGTTCATCATGTCTAGCACTTGGAATTTTGAAAATTAGCTCTCCAATATCAGTTGTCGAAAATCTTTTTGATTTTTTCAAAATTTATGCTAAAACACACCGAAAATCTTTTTGGATTTTTGAATGTAAAGAAATGCAGTAAAGAAATATTTACAGACAATATTTTTGTGAGTTCGTGCAAGAGGATCATATCAGTTCTTGACAAGTCACAAGTACCGTTGAGCTTAGTTACACATTAAGAATGAAACAATTCACTTAGATTGCCAATATACTGATCCACTTAAATTCTCATACAAATTTCAACTGATTCAGGATATGAGTTAGATGTTTTAAGAACTTAAACTCATTCATGTGTCCCACCTCTTGAATATACTCCCGTATACAGATCCCAATATTCAGTCTTACAGGTGAGTATACCACAGATGATATCTGTAAGGGAATAAATTATAGTACGAAACCGTGAGAGCTCAGGTCAGAACTTCTGTTCAGCAGAGAGATGATGGCTCGACTTTTGGTGTGTCCCCTTTAGAGGATCTTTTCTATTACAACAGCAATGACTATCAATTTTATTGTTTCATCAATTTGCTGAGGGCGGCGCTATTTTTCAAGCATGCGGAAAGTATTCTCCGGGGACTAGGCCATTGCTTCCGCAAAATCAGAAGTCTCGGGATAATACCCCAGATATCACTGAGTATAAAGACCTAGTATCTCAGAAAAAGGGACATGTCAAACAAGATTTCGGGGGTTACCCATATATCCGAGAGATGTTCCCCACATAAAAGCAAGAAATTTTATGTTTATATCCCGAACAAACCTACTAAATGTGTAAAAACCTATCGGCATATCATCTACAAGACTGCTTAACACATTTATACTTTACATTTCTTTAGCGTACTGCACCTGTCTAGCTGATGTACTATCATTTCCCCTTTTTACACAAACTCAATTTTTACTTTTTTCAAATGTTTTTTATTTTTGTAATTTTATCATGTTTTTGTATTTTTCTGCAAACTTTCTCCCCCTAAAAACAAAAACATATTTTTGTGTTTTTGGTTTTATCGAAAAGCAGAAAACAAACTGTACAAACAAAGATGACAACTCGCCGTAGTTCACATCTGATCGCCGCCCTCCTCGGCTTCACATTCTTCGACCCTCCCAGAACGCAGATTTTTCATCCTATTTAATTTTAAAAGATAATAAAATATCTTTTTATCAAACGGTTTTGTATAGAAATCAGCCTTCTGATCATCGGTGTGTATATGTTCAATACGAATCAACTTCTTCTCGTCACAATCACAGATGAAGTGATGACGGATCTCTATATGTTTAGTTTTAGAATGGTGAACCGGGTTTTTAGTTATATTAATGGCTGCTTCATTGTCCACGAAAATCGGTGTATCCAAGAATTGCAAACCAAAGTCGCGCATTTGCTGCTGGATCCAAAGGATCTGAGAACAGCAGCTGGAGGCTGAAACGTATTCATCCTCACAAGTAGAAAGCGCCACAGAGGTTTGTTTCTTGCACTTCCAGGTAACAAGTCGAGTTTCGTAGAACTGACACCCAGCAGTGGTGGACTTAGCGTTCTGCTTGCAACTTCCAAAGTCAGAATCAGCGAAACCTCTTAGAGAGAAGTCACCCGAGCGAGGATACCACAAGCCGATGCTTGGGCAGCCTTTCAAATACCGTAATGTATAAAGCCTACGTCTTAGTCTTAGTCTTAGTCATACTTGTATAGGGTCTAGGGGTTAAATATGTCAAGTATGTAATGTATAGGGGCTGAATTGTAAGTTTTATGTTTTAATGTAGTGATTCCGCTTGAAATGACACTTTGTCATTTCAAGCTAAATCAGAAGCTTGTGATTCCGCTCAAAATGACAAGGTGTCATTTCAAGCGGAATTAGATCCCCTATATATAGTCGTAGTTGTTTCTCATTTGGTACCGATCGTCAAGTTGTATACCGAAGTGCTGCCAAATTTTTCTGTGATCAATTAATGAGAAACAGTGTTTAAAGTGATATTCTGACTATTTCTACTCCATTCTCTTTGATTCAAACTGTTTGTGTGATTCCGCCACATAAACAGTGGTATTTTGACGATGATTGACTCATTAGATCGTCAATATCGATCCTACAATTGGTATAAGAGCCAGTTATGAGCTAAAATAACTGAATCAGAGCTTTTTACCTACACTTTTTGGATTTCTGGACATTTCCACGGGCAAAATGGACTGAGTTTTTGACATATTGTGTAAAAGTGACTTTTAACAAACCCTTGAGTGTATCAGCTTAAAATTCGGCCTAAAACTAGCAAAAATGGACTGATAACCTGATTCCTCTTGAACGAGCTAGTTTGAGATTCTGCTTGAATTTCGAGCGAAATCAGGTTTTTCATCTGAAAAGTTCTTATTCCGCTCGAGCATTTGGAGCGAAATCAGAGTTTTAGCTTGAATCTGTGATTCCGCTCGAGGGACTATCTAATTCCGCTTGAGTTTTACCTGATTCCGCCTGAAAAGTGTGATTCCGCTTGAATCATCACTTTGATTTCGCTTGAAACATATAAAAGTTTCTTTCGCTTGAATTGTGAAACAGTGAAATTTGAAAATTGTGAAACATTTTACGAGGTTGTCAGTAATTGGGAAAAGAGATCATGTGATTTGTGTCAGGTTGCATCGGTTTGATCGGTCATCAGTGCATTGATATTATCATTTCATTTTTAAAGTTTCCAGGTATCGTAAATTGAAGTAATCAGGCTCCATGTGATCGGTTTCATTTAACTAGATGTTGAACATTTAATACATCAAATGAGGTCCAATCGATAATTGTGTTACCTTGAATTTGTCGATTTACTTTATTTGAAGAACAACTTAAAGTTAGAGGCCCAATAGAATCGAGTTTTGAATTAAAGTTGTTGGGTACACCACGTGAACTCTGAATCCATTTATTACATAATATCAGCAGCCCAATAGGATTGTGTTGAAAAATTAAAAGGTGTCGGCCACTTCTAAATCGGTAATTCATAGTGTTTGCATGTGATAACAGATAAAGATTGTCGGCCTAATCAGCTAGTGTTAAAGGTTTGCATGTAAGTGATAAGAAAGGTCCAATCAGATAGCATTTATTTTGTTGATCAGTTTACATGAGAAGCTAGAAAGTAGGAACAACCCATGTGATACAATATAATATCTCGGCCCAATACTGTCCATTGATCGATCGGCCCATTCAGCCAGTGATTTTACTTGAACAATATTGAAACGTGTCTACGAACCTTCAACACGAGTCCTAGATCACTTCCATCGTCACACACTTTTACGTATTCAGTTAGTTTAAAACTGATCGTTTATTTGTTTGTTTGCAGGTAATCCGAGGTGTTTGTCAAGTATCAGATACTCACCCAAGCAAATCCTCACTCGATTCGTTGTCACCGGATTTTTGTCACTCAATCGGATATTCATCTGATTCAGTGGTTTGATAAAGTGATTGAACTGATCTTAGGTTGGGTAAATTTTTGTATCGTTTGAAAATCCGTCTTTGAGAATCTTTCAATACCGAAACATGGGTTCTTACAGTTATATTGCACAGAAGAAGTTTGATAGTTTTATTGGTATCAAGGGAGAGTCTACAAAACAATTGATTGAAAGATATTGCCCTCTAGTTATTGAGATGGGGAGATTGGGGATAACTAAGACCAATGAGGAGTGGATCGATAAATTAGCAGACGCATTGCCATATGATGAGTGGGGTACTTATTTGATGGTGTTAAAGAACAATACAAATTTTGCTTATATGAATCTTAGTGGTTTCATCGAGAAAATTCAAGCTCAAGAACTTGAGTTTCAAAAGATTACAAAATTGAAGCCTGATTCAGGAGAGAAGTGTTTAAACTGTGAAAAATCTGAATCAGACAATGCCAAACTCTTGAAGGATTTGGAGAGTTTGACATTGGAAATCAAAAATTTGAAGTATGAGAAGAAATCTGATCATAAACAGATTCTTGAACTGCAGGAAAATTATGAGAAATTGAAATCTGAAAATGTTAAACTATTAATTGATTTGGATAGTTTGACATTGGAAAACAAAATTTTGAAAGAAAAGGAAAATGATTTTGAAAATGAAAAATTAAAATTTGAAAAAGATTTTCAAAGTCAAATGAAGATTTTAGAAGATGAAAAATCTGTTATTTTTAAAAATAATCTTGAAAAACATATTGAAATAAATTTTCATCTTTAGAAAATCATTCGGCTTGAAAATGAAGCTGAAATTGCTCGGAATAAAATTGATGAGCTTGAAAAGAAATTGAAAGGTTTTGTGAATTCATCAGTACTAGATTATATATGTCCAAAACCGATCAATTATGTTCCAATAAGTGACAATGTCACAAATTATGACAAAGTCATAATTAAAGATTGTGATGATAAAGCTGATGATGAAAAAGAGAAAAAGAAAATATTTTTAGAATTAAAAGAAAAATTTAAAGAAACTGTTTTACATTCGACTGAAATAGGTGAATGCTCAAAGCAAAAACCTGTTAAGAAGAATGTAGAACAAAAACAAAATGTTAAAAATTCAAAAAAATTTCAAAACAACAATAAAAGCTCATCAGTTCAATCATCCAATCAAGATAAAAAACCACAAAAATTGAAAAACCAAAACTCACAAAAAGTTGGTGATATGTGGTGCAGGTTTGACCACAGTGCTTCAAAGATAAATCCAACTTTCAGGAGGAGTGATGATTACCACAAAGCCAGACAATGTTATGATCTGAGCATTTGGTGTGAAAGTGGTGAATGGTACGATAACAGAGTGTGCTACACTTGTGGTGTTCAAGGACACATTGCCGTTAACTGCCAGAATCAGTGGTTTGAAACGAGGAGATGCTATAATTGCCAAATCAAAGGACACATTGCAAGAGATTGCCCAATGAGATCAATGGAAAGATCGAGGGTTGAATCTCAGAAAAAGGTGACAAAATCAGTCAAAGTCGATGAAAAGCCCAGAACACAGAAAAAACAAGAAGTGAAAGAACCGAAAGTGAAACTTTCACAAGGGCAGAAAGATCGATTGAGAAAGAAAAGGAAGAAAGCACGAGAGTATTTCGAAAGGATTTTATCCTCGGATACAACAAGAAAATTAGATAAAAGTTCTGATAAATCGTCTTGCTCTTCAAAGAATGACAAATCAAGCAAAACGAATTCATCAGATACAAATCTGAGGACAGAATGGTGTGTGAAGAAAGAAAAAGTTCCTGGCAATGAATTTGTTTCTTCGGAAGCAAAAAAGCCACATTTTGGCAATGAATCTGACTTGTCAAAGTCAGAAGAGCCACGTTCTGGTAATGAATCTGATTTGTCAAAATCAGAGGAGCCATTTGTTGATCAAAAAGGAGAAAATTCAGTTACGCCAATGGATGATATCAACTTTCCACCATTGCGGACTGAAAATTTTAAACAAAAAGATGGGAAAGTGAAAATTTCGAATCAGTTCTATTCTGAAAAGAAAGAATTTGATGTCGAAAAGGCTTTCAATAGCAAAGTAAAAAATATTTTTGGAAAGATGGTTGAGGGTAAGGTAAAAGGGGTTAAATAATTTTATGAAACAAAAAGGAATGTTCAAACCCCGAATGAAAATAACTCAAATACACCCAAGGACCGTCAGGCTTGGGTGAATCTCTTTAACTGAAAAACCTGACTTGCCGGAACTCCCAGGTTGGTAATTGTGGAGTAGGAATCGGCATCTTTCTTGAGAAATTCACTTCGGTGATATTTCGACTTTCAAAAGATTAATTAAGGACATTAAGTTGTACTTGATTCATCTTTCCTACAAGTGGTAATTTGAAGAACAAGGTGATGAAACCCCATGTTTGTGAAATGGCAAACAAAACTAATTTTTCCAGAAAAACCATTTTGATTAAAATAAACTTAAGTGTTTTGAAATCATAATGGGAAAATAGTTTGTTGTCAGGGGGAGTTCTGATTGTTTATGCCAAGTGGATGGCGACTTGAAGCGATTCGGTATTATGTTGTCACTTTATCTGCATAGTTTGTTTTCAAATTTTCTCAGAAAATCAAAATTGAAACATATTTTGATTTTAGGGGGAGAAAAAATTTTAAAAAAATTAGAAAATTTGAAATTGCCAAAAACATTGAAAATTTCAAAATGAGTTTTGTTGTGAAAAAGAGGAAATGGTAGTAGATCAGTTGGACTGTCACATCATGCTAAAGAAATGGAAAGATAAAATGTGATAAACGGTCTCACTAAAGATGTGACGATAGGCTCAGCTAAACTAGTAGATTTGCGAGAACGATACAAACTTAAATGAAAAAGCCTAGTTCTAGTGGGAAACATGGTCGAAAGCATAGTACTTAGTTTTGTCCTTTTTGATTGTGTGCCTACTCAGTAATCGCTGATTGTCGAAAGACATAAAACTGGTTAAGTCTGTGAACTTTCACAACTTTGCTAAAAAGTCGTTGTGATTGTGCATTTCATTTTGCCAAGATTTAAACTTGTTTTATTTCTTTATTTTTGTTTAAGCATTGGACATCCTCTGCGTATACGTGAGTATCGACCTGGATGTTATTGCCTAAACGTTCTGCTTTATTTTTTTTGGTGTTTCGTTTAAGCTTTGGACCTCCTCTGTGTATACGGAAGTATCGACCTGGTGGTTAAAGCCTAAACAACTTCAACTTATTTTATTTTTCTTATTTTGTTTAAACATTGGACTTTCTTTGCGTATACGGAAGTATCGACCTGATTGTTAATGTTTAAACATTCTGCTTTGTTTTCGCACAAATCACAGTTGATAAAAGTTTAACGTATCGGTAAGCATTTCGAAAATTTTTTAGATTAAGTTTAAGTGGACAACAATATCGTCAATCTATGTGAATGGTTTAGAACTTAAAATGTTTAAAGCTTAACGGTGCTAGTGATTGGTCACATAAACTGATATGATCCTCTTACACAAACTCACAAAAATATTGTCTGTAAATATTTCTTTACTGCATTTCAATATTGTTCATTCTAGAAGTTTAGTTTTTATTTGAAAATCCAAAAAGATTTTAGACAATTGATCTTGATGAGCTGATTTTCAAAATTCCAAGTGCTATACAAGATGAACTGGTTTGGGAGTGTATGTGCTAAATTGAATTTTTTTTAGAATGATTATATGATTAGTTAATCAAGGTCATTAATTTGAACTTGATGTAACTATTAATGTTTGGTGAATGAATGCTCTCTATCAGTAAGTTTTTCAAAGTGATATAAATAAAAAACTTATGTTTTGGGTAGAGAATGTGCAGGAAATGTTGAAAAAGCTAGGTTTCGATTCATGAGGGTTAATGTCAGGTTTTCGATCCTAATCTACAAATTCCAGACTATGATCCCGGAACAACTTAAAGGGGAGTCTGTTAGCAAAAGGGAGTTTGAAGAGTGAAAGAGCCAGATTCAGATTATGGAAAAATAGCTAATAATGGTGAGAGAAGAGAAAATATAGAAGACCGATCAAGACCGAAGACGTGATATGCCAAAGACTCAATACTTCAGACTCGTCAACATCCGAGGGGGAGTCTGTTGGTGCATACGTCTGTCGACTTCATCTTCGTTCAAGTCGGTGTGAAGGCCTGAAAACTAGACTAAAGACTGCGGCTGTATCCAAGGGGGAGTTTGTTAGTGCACGATGTCTAAAGCCTACGTCTTAGTCTTAGTCATACTTGTATAGGGTCTAGGGGTTAAATATGTCAAGTATGTAATGTATAGGGGCTGAATTGTAAGTTTTATGTATTAATGTAGTGATTCCGCTTGAAATGACACTTTGTCATTTCAAGCTAAATCAGAAGCTTGTGATTCCGCTCGAAATGACAAGGTGTCATTTCAAGCGGAATTAGATCCCCTATATATAGTCGTAGTTGTTTCTCATTTGGTACCGATCGTCAAGTTGTATACCGAAGTGCTGCCAAATTTTTCTGTGATCAATTAATGAGAAACAGTTTTTAAAGTTATATTCTGTCTATTTCTACTCCATTCTCTTTGATTCAAACTGTTTGTGTGATCCCGCCACATAAACAGTGGTATTTTGACTCTGATTGACTCATTAGATCGTCAATATCGATCCTACACATTGCCCTTGATTTTCTTGACTGTATATCTCTTAAATGTCAACATATACACGTGTGATTTAGTTTACGAAGATTTTTCAATCCCGAGAACCTCGATCAGAGAGTAAAAAAGGCGTAAGGTTCACAATGGTGTAAAATTAAAATGGGATATACCGGGCTAGGATTCGAGTTATAAGAACAAGGGCCAAACCAACCACCTAAGAATGGAATCATCGAGCGAAAACACTTGACAACCTCCTAGAAGCAGCTTTTCTTGCCACCAGACCTGTTAGTGCATTCATCTGTCAACTTCGTCTTAGATCGAGTCTCAGTTCGTTGCAGATATGATTCAACATGATGACATCATACACAATGATGACATCATCAATATGACATCATCAATGATATCATCTCACAAGAAGACAAAGGAATTCACGAGAAATCAAAAATTTCTCCAAGGTTAACTTGATTTAAAATCAAAAATTTCAAAAACAGTTTGTGATATCTCCAAGGTCATTAACTTGAACTTGGATGATAAACTGTGAGGGAGTTGGATTCTTTAACACTGCCAAATCTATACAGTTTGTTGATAGGGGAAGTGGATTAGAGAAGTTGATTGATAATACGAAAACATTGTATTTATGAATGTTTGAGTGTTGCAGATAGTCCAGACTACGATCCCGAGAGCAGAGTCTAGGGGGGAGTCTGAAGACAAGCTTAAAGCAAAGAGAAGCTTGTAGATGGAAAGCTAGGTGTCGATCCCAAAGTACGGAAGCTTGATGAAAGGGGGAGCCTGAAGCTGATAAAGACTGAAGACTGAGAAGACTCGACACTTAAGACTCGTCAACATCTGAGGGGGAGTCTGTTAGTGCATTCATCTGTCAACTTCGTCTTAGATCGAGTCTCAGTATCGTTACGGATCTGAAAGATGATGATGTCATCATTTTAGATGATGACATCATAATGATGAAGTCATTATTACATCATCTCACAAGAGACAAAAGGTTTAGAATGTTAAATTTGGATTTCGGTCAAAATGTTGTAAATGTAATTTCGTTTTTGTGTCATAGGATAGATTTCGTTCTTATGTCAAAGTTGATTTCGCTTTTATGGCATGTGGGTGATTTCGCTTATGTGTCAGGTCCATATGAGCGAAATCATGTTGACTATAAATAGGGTCATATGAGCGAAATCAAACAGAAGTTCTAGGTGTTGTCTTCCGGTGAGCCACGAAGTGCTGCCGAAGTGTCGACAGGTTGTAAACATTGTCCAGATCAATAATATCGACAGTTTAGTATGTATACTTGCTGAATTGTACTCGGTTTGTCTGTTTCCGCCGTTCAAACTGAGATAAACTCTTCTACGCGACTCGTTTAGGTCCGAATTCGATCCTACAAGACCTTTCTCCATCAATTAGGAATTTGATGCCGTCACTAAACACATTCCTTAAATTATAGCCATTTGTTGAGTGTATTTTTTTTGGTGTCTAATCCGCATATATATCACCATTGCCCTTGATTTTCTTGATTGTATATCTCTTAAATATCAACATATACACGTGTCATTTAGTTTACGAAGATTTTTCAATGCGGAGAACCTCGATCAGAGAGTAAAAAAGACGTAAGGTTCACAATGGTGTAAAATTAAAATGGGATATACCGGGCTAGGATTCGAGTTACAGGAACAAGGGCCAAACCAACCACCCAAGATTGGAATCGTCGAGCGAAAACACTTGACAACCTCCTTGAAGCAACTTTTCTTACCACCAGACCTTTCTCCATCAATTATGAATCTTATGCCGTCACTAAACACATTCCTTAAATTGTAGCCATTTGTTGAGTGTTTTTTTTATTCTAATACGCATATATATCACCATTGCCCTTCATTTTCTAGACTGTTATCTCTTAAATGTCAACATATACACGTGTGATTTAGTTTACGAAGATTTTTCAATGCCGAGAACCTCGATCAGAGAGTAAAAAAGGCGTAAGGTTCACAACGGTGTAAAATTAAAATGGGATATACCGGGCTAGGATTCGAGTTACAGGAACAAGGGCCAAACCAACCACCCAAGAATGGAATAATTCGAGCAAAAACACTTGACAACCTCCTAGAAGCAGCTTTCTTGCCACCAGACCTTTCTCCATCAATTAGGAATCTGATGCCGTCACTAAACACATTCCTTAAATTGTAGCCATTTGTTGTGTGTTTTTTTTTTGGTGTCTAATCCGCATATATATCACCATTGCCCTTGATTTTCTTGACTGTATATCTCTTAAATGTCAACATATACACGTGTGATTTAGTTTACGAAGATTTTTCAATGCCGAGAACCTCGATCAGAGAGTAAAAAAGGCGAAATGTTCACAATGGTGTAAGATTAAAATGGGATATACCGGGTTAGGATTCGAGTTACAGGAACAAGGGCCAAACCAACCACCCAAGAATTGAATCGTCGAGCGAAAAAACTTGACAACCTCCTAGAAGCAGCTTTTCTTGCCACCAGACCTTTCTCCATCAATTACGAATCTGATGCCGTCACTAAACACATTCCTTAAATTGTAGCCATTTGTTGAGTGTTTTTTTTGGTGTCTAATCCGCATATATATCACCATTGCCCTTGATTTTCTTGACTATATATCTCTTATATGTCAACATATATACGTATGATTTAGTTTACGAAGATTTTTCAATGACGAGAACCTCGATCAGAGAGTAAAAAAGGCGTAAGGTTCACAATGGTGTAAAATTAAAATGGGATATACCGGGATAGGATTCGAGTTACAGGAACAAGGGCCAAACCAACCACCCAAGAATGGAATCGTCGAGCGAAAACACTTGACAACCTCCTAGTAGCAGCTTTTCTTACCCCCAGACCTTTCACCATCAATTAGGAATCTGACGCCATCACTAAACATAGTCCTTAAATTGTAGCCATTTGTTGAGTGTTTTTTTTGGTGTCTAATCCGCATATATATCACCATTGCCCTTGATTTTCTTGACTGTATATCTCTTAAATGTTAACATATACACGTTTGATTTAGTTTACGAAGACTTTTCAATGCCGAGAACCTCGATCAGAGAGTAAAAAAGGCGTAAGGTTCACAATGGTGTAAGATTAAAATGGGATATACCGGGCTGGGATTCGAGTTACTGGAACAAGGGCCAAACCAACCACCCAAGAATGGAATCGTCGAGCGAAAACACTTGACAACCTTCTAGAAGCAGCTTTTCTTACCACCAGACCTTTCTCTATCAATTAGGAATCTGATGCCGTCACTAAACACATTCCTTAAATTGTAGCCATTTGTTGAGTGTTTTTTTTTGGTGTCTAATCCGCATATATATCACCATTGCCCTTGATTTTCTTGACTGTATATCTCTTAAATGTCAACATATACACGTGTGATTTAGTTTACGAAGATCTTTCAATGCCGATAACTTCGATCAGAGAGTAAAAAAGGCGTAAGGTTCACAATGGTGAAAAATTAAAATGGGATATACCAGGCTAGGATTCAAGTTACAGGAACAAGGGCCAAACTAACCACACAAGAATGGAATCGTCGAGCGAAAACACTTGACAACCTCCTAGAAGCAGCTTTTCTTGCCACCAGACCTTTCTCCGTCAACTAGGAATCTGATGCCGTCACTAAACACATTCCTTAAATTGTAGCCATTTGTTGAGTGTTTTTTTTTTGTGTCTAATCCGCATATATATCACCATTGCCCTTGATTTTCTTGACTGTATATCTCTTAAATATCAACATATACACATGTGATTTAGTTTACGTTAATTTTTCAATGCGGAGAACCTCGATCAGAGAGTAAAAAAGGCGTAAGGTTCACAATGGTGTAAAATTAAAATGGGATATACCGGGCTAGGATTCGAGTTAGAGGAACAAGGGTCAAACCAACCACCCAAAAATGGAATCGTCGAGCGAAAACACTTGACAACCTCCTAGAAGCAGCTTTTCTTGCCACCAGACCTTTCTCCGTCAACTAGGAATCTGATGCCGTCACTAAACACATTCCTTAAATTGTAGCCATTTGTTGAGTGTTTTTTTTTTGTGTCTAATCCGCATATATATCACCATTACCCTTGATTTTCTTGACTGTATATCTCTTAAATATCAACATATACACATGTGATTTAGTTTACGTTAATTTTTCAATGCGGAGAACCTCGATCAGAGAGTAAAAAAGGCGTAAGGTTCACAATGGTGTAAAATTAAAATGGGATATACCGGGCTAGGATTCGAGTTACAGGAACAAGGGTCAAACCAACCACCCAAAAATGGAATCGTCGAGCGAAATAACTTGACAACCTACTAGAAGCAGCTTTTCTTACCACCGGACCTTTCTCCATCAATTAGGAATCTGATGCCGTCACTAAACACATTCTTTATTTTATTGTAGCCATTTGTTGAGTGTTTTTTTTGGTGTCTAATCCGCATATATGTCACCATTGCCCTTAATTTTCTTGACTGTATATCTCTTAAATGTCAACATATACACGTGTGATTTAGTTTACGAAGATTTTTCAATGCCGAGAACCTTGATCAGAGAGTAAAAAAGGCGTAAGGTTCACAATGGTGTAAAATTAAAATGGGATATACCGGGCTAGGATTCGAGTTACAGGAACAAGGGCCAAACCAACCACCCAAGAATGGATTCGTCGAGCGAAAACACGTGACAACCTCCTAGAAGCTGCTTTTCTTGCCACCAGACCTTTCTCCATCAATTAGGAATCTGATGCTGTCACTAAACACATTCCTTAAATTGTTGCCATTTGTTGAGTGTTTTTTTTTGGTGTCTAATCCGCATATATATCACCATTGCCCTTGATTTTCTTGACTGTATATCTCTTAAATATCAACATATACACGTGTGATTTAGTTTACGAAGATTTTTCAAAGCCGAGAACCTCGATCAGAGAGTAAAAAAGGCGTAAGGTTCACAATGGTGTAAGATTAAAATGGGATATACCGGGCTAGGATTCGAGTTACAGGAATAAGGGCCAAACCAGCCACCCAAGAATGGAATCGTCGAGCGAAAACACTTGACTACCTCCTAGAAGCAGCTTTTCTTACCACCAGACCTTTCTCCATCAATTAGGAATCTGATGCCGTTACTAAACACATTCCTTAAATTGTAGCCATTTGTTGAGTTTTTTTTTTGTGTCTAATCCGCTTATATAACACCATTTCCCTTGATTTTCTTGACTGTATATCTCTTAAATGTCAACATATACACGTGTGATTTAGTTTACGAAGATTTTTCAATGCCGAGAACCTCGATCAGAGAGTAAAAAAGGCGTAAGGTTCACAATGGTGTAAAATTAAAATGGGATATACCGGGCTAGGATTCGAGTTACAGGAACAAGGGACAAACCAACCACCCACGAATGGAATCGTCGAGCGAAAACACTTGACAACCTCCTAGAAGCAGTTACCCTTGCCACTAGACCTTTCTCCATCAATTAAGAATCTGATGTCGTCACTAAACACATTCCTTAAATTGTAGCCATTTGTTGAGTGTTTTTTTTGGTGTCTAATCCGCATATATATCACCATTGCCCTTGATATTCTTGACTGTATATCTCTTAAATATCAACATATACACGTGTGATTTAGTTTACGAAGATTTTTCAATGCCGAGAACCTAGATCAGAGAGTATAAAAGGCGTAAGGTTCACAATGGTGTAAAATTAAAATGGGATATACCGGGCTTGGATTCGAGTTACGGGAACAAGGGCTAAACTAACCACCCAAGAATGGAATCGTCGAGCGAAAACACTTGACAACCTCCTAGAAGCAGCTTTTCTTGGCACCAGACCTTTCTCCATCAATTAGGAATCTAATGTCGTCACTAAACACATTCCTTAAATTGTAGCCATTTGTTGAATGATTTTTTTTGGTGTCTAATCCGCATATATATCACCATTGGCCTTGATTTTCTTGACTGTATATCTCTTAAATATCAACATATACACGTGTGATTTAGTTTACGAAGATTTTTCAATGCCGAGAACCTGGATCAGGGAGTAAAAAAGGCGTAAGGTTTACAATGGTGTAAAATTAAAATGGGATATACCAGGCTAGGATTCGAGTTACAGGAACAAGAGCCAAACCAAACACCCAAGAATGGAATCGTCGAGCGAAAACACGTGACAACCTCCTAGAAGCAGCTTTTCTTGCCACCAGACCTTTCTCCATCAATTAGGAATCTGATGCCGTCACTAAACACGTTCCTTAAATTGTAGCTATTTGTTGAGTGTTTTTTTTTGTGTCTAATCCGCATATATATCACCATTGCCCTTGATTTTCTTGACTGTATATCTCTTAAATGTCAACATATACACGTGTGATTTAGTTTACGAAGATTTTTCAATGCCGAGAACCTCGATCAGAGAGTAAAAAAGGCATAAGGTTCACAATGGTGTAAAATTAAAATGGGATATACCGGGATAGGATTTGAGTTACAGGAACAAGGACCAAACCAACCACCCAAGAATGGAATCATCGAGCGAAAACACTTGACAACCTCCTAGTAGCAGCTTTTCTTACCACCAGACCTTTCACCATCAATTAGGAATCTGATGCCATCACTAAACACAGTCCTTAAATTGTAGCCATTTGTTGAGTGTTTTTTTTTTGGTGTCTAATCCGCATATATATCACCGTTGCCCTTGATTTTCTTGACTGTATATCTCTTAAATTTCAACATATAAACGTGTGATATAGTTTACGAAGATTTTTCAATGCCGAGAACCTCGATCAGAGAGTAAAAAAGAGGTAAGGTTCACAATGGTGTAAGATTAAAATGGGATATACTGGGCTAGGATTTGAGTTACCGGAACAAGGGCCAAACCAACAACCCAAGAATGGAATCGTCGAGCGAAAACACTTGACAACCTTCTAGAAGCAGCTTTTCTTACCACCAGACCTTTCTCCATCAATTAGGAATCTGATGCCGTCACTAAACACATTCCTTAAATTGTAGCCATTTGTTGAGTGTTTTTTTTTTTGGTGTGTAATCCGCATATATATCACCATTGCCCTTGATTTTCTTGACTGTATATCTCTTAAATGTCAACATATACACGTGTGATTTAGTTTACGAAGATTTTTCAATGCCGAGAACCTCGATCAGAGAGTAAAAAAGGCGTAAGGTTCACAATGGTGTAAAATTAAAATGGGATATACCGGGATAGGATTCGAGTTAGAGGAACAAGGGCCAAACCAACCACCCAAGAATGAAATCGTCGAGCGAAAACACTTGACAACCTCCTAGTAGCTGCTTTTCTTACCACCAGACCTTTCTCCATCAATTAGGAATCTGATGCCATCACTAAACACAGTCCTTAAATTGTAGCCATTTGTTGAGTGTTTTTTTTGGTGTCTAATCCGCATATATATCACCATTGCCCTTGATTTTCTTGACTGTATATCTCTTAAATGTCAACATATACACGTGTGATTTAGTTTACGAAGATTTTTCAATGCCGAGAACCTCGATCGGAGAGTAAAAAAGGCGTAAGGTTCACAATGGTGTAAAATTAAAATGGGATATACCGGGATAGGATTAGAGTTACAAGAACAAGGGCCAAACCAACCACCCAAGAACGGAATCATCGAGCGAAACCACTTGACAACCTCCTAGTAGCAGCTTTTCTTACCACCAGACCTTTCACCATCAACTAGGAATCTGATGCCATCACTAAAAACAGTCCTTAAATTGTAGCCATTTGTTTAGTGTTTTTTTTTGGTGTCTAATCCGCATATATATCACCATTGCCCTTGATTTTCTTGACTGTATATCTCTTAAATGTCAACATATACACGTGTGATTTAGTTTACGAAGATTTTTCAATGCCGAGAACCTCGATCGGAGAGTAAAAAAGGCGTAAGGTTCACAATGGTGTATGATTAAAATGGGATATACCGGGCTAGGATTCGAGTTACAGGAACAAGGGCCAAACCAACCACCCAAGAATGGAATCGTCGAGCGAAAACACTTGACAACCTCCCAGTAGCAGCTTTTCTTACCACCAGACCTTTCTCCATCAATTTAAGGAATGTGTTTAGTTACGGCATCAGATTCCTAATTGATGGGGAAAGGTCTGGTGGCAAGAAAAGCTGCTTCTAGGAGGTTGTCAAGTGTTTTCGCTCGACGATTCCATTCTTGGGTGGTTGGTTTGGCCCTTGTTCCTGTAACTCGAATCCTAGCCCGGTATATCTCATTTTAATTTTACACCATTGTGAACCTTACACCTTTTTTACTCTCTGATCGAGGTTCTCGGCATTGAAAAATCTTCGTAAACTAAATCACACGAGTATATGTTGATATTTAAGAGATATACAGTCAAGAAAATCAAGGGCAATGGTGATATATATGCGGATTAGACACCAAACAAAAAACACTCAACAAATGGCTACAATTTAAGGAATGTGTTTAGTGATGGAATCAGATACCTAATTGATGGAGAAAGGGCTGGTGGTAAGAAAAGCTGCTTCTTGGAGGTTGTCAAGTGTTTTCGCTCGACGATTCCATTCTTGGGTGGATGGTTTGGCCCTTGTTCCTGTAACTCGAATCCTTTCCCGGTATATCCCATTTTTATTTTAAACCATTATGAACCTTACGCCTTTTTTACTCTCTAATCGCGGTTCTCGGCATTGAGAAATCTTCGTAAACTAAATCACAGATGTATATGTTGACATTTAAGAGATATACAGTCAAGAAAATCAAGGGCAATGGTGATATATATGCGGATTATACACCAAAAAAAACACTCAACAAATGACCACAATTTAAGGAATGTGTTTAATCATGTCATCAGATTCCTAATTGATGGAGAAAGGTCTGGTGGTAAGAAAAGCTGCTTCGAGGAGGTTGTCAGGTGTTTTCGCTCGACGATTCCATTCTTGGGTGGTTGGTTTGGCCCTTGTTCCTGTAACTCGAAACCTAGCCCGGTATATCCCATTTTAATTTTACACCATTGTGAACTTACGCCTTTTTTACTCTCTGATCGAGGTTCCCAGCATTGAAAAATCTTCGTAAACTAAATCACACGTATATATGTTGATATTTAAGAGATATACAGTCAAGAAAATCAAGGGCATTGTGATATATATGCGGATTTGACACCAAAAAAAAAAAAACACTCAACAAATGGCTACAATTTAATGAATGTGTTTAGTGACGGCATCAGATTCCTAAAAGATGGAGAAAGGTCTGGTGGTAAGAAAAGCTGCTTCTAGGAGATTGTCAATTGTTTTCGCTCAACGATTCCATTCTTGGGTGGTTGGCTTGGCCCTTGTTCCTGTAACTCGAATCCTAGCCCGGTATATCCCATTTTAATTTTACACCGTTGTGAACCTTACGCCTTTTTAATCTCTGATCGAGGTTCTCGGCATAGAAAATCTTCGTAAACTAAATCGCACATGTATATGTAGATATTTAAGAGATATACAGTCAAGAAAATCAAGGGCAATGGTGATATATATGTGGATTAGACATAAAAAAAAACACTCAACAAATGGCTACAATTTAAGGAATGTGTTTAGTGACGACATCAGATTCCTAATTGATGAAGAAAGGTCTGGTGGCAAGAAAAGCTGCTTCTAGGAGGTTGTCAAGTGTTTTCGCTCGACGATTCCATTCTTGGGTGGTTGGTTTGGCCCTTGTTCCTGTAACTCGAATCCTGACCCGGTATATCCCTTTTTAATTTTACACCATTGTGAACCTTACGCCTTTTTTACTATCTGATCGAGGTTCTCGGCATTGAAAAATCTTCGTAAACTAAATCTCACATGTATATGTTGACATTTAAGAGATATACATACTAAATCTCAACAAATGGCTACAATTTAAGGAATGTGTTTAGTGACGTCATCAGATTCCTAATTGATGGAAAAATTTCTGGTGGAAAGAAAAGCTGCTTCTAGGAGGTTGTCAAGTGTTTTCCCTCGACGATTCCATTCTTGGGTGGTTGGTTTGGCCCTTGTTCCTGTAACTCGAATCCTAGCCCGGTATATCCCTTTTTAATTTTACACCGTTGTGAACCTTATGCCTTTTTTACTCTCTGATCGAGGTTCTCGGCATTGAAAAATCTTCGTAAACTAAATCACACGTGTATAAGTTGATATTTAAGAGATATACAGTCAAGAAAATCAAGGGCAATGGTGATATATATGCGGATTAGACACCAAAAAAAAACACTCAACAAATGGCTACAATTTAAGGAATGTGTTAATTGACGGCATCAGATTCCTAATTGATGGAGAAAGGTCTGGTGGCAAGAAAAGCTGCTTCTAGGAGGTTGTCAAGTGTTTTCGCTCAACGATTCCATTCTTGGGTGGTTGGTTTGGCCCGATTCCTGTAACTCGAATCCTAGCCCGGTATATCCCATTTTAATTTTACCCCATTGTGAACATTACGCCTTTTTAACTCTCTGATCGAGGTTCTCGGCATTGAAAAATCTTCGTAAACTAAATCACACGTGTATATCTTGATATTTTAGAGACATACGGTCAAGAAAATCAAGGGCAATGGTGATATATATGCGGATTAGACTAAAAAAAAACACTCAACAAATGGCTACAATTTAAGGAATGTGTTTAGTGACCGCATCAGATTCCTAATTGATGGAAAAAGGTCTGGTGGCAAGAAAAGCTGCTTCTAGGAGGTTGTCAAGTGTTTTCGCTCGACGATTCCATTCTTGGGTGGTTGGTTTGGCCCTTGTTCCTGTAACTCGAATCCTAGCCCGGTATATCCCATTTTAATCTTACACCATTGTGAACCTTACGCCTTTTTTACTCTCTGATCGAGATTCTCGGCATTGAAAAGTCATCGTAAACTAAATCACACGTTTATATTTTGACGTTTAAGAGATATACAGTCAAGAAAATCAAGGGCAATGGTGATATATATGTGGATTAGACACCAAAAAAACACACTCAACAAATGGCTACAATTTAGGGAATGTGTTTAGTGACGGCATCAGATTCCTAATTGATGGAGAAAGGTCTGGTGGTAAGAATAGCTGCTTCTAGGAGGTTGTCAAGTGTTTTCGCTCGACGATTCCATTCTTGGGTGGTTTGTTTGGCCCTTGTTCCTGTAACTCGAATCCTAGCCCGGTGTATCCCATTTTAATTTTACACCATTCTGAACCTTACGCCTTTTTTACTCTCTGATCGAGGTTCTCGGCATTGAAAAATCTTCGTAAACTAAATCACACGTGTTTATTTTGACGTTTAAGAGATATACAGTCAAGAAAATCAAGGGCAATGGTGATATATATGTGGATTAGACACCAAAAAAAAAAAACACTCAACAAATGGCTACAATTTAAGGAATGTGTTTAGTGACGGCATCAGATTCCTAATTGATGGAGAAAGGTCTGGTTGCAAGAATAGCTGCTTCTAGGAGGTTGTCAAGTGTTTTCGCTCGACGATTCCATTCTTGGGTGGTTGGTTTGGCCCGTTTTCCTGTAACTCGAATCCTAGCCCGGTATATCCCATTTTAATTTTACACCATTCTGAACCTTACGCCTTTTTTACTCTCTGATTGAGGTTCTCGGCATTGAAAAATCTTCGTAAACAAATCACACGTGTATATGTTGACATTTAAGAGATATACAGTCAAGAAAATCAAGGGCAATGGTGATATATATGCGGATTAGATACAAAAAAAACACTCAACAAATGGCTACAATTTAAAGAATCTGTTTAGTGACGGCATCAGATTCCTAATTGATGGAGAAAGGTCTGGTGGTAAGAATAGCTGCTTCAAAGAGCTTGTCAAGTGTTTTCGCTCGACGATTCCATTCTTGGGTGGTTGGTTTGGCCCTTGTTCCTGTAACTCGAATCCTGGCCCGGTGTATCCCATTTTAATTTTACACCATTCTGAACCTTACGCCTTTTTTACTATCTGATCGAGGTTCTTGGCATTGAAAAATCTTCGTAAAGTAAATCACACGTGTATATGTTGACATTTAAGAGATATACAGTCAAGAAAATCAAGGGCAATGGTGATATATATGTGGATTAGACACCAAAAAAAAAAAACACTCAACAAATGGCTACAATTTAAGGAATGTGTTTAGTGACGGCATCAGATTCCTAATTGATGGAGAAAGGTCTGGTGGCAAGAAAAGCTGCTTCTAGGAGGTTGTCAAGTGTTTTCGCTCGACGATTCCATTCTTGGGTGGTTGGGTTGGCCCTTGTTCCTGTAACTCGAATCCTAGCCCGGTATATCCCATTTTAATCTTACACCATTGTGAACCTTACGCCTTTTTTACTCTCTGATCGAGGTTCTCGGCATTGAAAAGTCATCGTAAACTAAATCACACGTTTATATTTTGACGTTTAAGAGATATACAGTCAAGAAAATCAAGGGCAATGGTGATATATATGTGGATTAGACACCAAAAAAACACACTCAACAAATGGCTACAATTTAGGGAATGTGTTTAGTGACGGCATCAGATTCCTAATTGATGGAGAAAGGTCTGGTGGTAAGAATAGCTGCTTCTAGGAGGTTGTCAAGTGTTTTCGCTCGACGATTCCATTCTTGGGTGGTTTGTTTGGCCCTTGTTCCTGTAACTCGAATCCTAGCCCGGTGTATCCCATTTTAATTTTACACCATTCTGAACCTTACGCCTTTTTTACTCTCTGATCGAGGTTCTCGGCATTGAAAAATCTTCGTAAACTAAATCACACGTGTTTATTTTGACGTTTAAGAGATATACAGTAAAGAAAATCAAGGGCAATGGTGATATATATGTGGATTAGACACCAAAAAAAAAAAAAACACTCAATAAATGGCTACAATTTAAGGAATGTGTTTAGTGACGGCATCAGATTCCTAATTGATGGAGAAAGGTCTGGTGGCAAGAAAAGCTGCATCTAGGAGGTTGTCAAGTGTTTTCGCTCGACGATTCTATTCTTGGGTGGTTGGTTTGGTCCTTGTTCCTCTAACTCGAATCCTAGCCCGGTATATCCCTTTTTAATTTTACACCATTCTGAACCTTACGCCTTTTTTACTCTCTGATTGAGGTTCTCAGCATTGAAAAATCTTCGTAAACAAATCACACGTGTATATGTTGACATTTAAGAGATATACAGTCAAGAAAATCAAGGGCAATGGTGATATATATGCGGATTAGATACAAAAAAAAACACTCAACAAATGGCTACAATTTAAAGAATGTGTTTAGTGACGGCATCAGATTCCTAATTGATGGAGAAAGGTCTGGTGGTAAGAATAGCTGCTTCAAAGAGCTTGTCAAGTGTTTTCGCTCGACGATTCCATTCTTGGGTGGTTGGTTTGGCCCTTGTTCCTGTAACTCGAATCCTGGCCCGGTGTATCCCATTTTAATTTTACACCATTCTGAACCTTACGCCTTTTTTACTATCTGATCGAGGTTCTTGGCATTGAAAAATCTTCGTAAACTAAATCACACGTGTATATGTTGACATTTAAGAGATATACAGTCAAGAAAATCAAGGGCAATGGTGATATATATGTGGATTAGACACCAAAAAAAAAAACACTCAACAAATGGCTACAATTTAAGGAATGTGTTTAGTGACGGCATCAGATTCCTAATTGATGGAGAAAGGTCTGGTGGCAAGAAAAGCTGCTTCTAGGAGGTTGTCAAGTGTTTTCGCTCGACGATTCCATTATTGGGTGGTTGGTTTGGCCCTTGTTCCTGTAACTAGAATCCTAGCCCGCGATATTCCATCAATTAGGAATCTGATGCCGTCACTAAACACATTCCTTAAATTGTAGCCATTTGTTGGGTGATTTTTTTTGGTGTCTAATCCGCATATATATCACCATTGCCCTTGATTTTCTTGACTGTATATCTCTTAAATGTCAACGTATACACGTGTGATTTAGTTTAGGAAGATTTTTCAGTGCCGAGAACCTCGATCAGAGAGTAAAAAAGGCGTAAGGTTAACAATGGTGTAAAATTAAAATGGGATATACCGGGCTAGGATTCGAGTTACAGGAACAAGGGCCAAACCAACCACCCAAGAATGGAATCATCGAGCGAAAACACTTGACAACCTCCGAGAAGTAGATTTTCTTGCCACCTGACCTTTCTCCATCAATTAGGAATCTGATCCCGTCACTAAACACATTCCTTAAATTGTAGCCATTTGTTGAGTGTTTTTTTGGTGTCTGATACACATATATATCACCATTGCCCTTGATTTTCTTCACTGTATATCTCTTAAATGTCAACATATACACGTGTCATTTAGTTTACGAAGATTTTTCAATTCCGAGAACCTCTATCAGAGAGTAAAAAAGGCGTAAGGTTCACAATGGTGTAAAATTAAAATGGGATATACCGGGTTAGGATTCGAGTTACAGGAACAAGGGCCAAACCAACCAACCAAGAATGGAATCGTCGAGCGAAAACACTTGACAACCTCATAGAAGCAGCTTTTCTTGCCACCAGACCTTTCTCCATCAATTAGGAATCTGATGCCGTCACTAAACACATTCCTTAAATTGTAGCCATTTGTTGAGTGTTTTTTTTGGTGTCTAATCTGCATAGATATCACCATTGCCCCTGATTTTCTTGATTGTATATCTCTTAAATATCAACATATACACATGTGATTTAGTTTACGAAGATTTTTCAATGCCGAGAACCTCGATCAAAGAGTAAAAAAGGCGTAAGGGTCACAATGGTGTAAAATTAAAATAGGATATACCCGGCTTGGATTCGAGTTACAGGAACAAGGGACAAACCAACCACCCAAGAATGGAATGGTCGAGCGAAAACACTTGACAACCTCCTAGAAGCAGCTTTTCTTGCCACCAGACCTTTCTCCATCAATTAGGAATCTGATGCCGTCACTAAACACATTTCTTAAATTGTAGCCATTTGTTGAGTGTTTTGTTTTTGTGTCTAATCTAGATATATATCACCATTGCCCTTGATTTTCTTGACTGTATATCTCTTAAATGTCAACATATACACGTGTGATTTAGTTTACGAAGATTTTAAAATTCCGAGAACCTCGATCAGAGAGTAAAAAAGGCGAAAGGTTCACAATGGTGTAAAATTAAAATGGGATATATACCGGGATAGGATTCGAGTTATTGGAACAAGGGCCAAACCAACCACCCAAGAATGGAATCGTCGAGCGAAAACACTTGACAACCTCCTAGAAGCAGCTTTTCTTGCCACCAGACCTTTCTCCATCAATTAGGAATCTGATGCCGACACTAAACACATTTCTTAAATTGTAGCCATTTGTTGAGTGTTTTTTTTTGGTGTCTAATCCGCATATATATCACTATTGCCCTTGATTTTCTTGACTGTATATCTCTTAAATATCAACATATACACGTATGATTTAGTTTACGAAGATTTTTCAATGCCGAGAACCTCGAGCAGAGAGTAAAAAAGGCGTAAGGTTCACAATGGTGTAAAATTAAAATGGGATATACTAGGCTAGGATTCGAGTTACAGGAACAAGGACCAAACCAACCACCCAAGAATGGAATCGTCGAGCGAAAACACTTGACAACCTCCTAGAAGCAGCTTTTCTTACCACCAGACCTTTCTCCATCAATTAGGAATCTGATGCCATCACTAAACACATTCGTTAAATTGTAGCCATTTGTTGAGTGTTTTTTTTTGTGTCTAATCCGCATATATATCACCATTGCCCTTGATTTTCTTGATTGTATGTCTCTTAAATATCAACATATACACGTGTGATTTAGTTTACGAAGATTTTTCAATGCCGAGAACCTCGATCAGAGAGTAAAAAAGGCATAAGGTTCACAATGGTGTAAAATTAAAATGGGATATACTAGGCTAGGATTCGAGTTACAGGAACAAGGACCAAACCAACCACCCAAGAATGGAATCGTCGAGCGAAAACACTTGACAACCTCCTAGAAGCAGCTTTTCTTACCGCCAGACCTTTCTCCATCAATTAGGAATCTGATGCCGTCACTAAACACATTCGTTAAATTGTAGCCATTTGTTGAGTGTTTTTTTTTTGTGTCTAATCCGCATATATATCACCATGGCCCTTGATTTTCTTGATTGTATGTCTCTTAAATATCAACATATACACGTGTGATTTAGTTTACGAAGATTTTTCAATGCCGAGAACCTCGATCAGAGAGTAAAAAAGGCATAAGGTTCACAATGGTGTAAAATTAAAATGGGATATACCGGGCTAGGATTCGAGTTACAGGAACAAGGGCCAAACCAACCACCCAAGAATGGAATCTTCGAGCGAAAACACTTGACAACCTCTTAGAAGCAGCTTTTCTTACCACCAGACCTTTCTCCATCAATTAGGAATCTGTTGCCGTCACTAAACACATTCCTTAAATTGTAGCCATTTCTTGAGTGTTTTTTTTGTGTCTAATACGCATATATATCACCATTGCCCTTGATTTTCTTGACTGTATATCTCTTAAATATCAACATATACACGTGTGATTTAGTTTACGAAGATTTTTCAATGCCGAGAACCTCGATAAGAAAGTAAAAAAGGCGTAAGGTTCACAATGGTGTAAATTTAAAATGGGATATACCGGGCTAGGAGTCGAGTTACAAGAACAAGGGCCAAACCAACCACCTAAGAATGGAATCGTCGAGCGAAAACACTTGACAACCTCCTAGAAGCAGCTTTTCTTGCCACCAGACCTTTCTCCATCAATTAGGAATCTGATGCCGTCACTAAACACATTCCTTAAATTGTAGTCATTTGTTGAGTGTTTTTTTTTTTGTGTCTAGTCCGCATATATATCACCATTGCCCTTGATTTTCTTGACTGTATATCTCTTAAATATCAACATATACACGTGTGATTTAGTTTCCGAAGATTTTTCAAAGCCGAGAACCTCGATCAGAGAGTAAAAAAGGCGTAAGGTTCACAATGGTGTAAAATTAAAATGGGAAATACCGGGGTAGGATTCAAGTTACAGGAACAAGGGCCAAACAAACCACCCAAGAATGGAATCGTCGAGCGAAAACACCTGACAACCTCCTAGAAGCAGCTTTTCTTACCACCAGACCTTTCTCCATCAATTAGGAATCTGATGCCGTCACTAAACACATTCCTTAAATTGTGGCCATTTATTAAGTGTTTTTTTTGGTGTCTATCAATGCCAAAAAAAACACTTGACAACCTCTTAGAAGCAGCTTTTCCTACCACCAGACCTTTCTCCATCAATTAGGAATCTGATGTCATCACTAAATACATTCCTTAAATTTTAGCCATTTGTTAAGTGTTTTTTTTGTGTCTAATCCGCATATATATCACCATTGCACTTGATTTTCTTGACTGTATATCTCTTAAATGTCAACATATTACGAAGATTTTTCAATGCCGAGAACCTCAATTAGAGAGTAAAAAAGGCGTAAGGTTCACAATGGTGTAATATTAAAATGGGATATACCATGCTAGGATTCGAGTTACAGGAATAAGGGCCAAACCAACCACCCAAGAATGGAATCGTCGAGCGAAAACACTTGACAACCTCCTAGAAGCAGCTTTTCTTGCCACAGGACCTTTCTCCATCAATTAGGAATCTGATGCCGACACTAAACACATTTCTTAAATTGTAGCCATTTGTTGAGTGTTTTTTTTGGTGTCTAATCCGCATATATATCACAATTGCCCTTGATTTTCTTGACTGTATATCTCTTAAATATCAACATATACACGTATGATTTAGTTTTCGAAGATTTTTCAATGCCGAGAACCTCGAGCAGAGAGTAAAAAAGGGGTAAGGTTCACCATGGTGTAAAATTAAAATGGGATATACTAGGCTAGGATTCGAGTTACAGGAACAAGGACCAAACCAACCACCCAAGAATGGAATCGTCGAGCGAAAACACTTGACAACCTCCTAGAAGCAGCTTTTCTTACCACCAGACCTTTCTCCATCAATTAGGAATCTGATGCCGCCACTAAACACATTCCTTAAATTGTAGCCATTTGTTGAGTGTTTTTTTTGGTGTCTAATCCGCATATATATCACCATTGCCCTTGATTTTCTAGATTGTATGTCTCTTAAATATCAACATATACACGTGTGATTTAGTTTACGAAGATTTTTCAATGCCAAGAACCTCGATCAGAGAGTAAAAAAGGCATAAGGTTCACAATGGTGTAAAATTAAAATGGGATATACCGGGCTAGGATTCGAGTTACAGGAACAAGGGCCAAACCAACCACCCAAGAATGGAATCTTCGAGCGAAAACACTTGACAACCTCCTAGAAGCAGCTTTTCTTACCACCAGACCTTTCTCCATCAATTAGGAATCTGATGCCGTCACTAAACACATTCCTTAAATTGTAGCCATTTCTTGAGTGTTTTTTTGTGTCTAATACGCATATATATCACCATTGCCCTTGATTTTCTTGACTGTATATCTCTTAAATATCAACATATACACGTGTGATTTAGTTTACGAAGATTTTTCAAACCCGAGAACCTCGATCAGAGAGTAAAAAAGGCGTAAGGTTCACAATGGTGTAAGATTAGAATGGGATATACCAGGCTACTATTCGAGTTACAGGAATAAGGGCCAAACCAACTACCCAAGAATGGAATCGTCGAGCGAAAACACTTGACAACCTCCTAGAAGCAGCTTTTCTTACCACCAGACCTTTCTCCATCAATTAGGAATCTGATGTCGTCACTAAACACATTCCTTAAATTGTGGCCATTTGTTAAGTGTTTTTTTTGGTGTCTAATCCGCATATATATCACCATTGCTCTTGATTTTCTTGACTGTATATCTCTTAAATGTCAACATATACACGTATGATTTAGTTTACGAGATTTTTCAAGGCCAAGAACCTCTATCAGAGAGTAAAAAAGGCGTAAGGTTCACAATGGTGTAAGATTAAAAAATAATATACCGGGCTAGGTTTCGAGTTACAAGAACAAGGGCCAAACCAACCACCCAAGAATGGAATCTTCGAGCGAAAACACTTGACAACCTCCTAGAAGCTGCTTTTCTTACCACCGGACCTTTCTCCATCAATTAGGAATCTGATGCCGTCACTAAACACATTCCTTAAATTGTAGCCATTTGTTAAGTGTTTTTTTTGTGTCTAATCCGCATATATATCACCATTTCCCTTGATTTTCTTGACTGTATATCTCTTAAATGTCAACATATACACGTGTGATTTAGTTTACGAAGATTTTTCAATGCCGAGAACCTCGATCAGTGAGTAAAAAATGCGTCAGGTTCACAATGGTGTAAGATTAAAATGGGATATACCAGGCTACGATTCGAGTTACAGGAACAAGGGCCAAACCAACCACCCAAGAATGGAATCGTCGAGCGAAAACACTTGACAACCTCCTAGAAGCAGCTTTTCTTACCACCAGACCTTTCTCCATTAATTAGGAATCTGATGCCGTCACTAAACACATTCCTTAAATTGTAGCCATTTGTTGAGTGTTTTTTTTCTGTCTAATCCGCATATATATCACCAATGCCCTTAATTTTCTTGATTGTATATCTCTTAAATATCAAGATATACACGTGTGATTTAGTTTACGAAGATTTTTCAATGCCGAGAACCTCGATCAGAGAGTAAAAAAGGCGTAAGGTTCACAACGGTGTAAAATTAAAATGGGATATACCGGGCTAGGATTCGAGTTACAGGAACAAGGGCCAAACCAACCACCCAAGAATGGAATCGTCGAGCGAAAACATTTGACAACCTCCTAGAAGCAGCTTTTCTTGCCACCAGACCTTTCTCCATCAATTAGGAATCTGATGCCGTCACTAAACACATTCCTTACATTGTAGAGATTTATTGAGTGTTTTTTTTTGGTGTCTAATCCGCATATATATCACCACTGCCCTTGATTTTCTTGACTGTATATGTCTTAAATGTCAACATATATACGTGTGCTTTAGTTTACGAAGATTTTTCAATGCCGAGAACCTCGATCAGAGAGTAAAAAAGGCGTAAGGTTCACAATGGTGTAAAATTAAAATGGGATATACCGGGCTAGGATTCGAGTTTCAGGAACAAGGGCCAAACCAACCACCCAAGAATGGAATCGTCGAACGAAAACACTTGACAACTTCTTAGAAGCAGCTTTTCTTACCACCAGACCTTTCTCCATCAATTAGGAATCTGATGCCGTCACTAAACACATTCCTTAAATTGTAGCCATTTGTTGAGTGTTTTTTTGGTGTCTAATCCGCATATATATCACCATTTCCCTTGATTTTCTTGACTGTATATCTCTTAAATATCAAGATATACACGTGTGATTTAGTTTATGAAGATTTTTCAATGCCGAGAACCTCGATCAGAGTGTAAAAAAGGAGTAAGGTTCACAATGGTGTAAAATTAAAATGGGATATACCGGGCTAGGATTCTAGTTACAGGAACAAGGGCCAAACCATCCACCCAAGAATGGAATCGTCGAGCGAAAACACTTGACAACTTCTTAGAAGCAGCTTTTCTTACCACCAGACCTTTCTCCATCAATTAGGAATCTGATGCCCTCACTAAACACATTCCTTAAATTGTAGCCATTTGTTGAGTGATTTTTTTGGTGTCTAATCCGCATATATATCACCATTGCCCTTGATTTTCTTGACTCTATATCTCTTAAATGTCAACATATACACGTGTGATTTAGTTTACGAAGATTTTTCATTGCCGAGAACCTCGACCAGAGAGTAAAAAAGGCGTAAGGTTCACAATGGTGTAAGATTAGAATGGGATATACCAGGCTACTATTCGAGTTACAGGAACAAGGGCCAAACCAACTACCCAAGAATGGAATCGTCGAGCGAAAACACTTGACAACCTCCTAGAAGCAGCTTTTCTTACCACCAGACCTTTCTCCATCAATTAGGAATCTGATGCCGTCACTAAACACATTCCTTAAATTGTAGCCATTTGTTGAGTGATTTTTTTTTGGTGTCTAATCCGCATATATATCACCATTGCCCTTGATTTTCTTGACAGTATATCTCTTAAATGTCAACATATACACGTGTGATTTAGTTTACGAAGATTTTTCAATGCCGAGAACCTCGATCAGAGAGTAAAAAAGGCGTAAGGTTCACAATGGTGTAAGATTAAAATGGGATATACCAGGATAGGATTCGAGTTACAGGAACAAGGGCCAAACCAACCACCCCAGAATGGAATCGTCGATCGAAAACACTTGACAACCTCCTAGAAGCAGCTTTTCTTGCCACCCGACCTTTCTCCATCAATTAGGAATCTTATGCCGTCACTAAACACATTCCTTAAATTGTAGTCATTTGTTAAGTGTTTTTTTTGTGTCTAATCCGCATATATATCACCATTGCCCTCGATTTTCTTAACTGTATATCTCTTAAATATCAACATATACACGTGTGATTTAGTTTACGAAGATTTTTCAATGCTGAAAACCTCGACCAGAGAGTAAAAAAGGCGTAAGGTTCACAATGGTGTAAGATTAAAATGGGATATACCAGTCTAGGATTCGAGTTACAGGAATAAGGGCTAAACCAACCACCCAAGAATGGAATCGTCGAGTGAAAACACTTGACAACCTCCTAGAAGCAGTTTTTCTTGCCACCAGACCTTTCTCCATCAATTCGGAATCTGATGCCGTCACTAAACACATTCCTTAAATTGTAGCCATTTGTTGAGTTTTTTTTTGTGTCTAATCCGCATATATATAACCATTGCCCTTGATTTTCTTGACTGTATATCTCTTAAATATCAACATATACACGTGTGATTTAGTTTACGAAGATTTTTCAATGCCGAGAACCTCTATCAAAGTGTAGAATAGGCGTAAGGTTCACAATGGTGTAAGATAAAAATGGGATATACCGGGCTAGGATTCGAGTTACAGGAACAAGGGCCAAACCAACCACCCAAGAATGGAATCGTCGAGCGAAAACACTTGACAACCTCCTAGAAGCAGCTTTTCTTACCACCAGACATTTCTTCATCAATTAGGAATCTGATGCCGTCACTAAACACATTCCTTAAATTGTAGCCATTTGTTGAGTGTTTTTTTTGGTGTCTAATCCGCATTTATATCACCATTGCCCTTGATTTTCTTGACTGTATATCTCTTAAATATCAAGATATACACGTGTGATTTAGTTTACGAAGATTTTTCAATGCCGAGAACCTCGATCAGAGAGTAAAAAAGGCGTAAGGTTCACAATGGTGTAAAATTAAAATGGGATATAGCGGGCTAGGATTCGAGTTACAGGAACAAGGGCCAAACCAACCACCCAAGAATGGAATCGTCGAGCGAAAACACTTGACAACCTCCTAGAAGCAGCTTTTCTTACCACCAGACCTTTCTCCATCAATTAGGAATCTGATGCCGTCACTAAACACATTCCTTAAATTGTAGCCATTTGTTGAGTGTTTTTTTTGTTGTCTAATCCGCATATATATCACCATTTCCCTTGATTTTCTTGATTGTATATCTCTTAAATATCAAGATATACACGTGTGATTTAGTTTACGAAGATTTCTCAATGCCGAGAACCTCGATCAGAGAGTAAAAAAGACGTAAGGTTCACAATGGTGTAAAATTAAAATGGGATATACCGGGCTAGGATTCGAGTTACTGGAAAAATGGCCAAACCAACCACCCAAGAATGGAATCGTCGAGCGAAAACACTTGACAACCACCTAGAATCAGCTTTTCTTGCCACTAGACCTTTCTCCATCAATTAGGAATCTGATGCCGTCACTAAACACATTCCTTAAATTGTAGCCATTTGTTGAGTGATTTTTTTGGTGTCTAATCCGCATATATATCACCATTGCCCTTGATTTTCTTGACTGTATATCTCTTAAATGTCAACATATACACGTGTGATTTAGTTTACGAAGATTTTTCAATGCCGAGAACCTCGATCAGAGAGTAAAAAAGGCGTAAGGTTCACAATGGTGTAAAATTAAAATGGGATATAGCGGGCTAGGATTCGAGTTACAGGAACAAGGGCCAAACCAACCACCCAAGAATGGAATCGTCGAGCGAAAACACTTGACAACCTCCTAGAAGCAGCTTTTCTTACCACCAGACCTTTCTCCATCAATTAGGAATCTGATGCCGTCACTAAACACATTCCTTAAATTGTAGCCATTTGTTGAGTGTTTTTTTTGTTGTCTAATCCGCATATATATCACCATTTCCTTTGATTTTCTTGACTGTATATCGCTTAAATATCAAGATATACACGTGTGATTTAGTTTACGAAGATTTTTCAATGCCGAGAACCTCGATCAGAGAGTAAAAAAGGCGTAAGGTTCACAATGGTGTAAAATTAAAATGGGATATACCGGGCTAGGATTCGAGTTACAGGAACAAGGGCCAAACCAACCACCCAAGAATGGAATCGTCGAGCGAAAACACTTGACAACCACCTAGAATCAGCTTTTCTTGCCACTAGACCTTTCTCCATCAATTAGGAATCTGATGCCGTCACTAAACACATTCCTTAAATTGTAGCCATTTGTTGAGTGATTTTTTTTGGTGTCTAATCCGCATATATATCACCATTGCCCTTGATTTTCTTGACTGTATATCTCTTAAATGTCAACATATACACGTGTGATTTAGTTTACGAAGATTTTTCAATGCCGAGAACCTCGATCAGAGAGTAAAAAAGGCGTAAGGTTAACAATGGTGTAAGATTAAAATGGGATATACCAGGCTACGATTCGAGTTACAGGAACAAGGGCCAAACCAACCACCCAAGAATGGAATCGCTGAGCGAAAACACTTGACAACCTCCTAGAAGCAGCTTTTCTTACCACCAGACCTTTCTCCATCAATTAGGAATCTGATGCCGTCACTAAACACATTCCTTAAATTGTAGCCATTTGTTGAGTGATTTTTTTTGGTGTCTAATACGCATATATATCACCATTGCCCTTGATTTTCTTGACTGTATATCTCTTAAATGTCAACGTATACACCTGTGATTTAGTTTACGAAGATTTTTCAATGCCGAGAACCTCGATCAGAGAGTAAAAAAGGCGTAAGGTTCACAATGGTGTAAGATTAAAATGGGATATACCAGGCAAGGATTCGAGTTACAGGAACAAGGGCCAAACCAACCACCCAAGAATGGAATCGTCGAGCGAAAATACTTGACAACCTCCTAGAAGCAGCTTTTCTTGCCACCAGACCTTTCTCCATCAATTAGGAATCTGATGTCGTCACTAAACACATTCCTTAAATTGTAGTCATTTGTTGAGTGTTTTTTTTTGGTGTCTAATCAGCATATATATCACCATTGCCTTTGATTTTCTTGATTGTATATCTCTTAAATATCAACATATACATGTGTGATTTAGTTTACGAATATTTTTCAGTAGCGAAAACCTCGATCAGAGAGTAAAAAAGGCGTAAGGTTCACAATGGTGTACGATTAAAATGGGATATACCAGGCTAGGATTCGAGTTACCGGAACAAGGGCCAAACCAACCACCCAAGAATGGAATCGTCGAGCGAAAACACTAGACAACCTCCTAGAATCAGCTTTTCTTGCCACCAGAACTTTCTCCATCAATTAGGAATCTGATGTCGTCACTAAACACATTCTTTAAATTGTAGCCATTTGTTGAGTGTTTTTTTTGGTGTCTAATCCGCATATATATCACCATTGCCCTTGATTTTCTTGACTGTATATCTGTTAAATATCAACATATAGACGTGTGATTTAGTTTACGAAGATTTTTCAATGCCGAGAACCTCTATCAGAGAGTAAAAAAGGGGTAAGGTTCACACTGGTATAAGATTAAAATGGGATATACCGGGCTAGGATTCGAGTTACAGGAACATGGGCCAAACCAACCACCCAAGAATGGAATCGTCGAGCGAAAACACTTGACAACATCCTAGAAGCAGCTTTTCTTACCACCAGACCTTTCTCCATCAATTAGGAATCTGATGCCGTCACTAAACACATTCCTTAAATTGTTGCCATTTGTTGAGTGTTTTTTTTTTGGTGTCTAATCCACATTTATATCACCATTGCCCTTTATTTTCTTGACTGTATATCTCTTAAATATCAAGATATACACGTGTGATTTAGTTTACGAAGATTTTTCAATGCCGAGAACCTCGATCAGAGAGTAAAAAAGGCGTAAGGTTCACAATGGTGTAAAATTAAAATGGGATACACCGGGCTAGGATTCGAGTTACAGGAATAAGGGCCAAACCAACCACCCAAGAAAGGAATCGTCGAGCGAAAACACTTGACAACCTCTTAGAAGCAGCTTTTCTTACCACCAGACCTTTCACCATCAATTAGGAATCTGATGTCGTCACTAAATACATTCCTTAAATTGTAGTCATTTGTTGAGTGTTTTTTTAGTGTCTAATCCGCATATATATCACCATTGCCCTTGATTTTATTGACTGTATATCTCTTAAATGTCAACATATACACGTGTGATTTAGTTTACAAAGATTTTTCAATGCCGAGAACCTTGATCAGAGAGTAAAAAAGGCGTAAGGTTCACAATGGTGTAAAATTAAAATGGGATATACCGGGCTAGGATTCGAGTTACAAGAACAAGGGCCAAACCAACCACCCATGAATGGAATCGTCGAGCGAAAACACTTGGCAACCTCCTAGAAGCGGCTTTTCTTACCACCAGACCTTTATCCATCAATTAGGAATCTAATGCCGTCACTAAACACATTCCTTAAATTGTAGCCATTTGTTGAGTTTTTTTTTGGTGTCTAATCCGCATATATATCACCATTGCCCTTGATTTTCTTGACTGTATATCTCTTAAATGTCAACATATACACGTGTGATTTAGTTTACGAAGATTTTTCAATGCCGAGAACCTCGATCAGAGAGTAAAAAAGGCGTAAGGTTCACAATGGTGTAAGATTAAAATGGGATATGCCGGGCTAGGATTCGAGTTACAGGAACAAGGGCCAAACCAACCACCCAAGAATGGAATCGTAGAGCGAAAACACTTGACAACCTCCTAGAAGCAGCTTTTCTTGCCACCAGGTCTTTCTCCATCAATTAGGAATCTGATGCCGTCACTAAATACATTCCTTAAGTTGTAGCCATTTGTTGAGTGTTTTTTTTTGTGTCTAATCCGCCTATATATCACCATTGCCCTTGATTTTCTTGACTGTATATCTCTTAAATATCAACATATACACCTGTGATTTAGTTTACAAAGATTTTTCAATGCCGAGAACCTCTATCAGAGAGTAAAAAACGCGTAAGGTTCACAATGGTGTAAAATTAAAATGGGATATAACGGGCTAGGATTCGAGTTACAGTAACAAGGGCCAAACCAACCACCCAAGAATGGAATCGTCCAGCGAAAACACTTGACAACCTCCTAGAAGCAGCTTTTCTTGCCACCAGACCTTTCTCCATCAATTAGTAATCTGATGCCGTCACTAAACACATTCCTTAAATTGTAGTCATTTGTTGAGTGTTTTTTTTGGTGTCTAATCCGCATATATATCACCATTGCCCTTGATTTTTCTTGACTGTATATCTTATAAATATCAACATATACACGTGTGATTTAGTTTCCGAAGATTTTCAATGCCGAGAACCTCGATAAGAAAGTAAAAAAGGCGTAAGGTTCACAATGGTGTAAATTTAAAATGGGATATACCGGGCTAGGAGTCGAGTTACAAGAACAAGGGCCAAACCAACCACCTAAGAATGGAATCGTCGAGCGAAAACACTTGACAACCTCCTAGAAGCAGCTTTTCTTGCCACCAGACCTTTCTCCATCAATTAGGAATCTGATGCCGTCACTAAACACATTCCTTAAATTGTAGTCATTTGTTGAGTGTTTTTTTTTGGTGTCTAGTCCGCATATATATAACCATTGCCCTTGATTTTCTTGACTGTATATCTCTTAAATATCAACATATACACGTGTGATTTAGTTTCCGAAGATTTTTCAATGCCGAGAACCTCGATCAGAGAGTAAAAAAGGCGTAAGGTTCACAACGGTGTAAAATTAAAATGGGATATACCGGGCTAGGAGTCGAGTTACAAGAACAAGGGCCAAACCAACCATCCAAGAATAGAATCGTCGAGCGAGAACACTTGACAACCTCCTAGAAGCAGCTTGTCTTGCTACCAAACCTTTCTCCATCAAATAGGAATCTGATGCCGTCACTAAACACATTCCTTAAATTGTAGCCATTTGTTGAGTGTTTTTTTGTGTCTAATCCGCATATATATCAGCATTTCCCTTGATTTTCTTGACTGTGTATCTCTTAAATATCAACATATACAAGTGTGATTTAGTTTACGAAGATTTTTCAATGCCGAGAACCTCGATCCGAGAGTAAAAAAGGCGTAAGGTTCACAATGGTGTAAAATTAAAATGGGATATATACCGGGCTAGGATTCAAGTTACAGGAACAAGGGCTAAACCAACCACCCAAGAATGTAATCGTCGAGTGAAAACACTTGACAACCTCCTAGAAGCAACTTTTCTTACCACCAGACCTTTCTCAATCAATTAGGAATCAGATGCCGTCACTAAACACATTCCTTAAATTGTAGCCATTTGTTGAGTGTTTTTTTTGGTGTCTAATCCGCATATATATCACCATTGCCCTTGATTTTCTTGATTGTATTTCTCTTAAATGTCAACATATACACGTGTGATTTAGTTTACGGAGATTTTTCAATGCTGAGAACCTCGATCAGAGAGTAAAAAAGGCGTAAGGTTCACAATGGTGTAAAATTAAAATGGGATATATACCGGGCTAGGATTCAAGTTACAGGAACAAGGGCCAAACCAACCACCGAAGAATGGAATCGTCGAGCGAAAACACTTGACAACCTCCTAGAAGCAGCTTTTCTTATCACCAAACCTTTCTCCATCAATTAGGAATCTGATGTCGCCACTAAACACATTCCTTAAATTGTAGCCATTTGTTGAGTGTTTTTTTGGTGTCTAATCCGCATATATATCACCATTGCCCTTGATTTTCTTGATTGTATATCTCTTAAATATCAACATATACATGTGTGATTTAGTTTACGAAGATTTTTCAATGCCGAGAACTTCGATCCGAGAGTAAAAAAGGCGTAAGGTTCACAATGGTGTAAAATTAAAATGGGATATACCGGGCTAGGATTCAAGTTACAGGAACAAGGGCTAAACCAACCACCCAAGAATGTAATCGTCGAGTGAAAACACTTGACAACCTCCTAGAAGCAACTTTTCTTGCCACCAGACCTTTCTCCATCAATTAGGAATCTGATGTCGTGACTAAACACATTCCTTAAATTGTAGCCATTTGTTGAGTGATTTTTTTTGGTGTCTGATCCCCATATATATCACCATTGCCCTTGATTTTCTTGACATTATATCTCTTAAATATCAACATATACACGCGTGATTTACTTTACGAAGTTTTTTCAATGCCAAGAAGCTCGATCAGAGAGTAAAAAAGGCGTAAGGTTCACAATGGTGTAAAATTAAAATGGGATATACCGGGCTAGGATTCGAGTTACAGGAACAAGGGCCAAACCAACCACCCAAGAATGGAATCGTCGAGCGAAAACACTTGACAACATACTAGAAGCAGCTTTTCTTGCCACCAGACCTTTCTCCATCAATTAGGAATCTGATGACGTCACTAAACACATTCCTTAAATTGTAGCCATTTGTTGAGTGTTTTTTTGGTGTCTAATCCACATATATATCACCATTGCCCTGATTTTCTTGACTGTATATCTCTTAAATGTCAACTTATACACGTGTGATTTAGTTTACGAAGATTTTTCAATGCCGAGAACCTCGATCAGGGAGTAAAAAAGGCGTAAGGTTCACAATGGTGTAAAATTAAAATGGGATATACCGGGCTAGGATTCGAGTTACAGGAACAAGGGCCAAACCAACCACCGAAGAATGGAATCGTCGAGCGAAAACACTTGACAACCTCCTAGAAGCAGCTTTTCTTACCACCAGACCTTTCTCAATCAATTAGGAATCTGATGCCGTCACTAAACACATTCCTTAAATTGTAGCCATTTGTTGAGTGTTTTTTTTGGTGTCTAATCCGCATATATATCTCCATTGCCCTTAATTTTCTTGATTATATATCTCTTAAATGTCAACATATACACATGTGATTTAGTTTACGAAGATTTTTCAATGCCGAGAACCTCGATCAGAGAGTAAAAAAGGCGTAAGGTTCACAATGGTGTAAAATTAAAATGCGATATATACCGGGCTAGGATTCAAGTTACAGGAACAAGGGCCAAACCAACCACCCAAGAATGGAATCGTCGAGCGAAAACACTTGCCAACCTCCTAGAAGCACCTTTTCTTGTCACCAGACCTTTCTCCATCAATTAGGAATCTGATGCCGTCACTAAACACATTCCTTAAATTGTAGCCATTTGTTGAGTGTTTTTTTTTTGGTGTCTAATCCACATTTATATCACCATTGCCCTTTATTTTCTTGACTGTATATCTCTTAAATATCAAGATATACACGTGTGATTTAGTTTACGAAGATTTTTCAATGCCGAGAACCTCGATCAGAGAGTAAAAAAGGCCTAAGGTTCACATTGTGTAAAATTCAAATGGGATATACCGGGCTAGGATTCGAGTTACAGGAAAAAGGGTCAAACCAACCACCCAAGAATGGAATCGTCGAGCGAAAACACTTGACAACCTCCTTGAAGCAGCTTTTCTTGCCACCAGACCTTTCTCCAACAATTAGGAATTTGATGCCGTCACTAAACGCATTCCTTAAATTGTAGCCATTTGTTGGGTTTTTTTTGGTGTCTAATCCGCATATATATCACCATTGCCCTTGATTTTCTTGACTGTATATCTCTTAAATGTCAACGTATACATGTGTGATTTAGTTTACGAAGATTTTTCGATGCCAAGAACCTCGATCAGAGAGTAAAAAGTCGTAAGGTTCACAATGGTGTAAGATTAAAATGGGATATATCGGGCTTGGATTCGAGTTACAGGAACAAGGGCCAAGCCAACCACCTAAGAATGGAATCGTCGAGCGAAAACACTTCCCAACCTCCTAGAAGCAGCTTTTCTTGCCATCAGACCTGTCTCCATCAATTAGGAATCTGATGCCGTCACTAAACACATTCCTTAAATTGTAGCCATTTGTTGAGTGATTTTTTTTGGTGTCTCATCTGCATATATATCACCATTGCCCTTGATTTTCTTGACTGTATATCTCTTAAATGTCAACATATACACGTGTGATTTAGTTTACGAAGATTTTTCAATGCCGAGAACCTCGATCAGAGAGTAAAAAAGGCTTAAGGTTCACAATGGTGTAAAATTAAAATGGGATATACCGGGCTAGGATTCGAGTTACTGGAACAAGGGCCAAACCAACTACCCAAGAATGGAATCGTCGAGCGAAAACACTTGACAACCTCCTAGAAGCGGCTTTTCTTGCCACCAGACCTTTCTCCATTAATTAGGAATCTGATGCCGTCACTAAACACATTTCTTAAATTGTAGCCATTTGTTGAGTGTTTTTTTTTGTGTCTAATCTGCATATATATCACCATTGCCTTTGCTTTTCTTGACTGTATATCTGTTAAATATCAACATATACACGTGTGATTTAGTTTACGGAGATTTTTCAATGCCGAGAACCTCGATCAGAGAGTAAAAAAGACGTAAGGTTCACAATGGTGTAAAATTAAAATGGGATATACCGGGCTCGGATTCGAGTTACTGGAACAAGGGCCAAACCAACCACCCAAGATTGGAATCGTCGAGCGAAAACACTTGACAACCTACTAGAAGCAGTTTTTCTTACCTCCAGACCTTTCTCCATCAATTACCGTCACTAAACACATTCCTTAAATTGTAGCCATTTGTTGAGTGTTTTTTTTTTGTGTCTAATCCGCACATATATCACCATTGCCCTTGATTTTCTTGATTGTATATCTCTTAAATGTCAACATGTACACGTGTGATTTAGTTTACGAAGAATTTTCAACGCCGAGAACCTCGATCAGAGAGTAAAAAAGGCGTAAGGTTCACAATGGTGTAAAACTAAAATGGGATATACCGGGTTAGGATTCGAGTTACAGGAACAAGGGCCAAACCAACCACCAAGAATGGAATCGTCGAGCGAAAACACTTGACAATCTCCTAGAAGCAACTTTTCTTGCCACCAGACCGTTCTCCATCAATTAGGAATCTGATGCCGTCACTAAACACATTTCTTTAATTGTAGCCATTTGTTGAGTGTTTTTTTGTGTCTAATCCGCATATATATCACCATTGCCCGTGATTTTCTTGACTGTATATCTCTTAAATGTCAACATGTACACGTGTGATTTAGTTTACGAAGATTTTTCAATGCCGAGAACCTTGATCAGAGAGTAAAAAAGGCGTAAGGTTCACAATGGTGTAAAATTAAAATGGGATATACCGGGCTAGGATTCGAGTTACAGGAACAAGGGCCAAACCAACCACCGAAGAATGGAATCGTCGAGCGAAAACACTTGACAACCTCCTAGAAGCAGCTTTTCTTACCACCAGACCTTTCTCAATCAATTAGGAATCTGATGCCGTCACTAAACACATTCCTTAAATTGTAGCCATTTGTTGAGTGTTTTTTTTTGGTGTCTAATCCGCATATATATCTCCATTGCCCTTAATTTTCTTGATTATATATCTCTTAAATGTCAACATATACACATGTGATTTAGTTTACGAAGATTTTTCAATGCCGAGAACCTCGATCAGAGAGTAAAAAAGGCGTAAGGTTCACAATGGTGTAAAATTAAAATGCGATATATACCGGGCTAGGATTCAAGTTACAGGAACAAGGGCCAAACCAACCACCCAAGAATGGAATCGTCGAGCGAAAACACTTGCCAACCTCCTAGAAGCACCTTTTCTTGTCACCAGACCTTTCTCCATCAATTAGGAATCTGATGCCGTCACTAAACACATTCCTTAAATTGTAGCCATTTGTTGAGTGATTTTTTTTGGGTGTCTAATCCGCATGTATATCACCATTGCCCTTGATTTTCTTAACTGTATAACTCTTAAATGTCAACATATACACATGTGATTTAGTTAACGAAGATTTTTCAATGCCGAGAACCTCGATCAGAGAGTAAAAAAGGCGTAAGGTTCACAATGGTGTAAAATTAAAATCGTATATACCGGGCTAGGATTCAAGTTACAAGAACAAGGGCCAAACCAACCACCCAAGAATGGAGTCGTCGAGCGAAAACACTTGACAACTTCCTAGAAGCAGCTTTTCTAGCCACCAGACCTTTCTCCACCAATTAGGAATCTGCTGCCGTCACTAAACACATTCCTTAAATTGTAGCCAGTTGTTGAGTGTTTTTTTTTGGTGTCTAATCCCCATATATATCACCATTGCCATTGATTTTCTTGACTGAATATATCTTTTAAATGTCAACATATACACGTGTGATTTAGTTTACGAAGATTTTTCAATGCCGAGAACCTCGATCAGAGAGTAAAAAAGGCCTAAGGTTCACATTGTGTAAAATTCAAATGGGATATACCGGGCTAGGATTCGAGTTACAGGAAAAAGGGTCAAACCAACCACCCAAGAATGGAATCGTCGAGCGAAAACACTTGACAACCTCCTTGAAGCAGCTTTTCTTGCCACCAGACCTTTCTCCAACAATTAGGAATTTGATGCCGTCACTAAACGCATTCCTTAAATTGTAGCCATTTGTTGGGTTTTTTTTGGTGTCTAATCCGCATATATATCACCATTGCCCTTGATTTTCTTGACTGTATATCTCTTAAATGTCAACGTATACATGTGTGATTTAGTTTACGAAGATTTTTCGATGCCAAGAACCTCTATCAGAGAGTAAAAAGTCGTAAGGTTCACAATGGTGTAAGATTAAAATGGGATATATCGGGCTTGGATTCGAGTTACAGGAACAAGGGCCAAGCCAACCACCTAAGAATGGAATCGTCGAGCGAAAACACTTCCCAACCTCCTAGAAGCAGCTTTTCTTGCCATCAGACCTGTCTCCATCAATTAGGAATCTGATGCCGTCACTAAACACATTCCTTAAATTGTAGCCATTTGTTGAGTGATTTTTTTTGGTGTCTCATCTGCATATATATCACCATTGCCCTTGATTTTCTTGACTGTATATCTCTTAAATGTCAACATATACACGTGTGATTTAGTTTACGAAGATTTTTCAATGCCGAGAACCTCGATCAGAGAGTAAAAAAGGCTTAAGGTTCACAATGGTGTAAAATTAAAATGGGATATACCGGGCTAGGATTCGAGTTACTGGAACAAGGGCCAAACCAACTACCCAAGAATGGAATCGTCGAGCGAAAACACTTGACAACCTCCTAGAAGCGGCTTTTCTTGCCACCAGACCTTTCTCCATTAATTAGGAATCTGATGCCGTCACTAAACACATTTCTTAAATTGTAGCCATTTGTTGAGTGTTTTTTTTTGTGTCTAATCTGCATATATATCACCATTGCCTTTGCTTTTCTTGACTGTATATCTGTTAAATATCAACATATACACGTGTGATTTAGTTTACGAAGATTTTTCAATGCCGAGAACCTCGATCAGAGAGTAAAAAAGACGTAAGGTTCACAATGGTGTAAAATTAAAATGGGATATACCGGGCTCGTATTCGAGTTACTGGAACAAGGGCCAAACCAACCACCCAAGATTGGAATCGTCGAGCGAAAACACTTGACAACCTACTAGAAGCAGTTTTTCTTACCTCCAGACCTTTCTCCATCAATTACCGTCACTAAACACATTCCTTAAATTGTAGCCATTTGTTGAGTGTTTTTTTTTTGTGTCTAATCCGCACATATATCACCATTGCCCTTGATTTTCTTGATTGTATATCTCTTAAATGTCAACATGTACACGTGTGATTTAGTTTACGAAGAATTTTCAACGCCGAGAACCTCGATCAGAGAGTAAAAAAGGCGTAAGGTTCACAATGGTGTAAAACTAAAATGGGATATACCGGGTTAGGATTCGAGTTACAGGAACAAGGGCCAAACCAACCGCCAAGAATGGAATCGTCGAGCGAAAACACTTGACAATCTCCTAGAAGCAACTTTTCTTGCCACCAGACCGTTCTCCATCAATTAGGAATCTGATGCCGTCACTAAACACATTTCTTTAATTGTAGCCATTTGTTGAGTGTTTTTTTTGTGTCTAATCCGCATATATATCACCATTGCCCGTGATTTTCTTGACTGTATATCTCTTAAATGTCAACATGTACACGTGTGATTTAGTTTACGAAGATTTTTCAATGCCGAGAACCTCGATCAGAGAGTAAAAAAGGCGTAAGGTTCACAATGGTGTAAAATTATAATGGGATACACCGGGCTAGGATTCGAGTTACAGGAACAAGGGCCAAACCAACCACCCAAGAAAGGAATCGTCGAGCGAAAACACTTGACAACCTCTTAGAAGCAGCTTTTCTTACCACCAGACCTTTCACCATCAATTAGGAATCTGATGCCGTCACTAAATACATTCCTTAAATTGTAGTCATTTGTTGAGTGTTTTTTTTAGTGTCTAATCCGCATATATATCACAATTGCCCTTGATTTTATTAACTGTATATCTCTTAATTGTCAACATATACACGTGTGATTTAGTTTACAAAGATTTTTCAATGCCGAGAACCTTGATCAGAGAGTAAAAAAGGCGTAAGGTTCACAATGGTGTAAAATTAAAATGAGATATACCGGGCTAGGATTCGAGTTACAGGAACAAGGGCCAAACCAACTACCCAAGAATGGAATCGTCGAGCGAAAACACTTGGCAACCTCCTAGAAGCGGCTTTTCTTACCACCAGACCTTTCTCCATCAATTAGGAATCTGATGCCGTCACTAAACACATTCCTTAAATTGTAGCCATTTGTTGAGTTTTTTTTTTTGTGTCTAATCCGCATATATATCACCATTGCCCTTGATTTTCTTGACTGTATATCTCTTAAATGTCAACATATACACGTGTGATCTAGTTTACGAAGATTTTTCAATGCCGAGAACCTCGATCAGAGAGTAAAAAAGGCGTAAGGTTCACAATGGTGTCAGATTAAAATGGGATATGCCGGGCTAGGATTCGAGTCACAGGAACAAGGGCCAAACCAACCACCCAAGAATGGAATCGTAGAGCGAAAACACTTGACAACCTCCTAGAAGCAGCTTCTCTTGCCACCAGGTCTTTCTCCATCAATTAGGAATCTGATGCCGTCACTAAATACATTCCTTAAGTTGTAGCCATTTGTTGAGTGTTTTTTTTTGGTGTCTAATCCGCCTATATATCACTATTGCCCTTGATTTTCTTGACTGTATATCTCTTAAATATCAACATATAAACCTGTGATTTAGTTTACAAAGATTTTTCAATGCCGAGAACCTCTATCAGAGAGTAAAAAACGCGTAAGGTTCACAATGGTGTAAAATTAAAATGGGATATACCGGGCTAGGATTCGAGTTACAGTAACAAGGGCCAAACCAACCACCCAAGAATGGAATCGTCGAGCGAAAACACTTGACAACCTCCTAGAAGCAGCTTTTCTTGCCACCAGACCTTTCTCCATCAATTAGTAATCTAATGCCGTCACTAAACACATTCCTTAAATTGTAGTCATTTGTTGAGTGTTTTTTTTTGGTGTCTAATCCGCATATATATCACCATTGCCCTTGATTTTCTTGACTATATATCTCTTAAATATCAACATATACTCGTGTGATTTAGTTTCCGAAGATTTTTCAATGCCGAGAACCTCGATAAGAGAGTAAAAAAGGCGTAAGGTTCACAATGGTGTAAAATTAAAATGGGATATACCGGGCTAGGAGTCGAGTTACAAGAACAAGGGCCAAACTAACCACCCAAGAATGGAATCGTCAAGCGAGAACACTTGACAACCTCCTAGAAGCAGTTTTTCTTACCACCAAACCTTTCTCCATCAATTAGGAATCTGATGCCGTCACAAAACACATTCCTTAAATTGTAGCCATTTGTTGAGTGTTTTTTTTGGTGTCTAGTCCGCATATATATCACCATTGCCCTTGATTTTCTTGACTGTATATCTCTTAAATGTCAACATATACACGTGTGATTTAGTTTACGAAGATTTTTCAATGCCGAGAACCTTGATCAGAGAGTAAAAAAGGCGTAAGGTTCACAATGGTGTAAAATTAAAATGGGATATACCGGGCTAGGATTCGAGTTACAGGAACAAGGGCCAAACCAACCACCCAAGAATGGAATCGTCGAGCGAAAACACTTGACAACCTCCTAGAAGTTGCTTTTCTTGCCACCAGACCTTTCTCCATCAATTAGGAATCTGATTCCGTCACTAAACACATTCCTTAAATTGTAGTCATTTGTTGAGTGTTTTTTTTTGGGTATCTAATCCGCATATATATCACCATTGTCCGTGATTTTCTTGACTGTATATCTCTTAAATATCAACATATACACCTGTGATTTAGTTTACAAAGATTTTTCAATGCCGAGAACCTCTATTAGAGAGTAAAAAATGCGTAAGGTTCACAATGGGGTAAAATTAAAATGGGATATACCGGGCAAGGATTCGAGTTACAGTAACAAGGGCCAAACCAACCACCCAAGAATGGAATCGTCGAGCGAAAACACTTGACAATCTCCTAGAAGATGCTTTTCTTGCCACCAGACCTTTCTCCATCAATTAGGAATCTGATGCCGTCACAAAACACATTCCTTAAATTTTTGCCATTTGTAGAGTGTTTTTTTTGGTGTCTAGTCCGCATATATATCACCATTGCCCTTGATTTTCTTGACTGTATATCTCTTAAATGTCAACATATACACGTGTGATTTAGTTTACGAAGATTTTTCAATGCCGAGAACCTCGATCAGAGAGTAAAAAAGGCGTAAGGTTCACAACGGTGTAAAATTAAAATGGGATATACCGGGCTAGGAGTCGAGTTACAGGAACAAGGGCCAAACCAACCACCCAAGAATAGAATCGTCGAGCGAGAACACTTGACAACCTCCTAGAAGCAGCTTGTCTTGCCACCAAACCTTTCTCCATCAAATAGTAATCTGATGCCGTCACTAAACACATTCCTTAAATTGTAGCCATTTGTTGAGTGTTTTTTTTGGTGTCTAATCCGCATATATATCACCATTGCCCTTGATTTTCTTGATTGTATATCTCTTAAATGTCAACATATACACGTGTGATTTAGTTTACGGAGATTTTTCAATGCTGAGAACCTCGATCAGAGAGTAAAAAAGGCGTAAGGTTCACAATGGTGTAAAATTAAAATGGGATGTATACCGGGCTAGGATTCAAGTTACAGGAATGTAGGTCCCTTAATCCCGTTGGATCTTAACAAGACTGTTAATCTATCAAGGATTCGAGTTACAGGAACAAGGGCCAAACCAACCACCCAAGAATGGAATCGTCGAGCGAAAACACTTGACAACCTCCTAGAAGCAGCTTTTCTTGCCACCAGACCTTTCTCCATCAATTATTAATCTGATGCCGTCACTAAACACATTCCTTAAATTGTAGCCATTTGTTGAGCGTTTTTTTTGTGTCTAATCCGCATATATATCTGCATTTCCCTTGATTTTCTTGACTGTATATATCTCTTAAATATCAACATATACAAGTGTGATTTAGTTTACGAAGATTTTTCAATGCCGAGAACCTTGATCCGAGAGTAAAAAAGGCGTAAGGTTCACAATGGTGTAAAATTAAAATGGGATATATACCGGGCTAGGATTCAAGTTACAGGAACAAGGGCTAAACCAACCACCCAAGAATGTAATCGTCGAGTGAAAACACTTGACAACCTCCTAGAAGCAACTTTTCTTACCACCAGACCTTTCTCAATCATTAGGAATCAGATGCCGTCACTAAACACATTCCTTAAATTGTAGCCATTTGTTGAGTGTTTTTTTGGTGTCTAATCCGCATATATATCACCATTGCCCTTGATTTTCTTGATTGTATATCTCTTAAATGTCAACATATACACGTGTGATTTAGTTTACGGAGATTTTTCAATGCTGAGAACCTCGATCAGAGAGTAAAAAAAGGCGTAAGGTTCACAATGGTGTAAAATTAAAATGGGATGTATACCGGGCTAGGATTCAAGTTACAGGAATGTAGGTCCCTTAATCCCGTTGGATCTTAACAAGACTGTTAATCTATCAAGGATTCGAGTTACAGGAACAAGGGCCAAACCAACCACCCAAGAATGGAATCGTCGAGCGAAAACACTTGACAACCTCCTAGAAGCAGCTTTTCTTGCCACCAGACCTTTCTCCATTAATTATTAATCTGATGCCGTCACTAAACACATTCCTTAAATTGTAGCCATTTGTTAAGCGTTTTTTTGTGTCTAATCCGCATATATATCTGCATTTCCCTTGATTTTCTTGACTGTATATATCTCTTAAATATCAACATATACAAGTGTGATTTAGTTTACGAAGATTTTTCAATGCCGAGAACCTTGATCCGAGAGTAAAAAAGGCGTAAGGTTCACAATGGTGTAAAATTAAAATGGGATATATACCGGGCTAGGATTCAAGTTACAGGAACAAGGGCTAAACCAACCACCCAAGAATGTAATCGTCGAGTGAAAACACTTGACAACCTCCTAGAAGCAACTTTTCTTACCACCAGACCTTTCTCAATCAATTAGGAATCAGATGCCGTCACTAAACACATTCCTTAAATTGTAGCCATTTGTTGAGTGTTTTTTTGGTGTCTAATCCGCATATATATCACCATTGCCCTTGATTTTCTTGATTGTATATCTCTTAAATGTCAACATATACACGTGTGATTTAGTTTACGGAGATTTTTCAATGCTGAGAACCTCGATCAGAGAGTAAAAAAGGCGTAAGGTTCACAATGGTGTAAAATTAAAATGGGATGTATACCGGGCTAGGATTCAAGTTACAGGAATGTAGGTCCCTTAATCCCGTTGGATCTTAACAAGACTGTTAATCTATCAAGGGTGCGGAATCCCCTTGATTGATCTTCGAACACAGAAACAAGATTATGTAGAAGAACAAGAACTCGAACACACAAACACGCAAACTTTCAAACTGATCTTCTGTGATTATCAAACCCTTAGAAGCGTTTTACAATCACTAAGATCTACAAGAACCTAACAGCCGATTTCTGTTTTGTTCTTAACCTCTCAAACTTGAATGCTCTCTTACAATCTCCAAAAGGCTCTCAAGTTGTCTAAAGTGTCTAACCCTAAAACTCAAGATTAAGGCTGTTTATATACACACAGCCAAGATCTCGAATTGGGCTTTGCCCATATTACATTTGTCACATAAACTTGGGCCTAATAGACTTAGTACAAACTTGGACTGATTGGGCTTTATAGAACTCGTTTTTTTTAAGTCTTCATGATCCAATCTTCTGTTTAATATCCAAAGACCAATCCAAAGCTGTTGTCATATAACATGCACCAACAAACTCCCCCTTGACAATAGCTTGCAAAGGAAACTTTAGTCTTCAGAATCTCACAGTCTTTGGTCTTTGGATAGCGTTAGCTTCAACATGAATTCTGTCTTTGTCAGCAACATCTTTGTCAGCAACAGACTCCCCCTAAGCTGATGCATCCAATCACCAAATCTTCCAAGTTTTGATTCAGCATTCAATGTAAGTCTTCACAGCATCCACTCTGCATTGTAGAAGGAGGATTCTACCAAGCAGCAACAAACTCCTCCTCTCTTCACAGCAACTTCTCATCAACAAACTGCTTCAATCTGTATACTATAAAACAAACATCTCGAGAAACCATACGAATTTTTCAACATAGTTAAAGAATTATTATTATACAAAAGATAGTTAAACTGTATCAGATTAAGCACTTTCAAACAAATCACCAACACGCACAAATTGTAACAAACACCTTATAACCTGCATGATTTAAAAAATTTTGAACCCACTTTCTAACACAGTCTCCCCCTTTCGGTAACAACTCCTCCAAGAATAACAGTTTTCCGTACATTAAGAATTTTAACAGAAAAAGACACTATTTTTGGATTTTTTTATATTTTCAAATGTAAAGACTGAAAGCAGTAAATAAATATTTACAGACATTCTTTTTGCGAGTTTCGAGGGTAAGAGAATCATATCAGTGTACGGTCATGTCAAAACGCTCTTGTTGTTCTTTTAGTTAACATTTAGATAAGCATCCTATAACGATTATCGGTATTGTTGTCCACATAAGCTCAACTTATCATATGTAATCATGGCGAGGGGATACGTTAAGGTGTGATTTATACTTACCGACCGGTGTTCATCCACATTACGACACATTCCCGTATCAAGGTATGCACGAGGGTTCATCTTACTGGTGAGTATACCGATTATCATCTGTTTGACCGTATATGATGTGAGAAACTCACTTATTTTGATTGAAAACAAGCCCTATGTGATAGAATCACTTATTGATGAGGAACTTGATTTTCAGATGCATGAGGGCACAGGAGCAAGTCCGTGAACAGGTCAGTACTTTCGTACACCAGAGAGACGAACTTGACTCCCGGATAAATGTGATATATTATCACTTATTTTGGGGACATGTGATTGTTGATCACTTATTGAGGTCGAATGCAATATGTACACGTATGTATGATATCATGGAAGATCTAGACTTGCGTCCCCGTTATTTTTCGGTAAAAGATACAACCATGATACCCAGATGATAAGCAGCATAAAGACCGAATATCTCAGAACCTCGGCAATCTCTCAAACGAAATTTCGGTACTAAGACCATATGCCAATGAATGGTTCCCACCTGGTCTTCAGTCGATTTAAGTTTATATCACCCTGCACACTTTAAAATGATTGTGAGCCTACCGATACATCTTATATAGAGCTGCTTAGCATATTTCATTTAAGGTTTAAAGAGGTTTAGACAGACCACTGATGTACTATCATTTTCTCTTTTGCTCGCCAGGAAACTCATTTTTGCTTTTCTATTGTTTTTTTGTGTTTTTGAAATTTTTCGATGTTTTTGTATTTTTGATTTTTAAGAAAAACAGTAAACTATTTACAAAAATTCTTATGAAAAACCAGTTATTCAGGATTCCTCATCCCATTGAGTTCGACTAAGTGTTCAAAGCGAGCTCGATCAAAAGCTTTTGTGTAAAGATCAGCAAGGTTATCTTCTGTGTCGACTCGGTGCAATTCAATTAATCGTTTTTCAGCACAATCCCGTATAAAGTGGTGACGTATGTCAATGTGTTTAGTTCTACTGTGCTTTACGGGATTGTTTGTGATTGATATAGTGGCATTATTATCTATCATAATAGGAGTACGAGTGAAATCCAAACCGTAATCGCGCATCTGCTGTTGGATCCAGAGAACCTGAGAGCAACAGCTACCCGCAACAATATATTCAGCTTCACACGTAGAGGTAGACACACAGGATTGCTTCTTGCATTGCCAAGACACGATCCTGCCTCCTAAGAACTGACAACCACCTGTTGTAGACTTTCTGTTTGATTTGCATCCTCCAAAATCTGAATCAGTGTAAGCAACGAACCTCAAATCACTGTTAGCTGGATACCACAACCCAAGTTTAGGTTTCCCTTTCAAGTATCGAAGAATCCGCTTCACTGCTTTCATATGTGACTCCTTTGGATTTGCCTGATATCTGGCACACAAGCATACGGCAAACATGATGTCAGGTCTTGAAGCAGTCAAGTACATTAGAGAACCAATCATCGCCCTGTATTGAGTTGGATCAACATCTTCAGTGCTTTCATGATCTGGGCTGAGATTGTGGTTTTCACAAATGGGTGTGTTGAAAGTAGAGCAATCATTCATTTTGAATCGAGCCAAAATGTCATACACATACTTTGTTTGATGTATAAACATCCCATCCTCCTTCTGTTCAACTTGTAATCCCAGAAAGTAAGACAGCTCACCCATAGCACTCATTTCAAACTTGCTCTTCATCACCTGTTCAAATTCCTTACACATGTTTTCGTTAGATAACCCAAAGATGATGTCATCCACGTATACCTGTACCAGTAGAAAATCTTCCTTCTTTCTCTTAATGAACAGTGTACCATCAATCTGACCTCTTTCAAAACCATTCTTGACCAGATGTGTAAACAGTGTCTCGTACCACGCCCTGGGAGCTTGATGTAACCCATACAAAGCCTTATCAAGTTTGTACACTCGATCTGGATAGTCTGGATCAACGAACCCATCTGGTTGTGAGACATACACCACTTCTTGGACTTTTCCGTAAAGAAATGCACTCTTCACGTCTAGTTGGTAAACTTTGAAGCCCTTGAATGAAGCAAAAGCCAGAAACAAACGAATTGCCTCCAACCTCGCCACTGGTGCAAACACCTCATTGTAATCAATCCCCTCTTGCTGATTAAAGCCTTTGACAACCAACCGAGCTTTGTTGCGTGTGACAATACCTCTTTCATCTTTCTTGCACCTAAATACCCATTTAGTGCCAATCTCTCTCTCACCTTTTGGAAGGTCCACCAATTCCCAAACCTTCAACTTAGCAAACTGGGCCAATTCCTCTTGCATAGCTTTAACCCATGAATTGTCTTTAAGAGCCATATGAATGTTCTTCGGCTCCTCTTGGGAAATAAAGCAACTATACAAGCACTCGTTCACTATCCCAGTCTTCTCAATTGAAACAAATAACCCAGAATTCGCTTCTATGCTTCTTCTAGTCTGAACACCTGCAGTAGGATCTCCAAGTATCATGTCAACTGGATGATCTCTATTTGCTCGTGTAGTAGCAACAGCATCGACTTCTAGATTATCACCCAGGTTTGATCCGACCTCCCCCTGAATATTTTGATTTGCAAACGGATTAATGAAATCCTCCCCCTGAATGGGTTCAGAGTCACTATCGCTTGAATCAGGATCAGCAGCACTTTGGGAAGCTCCCGGAGCATCTGACATATCTACATTCGATCTAGGCATAAATTCACCTTCATCGTCTTCACCAATCACTGTTTGAATCAGCTGAGAAGCATCTAGCGGCTTCAATCAACGTCCTGTTTTTCCTCTCAGCGACTCCATTTTGCTGAGGAGTGTACGGAGCGGAATATTGATGTTCAATTCCCTTTCGAAGACAGTAGAGATCCAGAATCCGATTCTTGAACTCTGTGCCATTATCACTCCTTATCCTCTTGATCCTTGCATCATGAACGGTTTCCAATTTTGTAAAAAGATCTATCAACATCTCTGCTGTCTCATCTTTTGTACCTAAAAAGAAAACCCATGAATAACGTGAGTAATCATCAGTGACAACAAGACAATAGTACTTTCCACCTATGCTCCTCACGTTCACTGGACCGAATAAATCCATGTGAAGTAAATCATAAGGGGCATTAATGGAATTTACTGTTTTAGACTTATGAGGTTTCTTGTGTTGTTTTCCCTTTTGACATGGAAGACATTTATCTTCCACTTGAAACCTCAGCAATGGAACCCCTTTCACTAGCTCATTTTTAATAATGTAATTCATTTTGCGGTAGTGAATGTGAGCCATGCGTCTGTGCCACAACATTGATTCAGCTTCAGATGCTTTTGACAGTAAACACGCCACCCCAGCAGTTGGATCCTTGGCACCCATGTCCATGACATAAGTGTCATTTTTCCTTGGAGCATGCATTACTATCCAATCGTCCGGAATGACCAAACCCGGTTTCAACACCAATGCCTCAGACTTGGTAAAATGGACCGAGTGACCCTTGTCGCAGACTTGTGACACGCTCATCAGATTGTGTTTAAGCTGCTCAACATAGTTCACTTTGTCCAATGTGATCTTCCCATTCGTCACTTTTCCTCGTCCAGTAATTCTTCCACCTTTAGCACCAGCAAAATTTACATGCCCATCATCGTATTCTTCAAAATCAGAAAATAATCTCGCATCCCCCGTCATGTGCCTGGAGCAGCCACTATCAATATACCATAAGTTGATAATCCTCCTTAGCAGCTCCTGCACACACCAACCAAAAGATTAGTTAGATTGGGGGACCCAAGCCTTAATGGTCTTGGGTCTTCCAGATTCATCAACTACAGGAACATCCATCCAGTATCCATTACTCCTAGCTGGAGTCTTGGATCTTGGGCCTGTTGATGGAAATGGGGCATGATTTCCATAAGGTCTCTGGTCCTGAGGGTACCTATTTGTGTTTGGACTATGTGACCTTTGAAAATTTTGATTTTGATTCCAAGAACCTTGATTGTAATTTCTAAAGCCATTGTTATAAAAAGTTCGACCACCATTATTTTGGTATCGATTTTGATATTGACCTTGACTTCTGAAATTATTTGAATTTTGATTATTCATTCTTGGTGAGTTACTTCTAGGTCTTTCATATCTGCCTGATGTAGATTCAGGCTGAAATCTTGGTTGATTTCTTTGGAAACGAGGAACTTGTGGAGTTCCTTTTTCAGCCTTATCTACACCACCAGCAACACTCGGTTGTTGCTTTGGAGCAGATTTCTTTGGAGAATTTGAGACTTTCTCCTCATTATCACCTTGCTTCTCAGGTGATTTCCCTCTTTGTTTCTCACTAACTTGTGCTTCAACTTTTTTGGTAGGACAGCAGCTAGCTACATGTCCCTTTGTGTGACATTTGAAGCACGATCTCTTTTTCGAAGACTTCTCAGCTGAAGCCTTTGAACTAGATTCTGGTTTTGATGATGATGCCTTAGAAGGATTTGGTTCAGTTTGCTTAGTTTCAAGATTTTCTATGTTCTTATTTTTTGCAAACTTTAAATTTGATTCGTTTTCAATAATGGCTGTTTCGTTTTTCATGTCACTTCCTTGAACAAAATTAACCTTTTTAACAAAAGTTGGATTTTTATTCGTAGGATTTGAGTTTTTCTTTTTCAAAACAGGTTTTCTGTTATTTTCCTTCTTAGCATCATTATCTTCAGACACATCACCTTGACTGGATGTGAAACTACTTGGTGATGTTGACAGACAGTCTGTAAGCTCATCCTCATCAGGTAGGAAAGAATAGTCATGACTAAGAGGAGGTGGGACTTCATTAAAGCCCTGGAATCCCACACTTGTCTTGTCATTACTCTTCTTTAACCCACCCATCATATGTTTCATAACAAAAGTAGAATCTCTGAATTGACCTAACTTCTTTTCAAGTTCAACAATTTTAAGTTGTGCATCTGACAACTCTTTGTTTTTATCAGAAATCTCTTTTGTTTTCTCAGCCATCATGTCATGAGCTAAGTCTATGACTTGAAGTTTTTCATTTAATTTGCAGGTCAAAGCTTCAATTTCAGCTTCATAGCCTTTTATCTTTTTCAAATATGATGACTCGTTTCTTTTAGCAAAGAAATTTGACTCTTTTACGTTAGACATTTCGCTCACAAGACTTTTGTTTTGAGTTGACAATTTTTCAACTTCACCCTGTAGTTCACGACACTTTAAGCAAACTGAAGTGGCAGAGTTACTTACCTCTCCTGTTGATTTGTCTGAGTTGGCCATGAGAGCAGCAAGTTGAGCTTCCATTCTTTTGATGATTTCATCTTTCTCATCAGCTTCCATTTCATGCTCAGACTCTGGCTTTTCCTCTTCAGCATCTGTTGTCTGATCAGCCTTATCTTCCTCAACTTCACTCTTCTTCTCAACTTTAGCCTCATCTACTGTAGCTTCACCATCATTGACTGGAGTGATCTCTGCCATGAATGCTTGAGTGACATTCTCATCATTTTCTAAGTGAATGCTCCAGTCATATGAGCCTTCTCTTGCAGTAGATATCAACGCCCTTGAGTTAGAGTTGTTTGATGCATTCCGATTGTTTGAACTTTGATTCGTATTCTTATGCTTTTGTTTTTGACATTCCCTAGCGAAATGACCATAACTCTGACAGTTAAAGCACCTGACTTTGGTCTTGTCAAAACCTACGCTCTTTCCTACAAACTTCCTTCCAGTTCTGTTCATGAACCTCTTCACACGTCTCGAAATCATGGCCATCTGCCATTGTAGATCCATCTCTTCTAGATCATCAGGGTCAATCTGATCATAATCTTCATCTAAAGTGGCAGGATCAGATATTTTCCCTTGAATGTAGTTCTCATAAGACGCAACAAAAGAAGCAAGTAGAGCAAGATGTTCTTCAGCAGACTTCACACTCATAGGCATTGACTTTGCACTACTACTTTGCTTTGAAGTTGATGTTCTCTTGACTCCTGTTGATCCTCCTGCAGCAGCTACAAAACACACATCACCATCCTCATTCACTGTGACCTGCTCCTTATCACACGAAAGAAATGCAGTTGCAGAGTCGCTAGAAGCATCATGAGATGAAGAAGATGTAAGCCCATTGTATATCCCTGGATCTTGAACCTGATCATAACCAGTGTCCTTTTTCTTCATACTAAGCTCATAAGCTCTAAGCTTTCCAACTACTTCTTCCAATTCCTTCGTGTCATAACCTGCTTCTCCCTTAATCATGAGAGTGTAGATATCCCATTTAGCCGGTAGAGCATCAAGCAGTTTGTCGGTTTTTCTCAATGTCAGTATAGCAATCTATATCATAATTATCCAGTTCTGACATCAGATGGTAGTATCGAGTGATGACGTCTTCAAGTGACTCATTCTTCATGTACTTGAATACAGCAAACTGCTTCTTCAGTAGATCAACTTTGTTCTTCTTGACATCAGGATTTCCCTCATATCTCTTCTCTAGTGCATCCCACATTTCCTTTGAAGTAGTGTACTTCTTAAAGGTATGCTTGATGCCATCAGGTAAAGACATTTAGTGGCTGCCAAGGCTCTCTTTTCAGCCTCATACATTTTCTTCTGTTCGGCATCCATATCAACATAAGCAGTTATACGTTGTCTTCCCTCAAACTCATGAGTTGGGTTCACATACCCATCGTCTATGCATATCCACATACGTGTGTCCTAGTACTCAACAAAAGATTGAAACCTATCCTTCCATGTCAAGTAGTTCTCCACCTTCATCATCTTAGGTGGTTTGTTCGTCGTGCCTACCTCATGTTCCATCCTTAAGAGTTCGTTCAATTTAGACATGTTCGACATCTCAACGTAACAGACTGATAAAACCGTACAAAATTTTTTTTCGAAAACAGTGGTTACCAAATTACACCGTTAGAATCGTCTCGAAAAGACGAATCCAAAGATATATAATGTCGAAAACTGAATTCGGGATTTTCCAGACTAGTGAAACACACAAGATAGGATCGCACAAGACCCTTTGAAACGCACAAGGTCTTCTGGATCGCACAATCCACTAACTTTGGGCCAAACAATCACTTTAACGGGCCTGGGCCTGATCGCACAACTTTCTGGTTCGCACAAACTGACTTCGGGTCGCACAAGAGTAATCCGGGTCGCACAAGAGCTCCAAACGCACAAGATCCTCAAACGTACAAGATCTCCTAACGTACAAGCTTAAAACAGGGTCGCACAAGATTCAAAATTTGAAATTTTGAATATCAATTGATCGCACAAGAGTTGATTGGGCCACCCAGCCACCCAATCCCGAAACAGCAGCAGCTGACAATCCAGATCGCACAAGCAAGGTCTTAATCAGCACTTCTTTCCATACACGAAATCCAAGCAAAGTCTTCCTACAAACATGAAAACAGTCAAAACAAATAATCAAAACAGATTAAAATACACGAATTTAAACTGTTCTTCAAGTGTTCTTCGTGTTCTTCGCAAAAACCCAGAACTTTAACTCGAAATTTCCAAACAACCAACTACCAAAACAGATCAAAACTCAGAATTTTGAACTGTTCTTCCTTGTTCTTGCTGTTCTTCACGAAAATTATGAATGAGACACCAAAAGTTCTTCAACCGAAAAATAACTTGAATCCAATCGACCAGTCTTGAACCACGCACAAGAGCAAAAGCTCTGATACCAATTGCAGGTCCCTTAATCCCGTTGGATCTTAACAAAACTGTTAATCTATCAAGGGTGCGGAATCCCCTTGATTGATCTTCGAACACAGAAACAAGATTATGTAGAAGAACAAGAACTCGAACACACAAACACGCAAACTTTCAAACTGATCTTCTGTGATTATCAAACCCTTAGAAGCGTTTTACAATCACTAAGATCTACAAGAACCTAACAGCCGATTTCTGTTTTGTTCTTAACCTCTCAAACTTGAATGCTCTCTTACAATCTCCAAAAGGCTCTCAAGTTGTCTAAAGTGTCTAACCCTAAAACTCAAGATTAAGACTATTTATATACACACAGCCAAGATCTCGAATTGGGCTTTGCCCATATTACATTTGTCACATAAACTTGGGCCTAATAGGCTTAGTACAAACTTGGACTGATTGGGCTTTATAGAACTCGTTTTTCTTTAAGTCTTCATGATCCAATCTTCTGTTTAATATCCAAAGACCACTCCAAAGCTGTTGTTATATAACATGCACCAACAAACTCCCCCTTGACAATAGCTTGCAAAGGAAACTTTAGTCTTCAGAATCTCACAGTCTTTGGTCTTTGGATAGCGTCAGCTTCAACATGAATTCTGTCTTTGTCAGCAACATCTTTGTCAGCAACAGATGGTGGCCAAACCAACCACCGAAGAATGGAATCGTCGAGCGAAAACACTTGACAACCTCCTAGAAGCAGCTTTTCTTATCACCAAACCTTTCTCCATCAATTAGGAATCTGATGTCGCCACTAAACACATTCCTTAAATTGTAGCCATTTGTTGAGTGTTTTTTTTGGTATCTAATCCGCATATATATCACCATTGCCCTTGATTTTCTTGATTGTATATCTCTTAAATATCAACATATAAATGTGTGATTTAGTTTACGAAGATTTTTCAATGCCGAGAACCTCGATCCGAGAGTAAAAAAGGCGTAAGGTTCACAATGGTGTAAAATTAAAATGGGATATACCGGGCTAGGATTCAAGTTATAGGAACAAGGGCTAAACCAACCACCCAAGAATGTAATTGTCGAGTGAAAACACTTGACAACCTCCTAGAAGCAACTTTTCTTGCCACCAGACCTTTCTCCATCAATTAGGAATCTGATGTCGTGACTAAACACATTCCTTAAATTGTAGCCATTTGTTGAGTGATTTTTTTTGTGTCTAATCTGCGTATATATCACCATTGCCCTTGATTTTCTTGACTGTATATCTCTTAAATGTCAACATATACATGTGTGATCTAGTTTACGAAGATTTTTCGATGCCGAGAACCTCGATCAGAGAGTAAAAAAGGCGTAAGGTTCACAATGGTGTAAAATTAAAATGGGATATACCGGGCTAGGATTCAAGTTACTGGAACAAGGGCCAAACCAACCACCCAACAATGGAATCGTCGAGCGAAAACACTTGACAACCTACTAGAAGCAGCTTTTCTCACCACCAGACCTTTCTCCATCAATTAGGAATCTGATGCCGTCACTAAACACATTCCTTAAATTGTAGCCATTTGTTGAGTGTTTTTTTTTGGTGTCTAATCCCCATATATATCACCATTGCCCTTGATTTTCTTGACATTATATCTCTTAAATATCAACATATACATGCTTGATTTACTTTACGAACTTTTTTCAATGCCGAGAACCTCGATCAGAGAGTAAAAAAGGCGTAAGGTTCACAATGGTGTAAAATTAAAATGGGAAATACCGGGCTAGGATTCGAGTTACAGGAACAAGGGCCAAACCAACCACCCAAGAATGGAATCGTCGAGCGAAAACACTTGATAACCTCCTAGAAGCAGCTTTTCTTGCCACCAGACCTTTCTCCATCAATTAGGAATCTGATGCCGTCACTAAACACATTCCTTAAATTGTAGCCATTTGTTGAGTGTTTTTTTGGTGTCTAATCCACATATATATCACCATTGCCCTTGATTTTCTTGACTGTATATCTCTTAAATGTCAACATATACATGTGTGATTTAGTTTACGAAGATTTTTCAATGCCGAGAACCTCGATCAGAGAGTAAAAAAGGCGTAAGGTTAACAATGGTGTAAAATAAAAATGCGATATACCGGGCTAGGATTCGAGTTACAGGAACAAGGGCCAAACCAACCACCCAAGAATGGAATCGTCGAGCAAAAACACTTGCCAACCTCCTAGAAACACCTTTTCCTGCCACCAGACCTTTCTCCATCAATTAGGAATCTGATGCCATCACTAAACAGGTTCCTTAAATTGTAGCCGTTTGTTGAGTGTTTTTTTTGGTGTCTAATCCCCATATATATCACCATTGCACTTGATTTTCTTGACTGTATATCTCTTAAATATCAACATATACACGCGTGATTTACTTTACGAAGTTTTTTCAATGCCGAGAACCTTGATCAGAGAGTTAAAAAGGCGTAAGGTTCACAATGGTGTAAAATTAAAATGGGATATACCGGGCTAGGATTCAAGTTACAGGAACAAGGGCCAAACCAACCACAGAATGGAATCGTCAAGCGAAAACACTTGACAACCTCCTAGAAGCAACTTTTCTTATCACCAAACCTTTCTCCATCAATTAGGAATTTGATGACGCCACTAAACACATTCCTTAAATTGTAGCCATTTGTTGAGTGTTTTTTTTATGTCTAATCCGCATATATATCACCATTGCCCTTGATTTTCTTGATTGTATATCTCTTAAATATCAACATATACATGTGTGATTTAGTTTACAAAGATTTTTCAATGCCGAGAACCTCGATCAGAGAGTAAAAAAGGCGTAAGGTTCCCAATGGTGTAAGATTAAAATGGATATACCGGGCTAGGATTCGAGTTACAGGAACAAGGGCCAAACCAACCACCCAAGAATGGAATCGTCGAGCGAAAACACTTGCCAACCTCCTAGAAGCACCTTTTCTTGCCACCAGACCTTTCTCCATCAATTAGGAATCTGATGCCGTCACTAAACACATTCCTTATATTGTAGCCATTTGTTGAGTCATTCTTTTTGGGTGTCTAATCCGCATGTATATCACCATTGCCCTTGATTTTCTTAACTGTATAACTCTTAAATGTCAACATATACACATGTGATTTAGTTAACGAAGATTTTTCAATGCCGAGAACCTCGATCAGAGAGTAAAAAAGGCGTAAGGTTCACAATGGTGTAAAATTAAAATCGTATATACCGGGCTAGGATTCAAGTTACAGGAACAAGTGCCAAACCAACCATCCAAGAATGGAGTCGTCGAGCGAAAACACTTGACAACTTCCTAGAAGCAGCTTTTCTAGCCACTAGACCTTTCTCCATCAATTAGGAATCTGCTGCCGTCACTAAACACACTCCTTAAATTGTAGCCAGTTGTTGAGTGTTTTTTTTTGTGCCTAATCCGCATATATATCACCATTGCCCTTGATTTTCTTGACTGTATATCTTTTAAATGTCAACATATACACGTGTGATTTAGTTTACGAAGATTTTTCAATGCCGAGAACCTCGATCAGAGAGTAAAAATGGCGTAAGGTTCACATTGTGTAAAATTCAAATGGGATATACCGGGCAAGGATTCGAGTTACAGGAAAAAGGGTCAAACCAACCACCCAAGAATGGAATCGTCGAGCGAAAACACTTGGCAACCTCCTTGAAGCAGCTTTTCTTGCCACCAAACCTTTTTCTAACAATTAGGAATTTGATGCCGACACTAAACGCATTCCTTAAATTGTAGCCATTTGTTGGGTGTTTTTTTTGGTGTCTAATCCGCATATATATCACCATTGCCCTTGATTTTCTTGACTGTATATCTCTTAAATGTCAACGTATACATGTGTGATTTAGTTTATGAAGATTTTTCGATGCCAAGAACCTCGATCAGAGAGTAAAAAGGCGTAAGGTTCACAATGGTGTAAGATTAAAATGGGATATATCGGGCTTGGATTCGAGTTACAGGAACAAGGGCCAAACCAACCACCCATGAATGGAATCGTCGAGCGAAAACACTTGCCAACCTCCTAGAAGCAGCTTTTCTTGCCACCAGACCTGTCTCCATCAATTAGGAATCTGATGCCTTCACTAAACACATTCCTTAAATTGTAGCCATTTGTTGAGTGATTTTTTTTGGTGTCTCATCTGCATATATATCACCATTGCCCTTGATTTTCTTGACTGTATATCTCTTAAATGTCAACATATACACGTGTGATTTAGTTTACGAAGATTTTTCAATGCCGAGAACCTCGATCAGAGAGCAAAAAAGGCTTAAGGTTCACAATGGTGTAAAATAAAAATGGGATATACCGGGCTAGGATTCGAGTTACTGGAACAAGGGCCAAACCAACTACCCAAGAATGGAATCGTCGAGCGAAAACACTTGACAACCCCCTAGAAGCGGCTTTTCTTGCCACCAGACCTTTCTCCATTAATTAGGAATCTGATGCCGTCACTAAACACATTTCTTAAATTGTAGCCATTTGTTGAGTGTTTTTTTTATGTCTAATCTGCATATATATCACCATTGCCCTTGCTTTTTTTGACTGTATATCTCTTAAATATCAACATATACACGTGTGATTTAGTTTACGAAGATTTTTCAATGCCGAGAACCTCGATCAGAGAGTAAAAAAGACGTAAGGTTCACAATGGTGTAAAATTAAAATGGGATATACCGGGCTAGGATTCGAGTTACAGGAACAAGGGCCAAACCAACCACCCAAGATTGGAATCGTCGAGCGAAAACACTTGACAACCTACTAGAAGCAGTTTTTCTTACCTCCAGACCTTTCTCCATCAATTAGGAATCTGATTCCGTCACTAAACACATTCCTTAAATTGTAGCCATTTGTTGAGTGTTTTTTTTTTGTGTCTAATCCGCATATATATCACCATTGCCCTTGATTTTGTTGACTGTATATCTCTTAAATGTCAACATATACACGTGTGATTTAGTTTACGAAGATTTTTCAATGCCGAGAACCTCGATCAGAGAGTAAAAAAGGCGTAAGGTTCACAATGGTGTAAAATCAAAATGGGATATCGCGGGCTAGGATTCTAGTTACAGGAACAAGGGCCAAACCAACCACCCAATAATGGAATCGTCGAGCGAAAACACTTGACAACCTCCTAGAAGCAGCTTTTCTTGCCACCAGACCTTTCTCCATCAATTAGGAATCTGATGCCGTCACTAAACACATTCCTGAAATTGTTGCCATTTGTTGACTGTTTTTTTTTTGTGTCTAATGCGCATATATATCACCATTGCCCTTGATTTTCTTGACTGTATATATCTTAAATGTCAACATATACACGTGTGATTTAGTTTACGAAGATTTTTCAATCCCGAGAACCTCGATCAGAGACTAAAAAAGGCGTAAGGTTCACAATGGTGTAAAATTAAAATGGGATATACCGGGATAGGATTCGAGTTACAGGAACAAAGGCCAAACCAACCACCAAGAATGGAATCGTCGAGCGAAAACACTTGACAACCTCCTAGAAGCAGCTTTTCTTGCCACCAGACCTTTCTCCATCAATTAGGAATCTGATGCCGTCACAAAACATACATTTCTTAAATTGTAGCCATTTCTTGAGTGTTTTTTTGTGTCTAATCCGCATATATATATCACCATTGCCCTTGATTTTCTTGACTGTATATCTCTTAAATGTCAACATATACACGTGTGATTTAGTTTACGAAGATTTTTCAATGCCGAGAACCTCGATCAGAGAGCAAAAAAGGCTTAAGGTTCACAATGGTGTAAAATTAAAATGGGATATACCGGGCTATGATTCGAGTTACTGGAACAAGGGCCAGACCAACTACCCAAGAATGGAATCGTCGAGCGAAAACACTTGACAACCTCCTAGAAGCGGCTTTTCTTGCCACTAGACCTTTCTCCATCAATTAGGAATCTGATTCCGTCACTAAACACATTTCTTAAATTGTAGCCATTTGTTGAGTGTTTTTTTTTGTGTCTAATCTGCATATATATCACCATTGCCCTTGCTTTTCTTGACTGTATATCTCTTAAATATCAACATATACTCGTGTGATTTAGTTTACGAAGATTTTTCAATGCCGAGAACCTCGATCAGAGAGTAAAAAAGACGTAAGGTTCACAATGGTGTAAAATTAAAATGGGATATACCGGGCTAGGATTCGAGTTACAGGAACAAGGGCCAAACCAACCACCCAAGATTGGAATCGTCGAGCGAAAACACTTGACAACCTACTAGAAGCAGTTTTTCTTACCTCCAGACCTTTCTCCATCAATTAGGAATCTGATGCCGTCACTAAACACATTCCTTAAATTGTAGCCATTTGTTGAGTGTTTTTTTTTGTGTCTAATCCGCATATATATCACCATTGCCCTTGATTTTCTTGACTGTATATCTCTTAAATGTCAACATATACACCTTTGATTTAGTTTACGAAGATTTTTCAATGCCGAGAACCTCGATCAGAGAGTAAAAAAGGCGTAAGGTTCACAATGGTGTAAAATCAAAATGGGATATAGCGGGCTAGGATTCTACTTACAGGAACAAGGGCCAAACCAACCACCCAAGAATGGAATCGTCAAGCGAAAACACTTGACAACCTCCTAGAAGCAGCTTTTCTTGCCACCAGACCTTTCTCCATCAATTAGGAATCTGATGCCGTCACTAAACATATTTCTTAAATTGTAGCCATTTGTTGAGTGTTTTTTTGGTGTCTAATCCGCATATATATCACCATTGCCCTTGATTTTCTTGACTGTATATCTCTTAAATGTCAACATATACACGTGTGATTTAGTTTACGAAGATTTTTCAATCCCGAGAACCTCGATCAGAGAGTAAAAAAGGCGTAAGGTTCACAATGGTGTAAAATTAAAATGGGATATACCGGGCTAGGATTCGAGTTACAAGAACAAGGGCCAAACCAACCACTCAAGAATGAAATCGTCGAGCGAAAACACTTGACAACCTCCTAAAAGCAGCTTTTCTTACCACCAGACCTTTCTCCATCAATTAGGAATCTGATGCCGTCACTAAGCACATTCCTTAAATTGTAGCCATTTGTTGAGTGTTTTATTGGTGTCTAATCCGCATATATCAGCATTGCCCTTGATTTTATTGACTGTATATCTCTTAAATATCAACATATACACGTGTGATTTAGTTTACGAAGATTTTTCAATGCTGAGAACCTCGATCAGCGAGTAAAAAAGGTTCACAAAAGTGTAAAATTAAAATGGGATATAACGGGCTAGGATTCGAGTTACAGGAACAAGGGCCACACCAACCACCCAAGAATGGAATCGTCGAGCGAAAACACTTGACAACCTCCTAGAAGCAGCTTTTCTTGCCACCAGACCTTTCTCCATCAATTAGGAATCTGATGTCGTCACTAAACACATTCTTTAAATTGTAGCCATTTGTTGAGTGTTTTTTTTGGTGTCTAATCCGCATATATATCACCATTGCCCTTGATTTTCTTAACTTTATATCTCTTAAATGTCAACATATACACGTGTGATTTAGTTTACGAAGATTTTTCAATCCCGAGAACCTCGATCAGAGAGTAAAAAAGGCGTAAGGTTCACAATGGTGTAAAATTAGAATGGGATATACCGGGCAAGGATTCGAGTTACAAGAACTAGTGCCAAACCAACCACCCAACAATGGAATCGTCAAGCGTAAACACTTGACAACCTCCTAGAAGCAGCTTTTCTTGCCACCAGACCTTTCTCCATCAATTAGGAATCTGATGCCGTCACTAAACACATTCCTTAAATTGTAGCCATTTGTTGAGTGTTTTTTTTGGTGTCTAATCAACATATATATCACAATTGCCCATGATTTTCTTGACTGTATATCTCTTAAATATTAACATATACACGTGTGATTTAGTTTATGAAGATTTTTTAATGCCGAGAACCTCGATCAGAGAGTAAAAAAGGCGTAAGGTTCACAATGGTGTAAGATTAAAATGGGATATACCAGGCTAGGATTCGAGTTACAGGAACAAGGGGCAAACCAACCACCCAACAATGGAATCGTCAAGCGTAAACACTTGACAACCTCCTAGAAGCAGCTTTTCCTGCCACCAGACCTTTCTCCATCAATTAGGAATCTGATGCCGTCACTAAACACATTCCTTAAATTGTAGCCATTTGTTGAGTGTTTCTTTTTTGGTGTCTAATCCGCATATATATCACCATTGCCCTTGATTTTCTGGACTGTATATCTTTTAAATTTCAACATATACACGTGTGCTTTAGTTTACGAAGATTTTTCAATGCCGAGAATCTCGATCAGAGAGTAAAAGTGGCGTAAGGTTCAAAATGGTGTAAAATTAAAATGGGATATACTGGGCTAGGATTCGAGTTATAAGAACAAGGGCCAAACCAAGCACCCAAGAATGGAATCGTCGAGCGAAAACACTTGACAACATCCTAGAAGCAGTTTTTCTTACCACCAGACCATTCTCCATCAATTAGGAATTTGATGTATTCACTAAACACATTCCTTAAATTGTAGCCATTGTTGAGTGTATTTTTTTTTTGGTGTCTAATCCGCATATATATCACCATTGCCCTTGATTTTCATGACAGTATATATCTTAAATGTCAACATATACACGTGTGATTTAGTTTACAAAGATTTTTCAATGCCTAGAACCTCGATCATAGAGTAAAAAAGGCGTAAGGTTCATAATGGTTTAAAATTAAAATGGGATATACCGGGCTAGGATTCGAGTTACAGGAACAAGGGCAAACCAACCACCCAAGAATGGAATCGTCGAGCGAAAACACTTGACAACCTCCTTGAAGCAGCTTTTCTTACCACCAGACATTTCTCCATCAATTAGGAATCTGATGCCGTCACTAAACACATTCCTTAAATTGTAGCCGTTTGTTGAGTGTTTTTTTTGGTGTCTAATCCGCATATATATCACCATTGCCCTTGATTTTCTTGACTGTATATCTCTTAAATATCAACATATATACTTGTGATTTACTTTACGAAGATTTTTCAATGCCGAGAACCTCGATCAGAGAGTAAAAAAGGCGTAAGGTTCACAATAGGGTAAAATTAAAATGGGATATACCGGGCTAGGATTCGAGTTACAGGAACAAGGGCCAAACCAACCACCCTAGAATGGAATCGTCGAGCGAATACACTTGATAACCTCCTAGAAGTAGCTTTGCTTGCCACCAGACCTTTCTCCATCAATTAGGAATCTGATGCCGTCACTAAACACATTCCTTAAATTGTAGCCATTTGTTGAGTGTTTTTTTTTTGTGTCTAATCCGCATATATATCACCATTGTGTTGGTGCATACGTCTGTCCACTTCGTCTTCGTTCAAGTCGCTGTGAAGGCCTGAAAACTAGACTGAAGACTCCGGCTGTATCCAAGGGGGAGTTTGTTAGTGCACGATGTCTAAAGCCTACGTCTTAGTCTTAGTCATACTTGTATAGGGTCTAGGGGTTAAAATGTCAAGTATGTATTGTATAGGGGCTGAATTGTAAGTTTTATGTATTAATGTAGTTATTCCGCTTGAAATGACACTTTGTCATTTCCAGCTAAATCAGAAGCTTGTGATTCCGCTCGAAATGACAAGGTGTCATTTCAAGCGGAATTAGATCCCCTATATATAGTCGTAGTTGTTTCTCATTTGGTACCGATCATCAAGTTGTATACCGAAGTGCTGCCAAATTTTTCTGTAATCAATTAATGAGAAACAGTGTTTAAAGTGATATTCTGTCTATTTCTACTCCATTCTCTTTGATTCAAACTGTTTGTGTGATTCCGCCACATAAACAGTGGTATTTTGACTCTGACTGACTCATTAGATCGTCAATATCGATCCTACATCCTACAATATAGGATCATGTATCTGACCCGAACGAGTCGTTCAGAGAGGTTCTGATCTATTTCAGGTGCGGAAAACAAGAAATAGACTTAGATACAGCTTGTTCTTCACTTTAAACTCTCTTCTGATTGAAAATACAACGATTACAATCAGGAAACACACCGGCAGCACCTTGGTACAATATTCTGATTCACCACCAAACGAAAAGATTACTAGCCTATTTATAGAGTTTCTGATTCCCCACGAAAGTGCAATGTTCATTTCGTGGGAAATCAACATTCTGTGGGAAATCAACATTTCGTGGGAAATTAACTCTAAAACTACGTGCCCTGATCTAACAAACTAAGTCTAAGACTCGATACAAGACGAAGTCGACAGATGCATGCACTAACAGACTCCCCCTCAGATGTTGACGAGTCTCACGTGTCGAGTCTTCGCATCTTCGGTCTTGATCAGTCTCTTGGCTTCACTCTTTCACTATCAGCATCAACAGACTCCCCCTAACAATGTGCTGGCATTCCTTCAGTTCATCAGCATCATCTGATTCAGGATCGTAATCTGGCTTTCACAAATTCAAGATCTTTGCCTGGCTCAGACTTTGTTCATTGAATCGAAACCTGGTTTAATCTTCTATCTACAGAATCCTCAGGTATCGGAACCTGGCTCTTTAAACTCAAGCTTCTCAGGATTGATCAACCTGGCTCTACTAAAGATGTTCCAAGATCTTAACCTAGCTCTCGATCTGCTCAGGATTATCACCTAGCTCCACCTTAAACCTGCACAATCTCTACCTCAAAGTAAATTTCACACATTTAACAATTCAATGTATGCACTAACACTGAATCTCCTTCAAAAAATAACTCAATAATCTTGATGAACCTCTTTAAAAATTGTTCAAAACACATTATCCCAAACCATTTGTTCATCATGTCTAGCACTTGGAATTTTGAAAATTAGCTCTCCAATATCAGTTGTCGAAAATCTTTTTGATTTTTTCAAAATTTATGCTAAAACACACCGAAAATCTTTTTGGATTTTTGAATGTAAAGAAATGCAGTAAAGAAATATTTACAGACAATATTTTTGTGAGTTCGTGCAAGAGGATCATATCAGTTCTTGACAAGTCACAAGTACCGTTGAGCTTAGTTACACATTAAGAATTAAACAATTCACTTAGATTGCCAATATACTGATCCACTTAAATTCTCATACAAATTTCAACTGATTCAGGATATGAGTTAGATGTTTTAAGAACTTAAACTCATTCATGTGTCCCACCTCTTGAATATACTCCCGTATACAGATCCCAATATTCAGTCTTACAGGTGAGTATACCACAGATGATATCTGTAAGGGAATAAATTATAGTACGAAACCGTGAGAGCTCAGGTCAGAACTTCTGTTCAGCAGAGAGATGATGGCTCGACTTTTGGTGTGTCCCCTTTAGAGGATCTTTTCTATTACAACAGCAATGACTATCAATTTTATTGTTTCATCAATTTGCTGAGGGCGGCGCTATTTTTCAAGCATGCGGAAAGTATTCTCCGGGGACTAGGCCATTGCTTCCGCAAAATCAGAAGTCTCGGGATAATACCCCAGATATCACTGAGTATAAAGACCTAGTATCTCAGAAAAAGGGACATGTCAAACAAGATTTCGGGGGTTACCCATATATCCGAGAGATGTTCCCCACATAAAAGCAAGAAATTTTATGTTTATATCCCGAACAAACCTACTAAATGTGTAAAAACCTATCGGCATATCATCTACAAGACTGCTTAACACATTTATACTTTACATTTCTTTAGCGTACTGCACCTGTCTAGCTGATGTACTATCATTTCCCCTTTTTACACAAACTCAATTTTTACTTTTTTCAAATGTTTTTTATTTTTGTAATTTTATCATGTTTTTGTATTTTTCTGCAAACTTTCTCCCCCTAAAAACAAAAACATATTTTTGTGTTTTTGGTTTTATCGAAAAGCAGAAAACAAACTGTACAAACAAAGATGACAACTCGCCGTAGTTCACATCTGATCGCCGCCCTCCTCGGCTTCACATTCTTCGACCCTCCCAGAACGCAGATTTTTCATCCTATTTAATTTTAAAAGATAATAAAATCTCTTTTTATCAAACGGTTTTGTATAGAAATCAGCCTTCTGATCATCGGTGTGTATATGTTCAATACGAATCAACTTCTTCTCGTCACAATCACAGATGAAGTGATGACGGATCTCTATATGTTTAGTTTTAGAATGGTGAACCGGGTTTTTAGTTATATTAATGGCTGCTTCATTGTCCACGAAAATCGGTGTATCCAAGAATTGCAAACCAAAGTCGCGCATTTGCTGCTGGATCCAAAGGATCTGAGAACAGCAGCTGGAGGCTGAAACGTATTCATCCTCACAAGTAGAAAGCGCCACAGAGGTTTGTTTCTTGCACTTCCAGGTAACAAGTCGAGTTTCGTAGAACTGACACCCAGCAGTGGTGGACTTAGCGTTCTGCTTGCAACTTCCAAAGTCAGAATCAGCGAAACCTCTTAGAGAGAAGTCACCCGAGCGAGGATACCACAAGCCGATGCTTGGGCAGCCTTTCAAATACCGTAATGTATAAAGCCTACGTCTTAGTCTTAGTCTTAGTCATACTTGTATAGGGTCTAGGGGTTAAATATGTCAAGTATGTAATGTATAGGGGCTGAATTGTAAGTTTTATGTTTTAATGTAGTGATTCCGCTTGAAATGACACTTTGTCATTTCAAGCTAAATCAGAAGCTTGTGATTCCGCTCAAAATGACAAGGTGTCATTTCAAGCGGAATTAGATCCCCTATATATAGTCGTAGTTGTTTCTCATTTGGTACCGATCGTCAAGTTGTATACCGAAGTGCTGCCAAATTTTTCTGTGATCAATTAATGAGAAACAGTGTTTAAAGTGATATTCTGACTATTTCTACTCCATTCTCTTTGATTCAAACTGTTTGTGTGATTCCGCCACATAAACAGTGGTATTTTGACGATGATTGACTCATTAGATCGTCAATATCGATCCTACAATTGGTATAAGAGCCAGTTATGAGCTAAAATAACTGAATCAGAGCTTTTTACCTACACTTTTTGGATTTCTGGACATTTCCACGGGCAAAATGGACTGAGTTTTTGACATATTGTGTAAAAGTGACTTTTAACAAACCCTTGAGTGTATCAGCTTAAAATTCGGCCTAAAACTAGCAAAAATGGACTGATAACCTGATTCCTCTTGAACGAGCTAGTTTGAGATTCTGCTTGAATTTCGAGCGAAATCAGGTTTTTCATCTGAAAAGTTCTTATTCCGCTCGAGCATTTGGAGCGAAATCAGAGTTTTAGCTTGAATCTGTGATTCCGCTCGAGGGACTATCTAATTCCGCTTGAGTTTTACCTGATTCCGCCTGAAAAGTGTGATTCCGCTTGAATCATCACTTTGATTTCGCTTGAAACATATAAAAGTTTCTTTCGCTTGAATTGTGAAACAGTGAAATTTGAAAACTGTGAAACATTTTACGAGGTTGTCAGTAATTGGGAAAAGAGATCATGTGATTTGTGTCAGGTTGCATCGGTTTGATCGGTCATCAGTGCATTGATATTATCATTTCATTTTTAAAGTTTCCAGGTATCGTAAATTGAAGTAATCAGGCTCCATGTGATCGGTTTCATTTAACTAGATGTTGAACATTTAATACATCAAATGAGGTCCAATCGATAATTGTGTTACCTTGAATTTGTCGATTTACTTTATTTGAAGAACAACTTAAAGTTAGAGGCCCAATAGAATCGAGTTTTGAATTAAAGTTGTTGGGTACACCACGTGAACTCTGAATCCATTTATTACATAATATCAGCAGCCCAATAGGATTGTGTTGAAAAATTAAAAGGTGTCGGCCACTTCTAAATCGGTAATTCATAGTGTTTGCATGTGATAACAGATAAAGATTGTCGGCCTAATCAGCTAGTGTTAAAGGTTTGCATGTAAGTGATAAGAAAGGTCCAATCAGATAGCATTTATTTTGTTGATCAGTTTACATGAGAAGCTAGAAAGTAGGAACAACCCATGTGATACAATATAATATCTCGGCCCAATACTGTCCATTGATCGATCGGCCCATTCAGCCAGTGATTTTACTTGAACAATATTGAAACGTGTCTACGAACCTTCGACACGAGTCCTAGATCACTTCCATCGTCACACACTTTTACGTATTCAGTTAGTTTAAAACTGATCGTTTATTTGTTTGTTTGCAGGTAATCCGAGGTGTTTGTCAAGTATCAGATACTCACCCAAGCAAATCCTCACTCGATTCGTTGTCACCGGATTTTTGTCACTCAATCGGATATTCATCTGATTCAGTGGTTTGATAAAGTGATTGAACTGATCTTAGGTTGGGTAAATTTTTGTATCGTTTGAAAATCCGTCTTTGAGAATCTTTCAATACCGAAACATGGGTTCTTACAGTTATATTGCACAGAAGAAGTTTGATAGTTTTATTGGTATCAAGGGAGAGTCTACAAAACAATTGATTGAAAGATATTGCCCTCTAGTTATTGAGATGGGGAGATTGGGGATAACTAAGACCAATGAGGAGTGGATCGATAAATTAGCAGACGCATTGCCATATGATGAGTGGGGTACTTATTTGATGGTGTTAAAGAACAATACAAATTTTGCTTATATGAATCTTAGTGGTTTCATCGAGAAAATTCAAGCTCAAGAACTTGAGTTTCAAAAGATTACAAAATTGAAGCCTGATTCAGGAGAGAAGTGTTTAAACTGTGAAAAATCTGAATCAGACAATGCCAAACTCTTGAAGGATTTGGAGAGTTTGACATTGGAAATCAAAAATTTGAAGTATGAGAAGAAATCTGATCATAAACAGATTCTTGAACTGCAGGAAAATTATGAGAAATTGAAATCTGAAAATGTTAAACTATTAATTGATTTGGATAGTTTGACATTGGAAAACAAAATTTTGAAAGAAAAGGAAAATGATTTTGAAAATGAAAAATTAAAATTTGAAAAAGATTTTCAAAGTCAAATGAAGATTTTAGAAGATGAAAAATCTGTTATTTTTAAAAATAATCTTGAAAAACAGATTGAAATAAATTTTCATCTTTAGAAAATCATTCGGCTTGAAAATGAAGCTGAAATTGCTCGGAATAAAATTGATGAGCTTGAAAAGAAATTGAAAGGTTTTGTGAATTCATCAGTACTAGATTATATATGTCCAAAACCGATCAATTATGTTCCAATAAGTGACAATGTCACAAATTATGACAAAGTCATAATTAAAGATTGTGATGATAAAGCTGATGATGAAAAAGAGAAAAAGAAAATATTTTTAGAATTAAAAGAAAAATTTAAAGAAACTGTTTTACATTCGACTGAAATAGGTGAATGCTCAAAGCAAAAACCTGTTAAGAAGAATGTAGAACAAAAACAAAATGTTAAAAATTCAAAAAAATTTCAAAACAACAATAAAAGCTCATCAGTTCAATCATCCAATCAAGATAAAAAACCACAAAAATTGAAAAACCAAAACTCACAAAAAGTTGGTGATATGTGGTGCAGGTTTGACCACAGTGCTTCAAAGATAAATCCAACTTTCAGGAGGAGTGATGATTACCACAAAGCCAGACAATGTTATGATCTGAGCATTTGGTGTGAAAGTGGTGAATGGTACGATAACAGAGTGTGCTACACTTGTGGTGTTCAAGGACACATTGCCGTTAACTGCCAGAATCAGTGGTTTGAAACGAGGAGATGCTATAATTGCCAAATCAAAGGACACATTGCAAGAGATTGCCCAATGAGATCAATGGAAAGATCGAGGGCTGAATCTCAGAAAAAGGTGACAAAATCAGTCAAAGTCGATGAAAAGCCCAGAACACAGAAAAAACAAGAAGTGAAAGAACCGAAAGTGAAACTTTCACAAGGGCAGAAAGATCGATTGAGAAAGAAAAGGAAGAAAGCACGAGAGTATTTCGAAAGGATTTTATCCTAAGATACAACAAGAAAATTAGATAAAAGTTCTGATAAATCGTCTTGCTCTTCAAAGAATGACAAATCAAGCAAAACGAATTCATCAGATACAAATCTGAGGACAGAATGGTGTGTGAAGAAAGAAAAAGTTCCTGGCAATGAATTTGTTTCTTCGGAAGCAAAAAAGCCACATTTTGGCAATGAATCTGACTTGTCAAAGTCAGAAGAGCCACGTTCTGGTAATGAATCTGATTTGTCAAAATCAGAGGAGCCATTTGTTGATCAAAAAGGAGAAAATTCAGTTACGCCAATGGATGATATCAACTTTCCACCATTGCGGACTGAAAATTTTAAACAAAAAGATGGGAAAGTGAAAATTTCGAATCAGTTCTATTCTGAAAAGAAAGAATTTGATGTCGAAAAGGCTTTCAATAGCAAAGTAAAAAATATTTTTGGAAAGATGGTTGAGGGTAAGGTAAAAGGGGTTAAATAATTTTATGAAACAAAAAGGAATGTTCAAACCCCGAATGAAAATAACTCAAATACACCCAAGGACCGTCAGGCTTGGGTGAATCTCTTTAACTGAAAAACCTGACTTGCCGGAACTCCCAGGTTGGTAATTGTGGAGTAGGAATCGGCATCTTTCTTGAGAAATTCACTTCGGTGATATTTCGACTTTCAAAAGATTAATTAAGGACATTAAGTTGTACTTGATTCATCTTTCCTACAAGTGGTAATTTGAAGAACAAGGTGATGAAACCCCATGTTTGTGAAATGGCAAACAAAACTAATTTTTCCAGAAAAACCATTTTGATTAAAATAAACTTAAGTGTTTTGAAATCATAATGGGAAAATAGTTTGTTGTCAGGGGGAGTTCTGATTGTTTATGCCAAGTGGATGGCGACTTGAAGCGATTCGGTATTATGTTGTCACTTTATCTGCATAGTTTGTTTTCAAATTTTCTCAGAAAATCAAAATTGAAACATATTTTGATTTTAGGGGGAGAAAAAATTTTAAAAAAATTAGAAAATTTGAAATTGCCAAAAACATTGAAAATTTCAAAATGAGTTTTGTTGTGAAAAAGAGGAAATGGTAGTAGATCAGTTGGACTGTCACATCATGCTAAAGAAATGGAAAGATAAAATGTGATAAACGGTCTCACTAAAGATGTGACGATAGGCTCAGCTAAACTAGTAGATTTGCGAGAACGATACAAACTTAAATGAAAAAGCCTAGTTCTAGTGGGAAACATGGTCGAAAGCATAGTACTTAGTTTTGTCCTTTTTGATTGTGTGCCTACTCAGTAATCGCTGATTGTCGAAAGACATAAAACTGGTTAAGTCTGTGAACTTTCACAACTTTGCTAAAAAGTCGTTGTGATTGTGCATTTCATTTTGCCAAGATTTAAACTTGTTTTATTTCTTTATTTTTGTTTAAGCATTGGACATCCTCTGCGTATACGTGAGTATCGACCTGGATGTTATTGCCTAAACGTTCTGCTTTATTTTTTTTGGTGTTTCGTTTAAGCTTTGGACCTCCTCTGTGTATACGGAAGTATCGACCTGGTGGTTAAAGCCTAAACAACTTCAACTTATTTTATTTTTCTTATTTTGTTTAAACATTGGACTTTCTCTGCGTATACGGAAGTATCGACCTGATTGTTAATGTTTAAACATTCTGCTTTGTTTTCGCACAAATCACAGTTGATAAAAGTTTAACGTATCGGTAAGCATTTCGAAATTTTTTTAGATTAAGTTTAAGTGGACAACAATATCGTCAATCTATGTGAATGGTTTAGAACTTAAAATGTTTAAAGCTTAACGGTGCTAGTGATTGGTCACATAAACTGATATGATCCTCTTACACAAACTCACAAAAATATTGTCTGTAAATATTTCTTTACTGCATTTCAATATTGTTCATTCTAGAAGTTTAGTTTTTATTTGAAAATCCAAAAAGATTTTAGACAATTGATCTTGATGAGCTGATTTTCAAAATTCCAAGTGCTATACAAGATGAACTGGTTTGGGAGTGTATGTGCTAAATTGAATTTTTTTTAGAATGATTATATGATTAGTTAATCAAGGTCATTAATTTGAACTTGATGTAACTATTAATGTTTGGTGAATGAATGCTCTCTATCAGTAAGTTTTTCAAAGTGATATAAATAAAAAACTTATGTTTTGGGTAGAGAATGTGCAGGAAATGTTGAAAAAGCTAGGTTTCGATTCATGAGGGTTAATGTCAGGTTTTCGATCCTAATCTACAAATTCCAGACTATGATCCCGGAACAACTTAAAGGGGAGTCTGTTAGCAAAAGGGAGTTTGAAGAGTGAAAGAGCCAGATTCAGATTATGGAAAAATAGCTAATAATGGTGAGAGAAGAGAAAATATAGAAGACCGATCAAGACCGAAGACGTGATATGCCAAAGACTCAATACTTCAGACTCGTCAACATCCGAGGGGGAGTCTGTTGGTGCATACGTCTGTCGACTTCATCTTCGTTCAAGTCGGTGTGAAGGCCTGAAAACTAGACTAAAGACTGCGGCTGTATCCAAGGGGGAGTTTGTTAGTGCACGATGTCTAAAGCCTACGTCTTAGTCTTAGTCATACTTGTATAGGGTCTAGGGGTTAAATATGTCAAGTATGTAATGTATAGGGGCTGAATTGTAAGTTTTATGTATTAATGTAGTGATTCCGCTTGAAATGACACTTTGTCATTTCAAGCTAAATCAGAAGCTTGTGATTCCGCTCGAAATGACAAGGTGTCATTTCAAGCGGAATTAGATCCCCTATATATAGTCGTAGTTGTTTCTCATTTGGTACCGATCGTCAAGTTGTATACCGAAGTGCTGCCAAATTTTTCTGTGATCAATTAATGAGAAACAGTTTTTAAAGTTATATTCTGTCTATTTCTACTCCATTCTCTTTGATTCAAACTGTTTGTGTGATCCCGCCACATAAACAGTGGTATTTTGACTCTGATTGACTCATTAGATCGTCAATATCGATCCTACACATTGCCCTTGATTTTCTTGACTGTATATCTCTTAAAAGTCAACATATACACGTGTGATTTAGTTTACGAAGATTTTTCAATCCCGAGAACCTCGATCAGAGAGTAAAAAAGGCGTAAGGTTCACAATGGTGTAAAATTAAAATGGGATATACCGGGCTAGGATTCGAGTTATAAGAACAAGGGCCAAACCAACCACCTAAGAATGGAATCATCGAGCGAAAACACTTGACAACCTCCTAGAAGCAGCTTTTCTTGCCACCAGACCTGTTAGTGCATTCATCTGTCAACTTCGTCTTAGATCGAGTCTCAGTTCGTTGCAGATATGATTCAACATGATGACATCATACACAATGATGACATCATCAATATGACATCATCAATGATATCATCTCACAAGAAGACAAAGGAATTCACGAGAAATCAAAAATTTCTCCAAGGTTAACTTGATTTAAAATCAAAAATTTCAAAAACAGTTTGTGATATCTCCAAGGTCATTAACTTGAACTTGGATGATAAACTGTGAGGGAGTTGGATTCTTTAACACTGCCAAATCTATACAGTTTGTTGATAGGGGAAGTGGATTAGAGAAGTTGATTGATAATACGAAAACATTGTATTTATGAATGTTTGAGTGTTGCAGATAGTCCAGACTACGATCCCGAGAGCAGAGTCTAGGGGGGAGTCTGAAGACAAGCTTAAAGCAAAGAGAAGCTTGTAGATGGAAAGCTAGGTGTCGATCCCAAAGTACGGAAGCTTGATGAAAGGGGGAGCCTGAAGCTGATAAAGACTGAAGACTGAGAAGACTCGACACTTAAGACTCGTCAACATCTGAGGGGGAGTCTGTTAGTGCATTCATCTGTCAACTTCGTCTTAGATCGAGTCTCAGTCTTGTTACGGATCTGAAAGATGATGATGTCATCATTTTAGATGATGACATCATAATGATGAAGTCATTATTACATCATCTCACAAGAGACAAAAGGTTTAGAATGTTAAATTTGGATTTCGGTCAAAATGTTGTAAATGTAATTTCGTTTTTGTGTCATAGGATAGATTTCGTTCTTATGTCAAAGTTGATTTCGCTTTTATGGCATGTGGGTGATTTCGCTTATGTGTCAGGTCCATATGAGCGAAATCATGTTGACTATAAATAGGGTCATATGAGCGAAATCAAACAGAAGTTCTAGGTGTTGTCTTCCGGTGAGCCACGAAGTGCTGCCGAAGTGTCGACAGGTTGTAAACATTGTCCAGATCAATAATATCGACAGTTTAGTATGTACACTTGCTGAATTGTACTCGGTTTGTCTGTTTCCGCCGTTCAAACTGAGATAAACTCTTCTACGCGACTCGTTTAGGTCCGAATTCGATCCTACAAGACCTTTCTCCATCAATTAGGAATTTGATGCCGTCACTAAACACATTCCTTAAATTATAGCCATTTGTTGAGTGTATTTTTTTTGGTGTCTAATCCGCATATATATCACCATTGCCCTTGATTTTCTTGATTGTATATCTCTTAAATATCAACATATACACGTGTCATTTAGTTTACGAAGATTTTTCAATGCGGAGAACCTCGATCAGAGAGTAAAAAAGACGTAAGGTTCACAATGGTGTAAAATTAAAATGAGATATACCGGGCTAGGATTCGAGTTACAGGAACAAGGGCCAAACCAACCACCCAAGATTGGAATCGTCGAGCGAAAACACTTGACAACCTCCTTGAAGCAACTTTTCTTACCACCAGACCTTTCTCCATCAATTAGGAATCTTATGCCGTCACTAAACACATTCCTTAAATTGTAGCCATTTGTTGAGTGTTTTTTTATTCTAATACGCATATATATCACCATTGCCCTTCATTTTCTAGACTGTTATCTCTTAAATGTCAACATATACACGTGTGATTTAGTTTACGAAGATTTTTCAATGCCGAGAACCTCGATCAGAGAGTAAAAAAGGCGTAAGGTTCACAACGGTGTAAGATTAAAATGGGATATACCGGGCTAGGATTCGAGTTACAGGAACAAGGGCCAAACCAACCACCCAAGAATGGAATAATTCGAGCAAAAACACTTGACAACCTCCTAGAAGCAGCTTTCTTGCCACCAGACCTTTCTCCATCAATTAGGAATCTGATGCCGTCACTAAACACATTCCTTAAATTGTAGCCATTTGTTGTGTGTTTTTTTTTGGTGTCTAATCCGCATATATATCACCATTGCCCTTGATTTTCTTGACTGTATATCTCTTAAATGTCAACATATACACGTGTGATTTAGTTTACGAAGATTTTTCAATGCCGAGAACCTCGATCAGAGAGTAAAAAAGGCGAAATGTTCACAATGGTGTAAGATTAAAATGGGATATACCGGGTTAGGATTCGAGTTACAGGAACACGGGCCAAACCAACCACCCAAGAATTGAATCGTCGAGCGAAAAAACTTGACAACCTCCTAGAAGCAGCTTTTCTTGCCACCAGACCTTTCTCCATCAATTACGAATCTGATGCCGTCACTAAACACATTCCTTAAATTGTAGCCATTTGTTGAGTGTTTTTTTTGGTGTCTAATCCGCATATATATCACCATTGCCCTTGATTTTCTTGACTATATATCTCTTATATGTCAACATATATACGTATGATTTAGTTTACGAAGATTTTTCAATGACGAGAACCTCGATCAGAGAGTAAAAAAGGCGTAAGGTTCACAATGGTGTAAAATTAAAATGGGATATACCGGGGTAGGATTCGAGTTACAGGAACAAGGGCCAAACCAACCACCCAAGAATGGAATCGTCGAGCGAAAACACTTGACAACCTCCTAGTAGCAGCTTTTCTTACCCCCAGACCTTTCACCATCAATTAGGAATCTGATGCCATCACTAAACATAGTCCTTAAATTGTAGCCATTTGTTGAGTGTTTTTTTTGGTGTCTAATCTGAATATATATCACCATTGCCCTTGATTTTCTTGACTGTATATCTCTTAAATGTCAACATATACACGTTTGATTTAGTTTACGAAGACTTTTCAATGCCGAGAACCTCGATCAGAGAGTAAAAAAGGCGTAAGGTTCACAATGGTGTAAGATTAAAATGGGATATACCGGGCTGGGATTCGAGTTACTGGAACAAGGGCCAAACCAACCACCCAAGAATGGAATCGTCGAGCGAAAACACTTGACAACCTTCTAGAAGCAGCTTTTCTTACCACCAGACCTTTCTCTATCAATTAGGAATCTGATGCCGTCACTAAACACATTCCTTAAATTGTAGCCATTTGTTGAGTGTTTTTTTTGGTGTCTAATCCGCATATATATCACCATTGCCCTTGATTTTCTTGACTGTATATCTCTTAAATGTCAACATATACACGTGTGATTTAGTTTACGAAGATTTTTCAATGCCGATAACTTCGATCAGAGAGTAAAAAAGGCGTAAGGTTCACAATGGTGAAAAATTAAAATGGGATATACCAGGCTAGGATTCAAGTTACAGGAACAAGGGCCAAACTAACCACACAAGAATGGAATCGTCGAGCGAAAACACTTGACAACCTCCTAGAAGCAGCTTTTCTTGCCACCAGACCTTTCTCCGTCAACTAGGAATCTGATGCCGTCACTAAACACATTCCTTAAATTGTAGCCATTTGTTGAGTGTTTTTTTTTTGTGTCTAATCCGCATATATATCACCATTGCCCTTGATTTTCTTGATTGTATATCTCTTAAATGTCAACATATACACGTGTGATTTAGTTTACGAATGTTTTTCAATGCCGAGAACCTCGATCAGAGAGTAAAAAGGCGTAAGGTTCACAATGGTGTAAAATTAAAATGGGATATACCGGGCTAGGATTCGAGTTACAGGAACAAGGGCCAAACCAACCACCCAAGAATGGAATCGTTGAGCGAAAACACTTGACAACCTCCTAGAAGCAGCTTTTCTTACCACCAGACCTTTCTCCATCAATTAGGAATCTGATGCTGTCACTAAACACAATCCTTTAATCCGCGTATATATCACCATTACCCTTGATTTTCTTGACTGTATATCTCTTAAATATCAACATATACACATGTGATTTAGTTTACGTTAATTTTTCAATGCGGAGAACCTCGATCAGAGAGTAAAAAAGGCGTAAGGTTCACAATGGTGTAAAATTAAAATGGGATATACCAGGCTAGGATTCGAGTTACAGGAACAAGGGTCAAACCAACCACCCAAAAATGGAATCGTCGAGCGAAATAACTTGACAACCTACTAGAAGCAGCTTTTCTTACCACCGGACCTTTCTCCATCAATTAGGAATCTGATGCCGTCACTAAACACATTCTTTATTTTATTGTAGCCATTTGTTGAGTGTTTTTTTTGGTGTCTAATCCGCATATATGTCACCAATGCCCTTAATTTTCTTGACTGTATATCTCTTAAATGTCAACATATACACGTGTGATTTAGTTTACGAAGATTTTTCAATGCCGAGAACCTTGATCAGAGAGTAAAAAAGGCGTAAGGTTCACAATGGTGTAAAATTAAAATGGGATATACCGGGCTAGGATTCGAGTTACAGGAACAAGGGCCAAACCAACCACCCAAGAATGGATTCGTCGAGCGAAAACACGTGACAACCTCCTAGAAGCTGCTTTTCTTGCCACCAGACCTTTCTCCATCAATTAGGAATCTGATGCTGTCACTAAACACATTCCTTAAATTGTTGCCATTTGTTGAGTGTTTTTTTTTGGTGTCTAATCCGCATATATATCACCATTGCCCTTGATTTTCTTGACTGTATATCTCTTAAATATCAACATATACACGTGTGATTTAGTTTACGAAGATTTTTCAAAGCCGAGAACCTCGATCAGAGAGTAAAAAAGGCGTAAGGTTCACAATGGTGTAAGATTAAAATGGGATATACCGGGCTAGGATTCGAGTTACAGGAATAAGGGCCAAACCAGCCACCCAAGAATGGAATCGTCGAGCGAAAACACTTGACTACCTCCTAGAAGCAGCTTTTCTTACCACCACACCTTTCTCCATCAATTAGGAATCTGATGCCGTTACTAAACACATTCCTTAAATTGTAGCCATTTGTTGAGTTTTTTTTTGTGTCTAATCCGCTTATATAACACCATTGCCCTTGATTTTCTTGACTGTATATCTCTTAAATGTCAACATATACACGTGTGATTTAGTTTACGAAGATTTTTCAATGCCGAGAACCTCGATCAGAGAGTAAAAAAGGCGTAAGGTTCACAATGGTGTAAAATTAAAATGGGATATACCGGGCTAGGATTCGAGTTACAGGAACAAGGGACAAACCAACCACCCACGAATGGAATCGTCGAGCGAAAACACTTGACAACCTCCTAGAAGCAGTTACTCTTGCCACTAGACCTTTCTCCATCAATTAAGAATCTGATGTCGTCACTAAACACATTCCTTAAATTGTAGCCATTTGTTGAGTGTTTTTTTTTGGTGTCTAATCCGCATATATATCACCATTGCCCTTGATATTCTTGACTGTATATCTCTTCAATATCAACATATACACGTGTGATTTAGTTTACGAAGATTTTTCAATGCCGAGAACCTAGATCAGAGAGTATAAAAGGCGTAAGGTTCACAATGGTGTAAAATTAAAATGGGATATACCGGGCTTGGATTCGAGTTACGGGAACAAGGGCTAAACTAACCACCCAAGAATGGAATCGTCGAGCGAAAACACTTGACAACCTCCTAGAAGCAGCTTTTCTTGGCACCAGACCTTTCTCCATCAATTAGGAATCTAATGTCGTCACTAAACACATTCCTTAAATTGTAGCCATTTGTTGAATGATTTTTTTTGGTGTCTAATCCGCATATATATCACCATTGGCCTTGATTTTCTTGACTGTATATCTCTTAAATATCAACATATACACGTGTGATTTAGTTTACGAAGATTTTTAATGCCGAGAACCTGGATCAGGGAGTAAAAAAGGCGTAAGGTTTACAATGGTGTAAAATTAAAATGGGATATACCAGGCTAGGATTCGAGTTACAGGAACAAGAGCCAAACCAAGCACCCAAGAATGGAATCGTCGAGCGAAAACACGTGACAACCTCCTAGAAGCAGCTTTTCTTGCCACCAGACCTTTCTCCATCAATTAGGAATCTGATGCCGTCACTAAACACGTTCCTTAAATTGTAGCTATTTGTTGAGTGTTTTTTTTTGTGTCTAATCCGCATATATATCACCATTGCCCTTGATTTTCTTGACTGTATATCTCTTAAATGTCAACATATACACGTGTGATTTAGTTTACGAAGATTTTTCAATGCCGAGAACCTCGATCAGAGAGTAAAAATGGCATAAGGTTCACAATGGTGTAAAATTAAAATGGGATATACCGGGATAGGATTTGAGTTACAGGAACAAGGACCAAACCAACCACCCAAGAATGGAATCATCGAGCGAAAACACTTGACAACCTCCTAGTAGCAGCTTTTCTTACCACCAGACCTTTCACCATCAATTAGGAATCTGATGCCATCACTAAACACATTCCTTAAATTGTAGCCATTTGTTGAGTGTTTTTTTTTTGGTGTCTAATCCGCATATATATCACCGTTGCCCTTGATTTTCTTGACTGTATATCTCTTAAATTTCAACATATAAACGTGTGATATAGTTTACGAAGATTTTTCAATGCCGAGAACCTCGATCAGAGAGTAAAAAAGAGGTAAGGTTCACAATGGTGTAAGATTAAAATGGGATATACCGGGCTAGGATTCGAGTTACCGGAACAAGGGCCAAACCAACAACCCAAGAATGGAATCGTCGAGCGAAAACACTTGACAACCTTCTAGAAGCAGCTTTTCTTACCACCAGACCTTTCTCCATCAATTAGGAATCTGATGCCGTCACTAAACACATTCCTTAAATTGTAGCCATTTGTTGAGTGTTTTTTTTTTGGTGTGTAATCCGCATATATATCACCATTGCCCTTGATTTTCTTGACTGTATATCTCTTAAATGTCAACATATACACGTGTGATTTAGTTTACGAAGATTTTTCAATGCCGAGAACCTCGATCAGAGAGTAAAAAAGGCGTAAGGTTCACAATGGTGTAAAATTAAAATGGGATATACCGGGATAGGATTCGAGTTAGAGGAACAAGGGCCAAACCAACCACCCAAGAATGAAATCGTCGAGCGAAAACACTTGACAACCTCCTAGTAGCTGCTTTTCTTACCACCAGACCTTTCTCCATCAATTAGGAATCTGATGCCATCACTAAACACAGTCCTTAAATTGTAGCCATTTGACGAGTGTTTTTTTTTGGTGTCTAATCCGCATATATATCACCATTGCCCTTGATTTTCTTGACTGTATATCTCTTAAATGTCAACATATACACGTGTGATTTAGTTTACGAAGATTTTTCAATGCCGAGAACCTCGATCGGAGAGTAAAAAAGGCGTAAGGTTCACAATGGTGTAAAATTAAAATGGGATATACCGGGATAGGATTAGAGTTACAAGAACAAGGGCCAAACCAACCACCCAAGAACGGAATCATCGAGCGAAACCACTTGACAACCTCCTAGTAGCAGCTTTTCTTAGCACCAGACCTTTCACCATCAACTAGGAATCTGATGCCATCACTAAAAACAGTCCTTAAATTGTAGCCATTTGTTTAGTGTTTTTTTTTGGTGTCTAATCCGCATATATATCACCATTGCCCTTGATTTTCTTGACTGTATATCTCTTAAATGTCAACATATACACGTGTGATTTAGTTTACGAAGATTTTTCAATGCCGAGAACCTCGATCGGAGAGTAAAAAAGGCGTAAGGTTCACAATGGTGTATGATTAAAATGGGATATACCGGGCTAGGATTCGAGTTACAGGAACAAGGGCCAAACCAACCACCCAAGAATGGAATCGTCGAGCGAAAACACTTGACAACCTCCCAGTAGCCTCTTTTCTTACCACCAGACCTTTCTCCATCAATTTAAGGAATGTGTTTAGTTACGGCATCAGATTCCTAATTGATGGGGAAAGGTCTGGTGGCAAGAAAAGCTGCTTCTAGGAGGTTGTCAAGTGTTTTCGCTCGACGATTCCATTCTTGGGTGGTTGGTTTGGCCCTTGTTCCTGTAACTCGAATCCTAGCCCGGTATATCCCATTTTAATTTTACACCATTGTGAACCTTACACCTTTTTTACTCTCTGATCGAGGTTCTCGGCATTGAAAAATCTTCGTAAACTAAATCACACGAGTATATGTTGATATTTAAGAGATATACAGTCAAGAAAATCAAGGGCAATGGTGATATATATGCGGATTAGACACCAAACAAAAAACACTCAACAAATGGCTACAATTTAAGGAATGTGTTTAGTGATGGAATCAGATACCTAATTGATGGAGAAAGGTCTGGTGGTAAGAAAAGCTGCTTCTTGGAGGTTGTCAAGTGTTTTCGCTCGACGATTCCATTCTTGGGTGGATGGTTTGGCCCTTGTTCCTGTAACTCGAATCCTTTCCCGGTATATCCCATTTTAATTTTAAACCATTATGAACCTTACGCCTTTTTTACTCTCTAATCGCGGTTCTCGGCATTGAGAAATCTTCGTAAACTAAATCACAGATGTATATGTTGACATATAAGAGATATACAGTCAAGAAAATCAAGGGCAATGGTGATATATATGCGGATTATACACCAAAAAAAACACTCAACAAATGACCACAATTTAAGGAATGTGTTTAATCATGTCATCAGATTCCTAATTGATGGAGAAAGGTCTGGTGGTAAGAAAAGCTGCTTCGAGGAGGTTGTCAGGTGTTTTCGCTCGACGATTCCATTCTTGGGTGGTTGGTTTGGCCCTTGTTCCTGTAACTCGAAACCTAGCCCGGTATATCCCATTTTAATTTTACACCATTGTGAACTTACGCCTTTTTTACTCTCTGATCGAGGTTCCCAGCATTGAAAAATCTTCGTAAACTAAATCACACGTATATATGTTGATATTTAAGAGATATACAGTCAAGAAAATCAAGGGCATTGTGATATATATGCGGATTTGACACAAAAAAAAAACACTCAACAAATGGCTACAATTTAATGAATGTGTTTAGTGACGGCATCAGATTCCTAAAAGATGGAGAAAGGTCTGGTGGTAAGAAAAGCTGCTTCTAGGAGATTGTCAATTGTTTTCGCTCAACGATTCCATTCTTGGGTGGTTGGCTTGGCCCTTGTTCCTGTAACTCGAATCCTAGCCCGGTATATCCCATTTTAATTTTACACCGTTGTGAACCTTACGCCTTTTTTAATCTCTGATCGAGGTTCTCGGCATAGAAAATCTTCGTAAACTAAATCGCACATGTATATGTAGATATTTAAGAGATATACAGTCAAGAAAATCAAGGGCAATGGTGATATATATGTGGATTAGACATAAAAAAAACACTCAACAAATGGCTACAATTTAAGGAATGTGTTTAGTGACGACATCAGATTCCTAATTGATGAAGAAAGGTCTGGTGGCAAGAAAAGCTGCTTCTAGGAGGTTGTCAAGTGTTTTCGCTCGACGATTCCATTCTTGGGTGGTTGGTTTGGCCCTTGTTCCTGTAACTCGAATCCTGACCCGGTATATCCCTTTTTAATTTTACACCATTGTGAACCTGACGCCTTTTTTACTATCTGATCGAGGTTCTCGGCATTGAAAAATCTTCGTAAACTAAATCTCACATGTATATGTTGACATTTAAGAGATATACATACTAAATCTCAACAAATGGCTACAATTTAAGGAATGTGTTTAGTGACGTCATCAGATTCCTAATTGATGGAAAAATTTCTGGTGGAAAGAAAAGCTGCTTCTAGGAGGTTGTCAAGTGTTTTCCCTCGACGATTCCATTCTTGGGTGGTTGGTTTGGCCCTTGTTCCTGTAACTCGAATCCTAGCCCGGTATATCCCTTTTTAATTTTACACCGTTGTGAACCTTATGCCTTTTTTACTCTCTGATCGAGGTTCTCGGCATTGAAAAATCTTCGTAAACTAAATCACACGTGTATAAGTTGATATTTAAGAGATATACAGTCAAGAAAATCAAGGGCAATGGTGATATATATGCGGATTAGACACCAAAAAAAAACACTCAACAAATGGCTACAATTTAAGGAATGTGTTAATTGACGGCATCAGATTCCTAATTGATGGAGAAAGGTCTGGTGGCAAGAAAAGCTGCTTCTAGGAGGTTGTCAAGTGTTTTCGCTCAACGATTCCATTCTTGGGTGGTTGGTTTGGCCCGATTCCTGTAACTCGAATCCTAGCCCGGTATATCCCATTTTAATTTTACCCCATTGTGAACATTACGCCTTTTTAACTCTCTGATCGAGGTTCTCGGCATTGAAAAATCTTCGTAAACTAAATCACACGTGTATATCTTGATATTTTAGAGACATACGGTCAAGAAAATCAAGGGCAATGGTGATATATATGCGGATTAGACTAAAAAAAAACACTCAACAAATGGCTACAATTTAAGGAATGTGTTTAGTGACCGCATCAGATTCCTAATTGATGGAAAAAGGTCTGGTGGCAAGAAAAGCTGCTTCTAGGAGGTTGTCAAGTGTTTTCGCTCGACGATTCCATTCTTGGGTGGTTGGTTTGGCCCTTGTTCCTGTAACTCGAATCCTAGCCCGGTATATCCCATTTTAATCTTACACCATTGTGAACCTTACGCCTTTTTTACTCTCTGATCGAGGTTCTCGGCATTGAAAAGTCATCGTAAACTAAATCACACGTTTATATTTTGACGTTTAAGAGATATACAGTCAAGAAAATCAAGGGCAATGGTGATATATATGTGGATTAGACACCAAAAAAACACACTCAACAAATGGCTACAATTTAGGGAATGTGTTTAGTGACGGCATCAGATTCCTAATTGATGGAGAAAGGTCTGGTGGTAAGAATAGCTGCTTCTAGGAGGTTGTCAAGTGTTTTCCCTCGACGATTCCATTCTTGGGTGGTTTGTTTGGCCCTTGTTCCTGTAACTCGAATCCTAGCCCGGTGTATCCCATTTTAATTTTACACCATTCTGAACCTTACGCCTTTTTTACTCTCTGATCGAGGTTCTCGGCATTGAAAAATCTTCGTAAACTAAATCACACGTGTTTATTTTGACGTTTAAGAGATATACAGTCAAGAAAATCAAGGGCAATGGTGATATATATGTGGATTAGACACCAAAAAAAAAAAACACTCAACAAATGGCTACAATTTAAGGAATGTGTTTAGTGACGGCATCAGATTCCTAATTGATGGAGAAAGGTCTGGTGGCAAGAATAGCTGCTTCTAGGAGGTTGTCAAGTGTTTTCGCTCGACGATTCCATTCTTGGGTGGTTGGTTTGGCCCGTTTTCCTGTAACTCGAATCCTAGCCCGGTATATCCCATTTTAATTTTACACCATTCTGAACCTTACGCCTTTTTTACTCTCTGATTGAGGTTCTCGGCATTGAAAAATCTTCGTAAACAAATCACACGTGTATATGTTGACATTTAAGAGATATACAGTCAAGAAAATCAAGGGCAATGGTGATATATATGCGGATTAGATACAAAAAAAACACTCAACAAATGGCTACAATTTAAAGAATCTGTTTAGTGACGGCATCAGATTCCTAATTGATGGAGAAAGGTCTGGTGGTAAGAATAGCTGCTTCAAAGAGCTTGTCAAGTGTTTTCGCTCGACGATTCCATTCTTGGGTGGTTGGTTTGGCCCTTGTTCCTGTAACTCGAATCCTGGCCCGGTGTATCCCATTTTAATTTTACACCATTCTGAACCTTACGCCTTTTTTACTATCTGATCGAGGTTCTTGGCATTGAAAAATCTTCGTAAACTAAATCACACGTGTATATGTTGACATTTAAGAGATATACAGTCAAGAAAATCAAGGGCAATGGTGATATATATGTGGATTAGACACCAAAAAAAAAAACACTCAACAAATGGCTACAATTTAAGGAATGTGTTTAGTGACGGCATCAGATTCCTAATTGATGGAGAAAGGTCTGGTGGCAAGAAAAGCTGCTTCTAGGAGGTTGTCAAGTGTTTTCGCTCGACGATTCCATTCTTGGGTGGTTGGGTTGGCCCTTGTTCCTGTAACTCGAATCCTAGCCCGGTATATCCCATTTTAATCTTACACCATTGTGAACCTTACGCCTTTTTTACTCTCTGATCGAGGTTCTCGGCATTGAAAAGTCATCGTAAACTAAATCACACGTTTATATTTTGACGTTTAAGAGATATACAGTCAAGAAAATCAAGGGCAATGGTGATATATATGTGGATTAGACACCAAAAAAACACACACAACAAATGGCTACAATTTAGGGAATGTGTTTAGTGACGGCATCAGATTCCTAATTGATGGAGAAAGGTCTGGTGGTAAGAATAGCTGCTTCTAGGAGGTTGTCAAGTGTTTTCGCTCGACGATTCCATTCTTGGGTGGTTTGTTTGGCCCTTATTCCTGTAACTCGAATCCTAGCCCGGTGTATCCCATTTTAATTTTACACCATTCTGAACCTTACGCCTTTTTTACTCTCTGATCGAGGTTCTCGGCATTGAAAAATCTTCGTAAACTAAATCACACGTGTTTATTTTGACGTTTAAGAGATATACAGTAAAGAAAATCAAGGGCAATGGTGATATATATGTGGATTAGACACCAAAAAAAAAAAACACTCAACAAATGGCTACAATTTAAGGAATGTGTTTAGTGACGGCATCAGATTCCTAATTGATGGAGAAAGGTCTGGTGGCAAGAAAAGCTGCATCTAGGAGGTTGTCAAGTGTTTTCGCTCGACGATTCTATTCTTGGGTGGTTGGTTTGGTCCTTGTTCCTCTAACTCGAATCCTAGCCCGGTATATCCCTTTTTAATTTTACACCATTCTGAACCTTACGCCTTTTTTACTCTCTGATTGAGTTTCTCGGCATTGAAAAATCTTCGTAAACAAATCACACGTGTATATGTTGACATTTAAGAGATATACAGTCAAGAAAATCAAGGGCAATGGTGATATATATGCGGATTAGATACAAAAAAAAACACTAAACAAATGGCTACAATTTAAAGAATGTGTTTAGTGACGGCATCAGATTCCTAATTGATGGAGAAAGGTCTGGTGGTAAGAATAGCTGCTTCAAAGAGCTTGTCAAGTGTTTTCGCTCGACGATTCCATTCTTGGGTGGTTGGTTTGGCCCTTGTTCCTGTAACTCGAATCCTGGCCCGGTGTATCCCATTTTAATTTTACACCATTCTGAACCTTACGCCTTTTTTACTATCTGATCGAGGTTCTTGGCATTGAAAAATCTTCGTAAACTAAATCACACGTGTATATGTTGACATTTAAGAGATATACAGTCAAGAAAATCAAGGGCAATGGTGATATATATGTGGATTAGACACCAAAAAAAAAAACACTCAACAAATGGCTACAATTTAAGGAATGTGTTTAGTGACGGCATCAGATTCCTAATTGATGGAGAAAGGTCTGGTGGCAAGAAAAGCTGCTTCTAGGAGGTTGTCAAGTGTTTTCGCTTGACGATTCCATTCTTGGGTGGTTGGGTTGGCCCTTGTTCCTGTAACTCAAATCCTAACCCGGTATATCCCGTTTTAATTTTACACCATTGTGAACCTTACGCCTTTTTTACTATCTGATCGAGGTTCTCGGCATTGAAAAATCTTCGTAAACTAAATCACACGTGTATATTTTGACGTTTAAGAGATATACAGTCAAGAAAATCAAGGGCACTGGTGATATATATGCGGATTAGATACCAAAAAAAAATACTCAACAAATGGCTACAATTTAGGGAACGTGTTTAGTGACGGCATCAGATTCCTAATTGATGGAGAAAGGTCTGGTGGCAAGAAAAGCTGCTTCTAGGAGGTTGTCAAGTGTTTTCGCTAGACGATTCCATTCTTGGGTGGTTGGTTTGGCCCTTGTTCCTGTAACTCAAATCCTAGCCCGGTATATCCCGTTTTAATTTTACACCATTGTGAACCTTACGCCTTTTTTACTCTCTGATCGAGGTTCTCAGCATTGAAAAATCTTCGTAAACTAAATCGCACGTGTATATATAGACGTTTAAGAGATATACAGTCAAGAAAATCAAGGGCAATGGTGATATATATGCGGATTGGATACCAAAAAAAAAAACACTTAACAAATGGCTACAATTTAGGGAATGTGTTTAGTGACGGCATCAGATTCCTAATTGATGGAGAAAGGTCTGGTGGCAAGAAAAGTTGCTTCTAGGAGGTTGTCAAGTGTTTTCGCTAGACAATTCCATTCTTGGGTGGTTGGTTTGGCCCTTGTTCCTGTAACTCAAATCCTAGCCCGGTATGTCCCGTTTTAATTTTACACCATTGTGAACCTTACGCCTTTTTTACTCTCTGACAGAGTTTCTCGGCATTTAAAAATCTTCGTAAACTAAATCACACGTGTATATTTTGACGTTTAAGAGATATACAGTCAAGAAAATCAAGGGCAATGGTGATATATATGCGGATTAGATACAAAAAAAAACACTCAACAAATGGCTACAATTTAGGGAATGTGTTTAGTGACGGCATCAGATTCCTAATTGATGGAGAAAGGTCTGGTGGCAAGAAAAACTGCTTCTAGGAGGTTGTCAAGTGTTTTCGCTAGACGATTCCATTCTTGGGTGGTTGGTTTGGCCCTTGTTCATGTAACTCAAATCCTAGCCCGGTATATCCCGTTTTAATTTTACACCATTGTGAACCTTACGCCTTTTTTACTCTCTGATCGAGGTTCTCGGCATTGAAAAATCTTCGTAAACTAAATCACACGTGTATATTTTGACGTTTAAGAGATATACAGTCAAGAAAATCAAGGGCAATGGTGATATATATGAGCATTAGATACAAAAAAAAAAAACACTCAACAAATGGCTACAATTTAGGGAATGTGTTTAGTGACAGCATCAGATTCCTAATTGATGGAGAAAGGTCTGGTGGCAAGAAAAGTTGCTTCTAGGAGGTTGTCAAGTGTTTTCGCTAGACAATTACATTCTTGGGTGGTTGGTTTGGCCCTTGTTCCTGTAACTCAAATCCTAGCCCGGTATATCCCGTTTTAATTTTACACCATTGTGAACCTTACGCCTTTTTTACACTTTGATCGAGGTTCTCGGCATTGAAAAATCTTCGTAAACTAAATCACACGTGTATATTTTGACGTTTAAGAGATATATAGTCAAGAAAATCAAGGGCACTGGTGATATATATGCGGATTAGATACCAAAAAAAAATACTCAACAAATGGCTACAATTTAGGGAACGTGTTTAGTGACGGCATCAGATTCCTAATTGATGGAGAAAGGTCTGGTGGCAAGAAAAGCTGCTTCTAGGAGGTTGTCAAGTGTTTTCGCTAGACGATTCCATTCTTGGGTGGTTGGTTTGGCCCTTGTTCCTGTAACTCAAATCCTAGCCCGGTATATCCCGTTTTAATTTTACACCATTGTGAACCTTACGCCTTTTTTACTCTCTGATCGAGGTTCTCAGCATTGAAAAATCTTCGTAAACTAAATCACACGTGTATATTTTGACGTTTAAGAGATATACAGTTAAGAAAATCAAGGGCAATGGTGATATATATGCGGATTGGATACCAAAAAAAAAACACTTAACAAATGGCTACAATTTAGGGAATGTGTTTAGTGACGGCATCAGATTCCTAATTGATGGAGAAAGGTCTGGTGGCAAGAAAAGTTGCTTCTAGGAGGTTGTCAAGTGTTTTCGCTAGACAATTCCATTCTTGGGTGGTTGGTTTGGCCCTTGTTCATGTAACTCAAATCCTAGCCCGGTATATCCCGTTTTAATTTTACACCATTGTGAACCTTACGCCTTTTTTACTCTCTGACAGAGTTTCTCGGCATTTAAAAATCTTCGTAAACTAAATCACCCGTGTATATTTTGACGTTTAAGAGATATACAGTCAAGAAAATCAAGGGCAATGGTGATATATATGCGGATTAGATACAAAAAAAAACACTCAACAAATGGCTACAATTTAGGGAATGTGTTTAGTGACGGCATCAGATTCCTAATTGATGGAGAAATGTCTGGTGGCAAGAAAAACTGCTTCTAGGAGGTTGTCAAGTGTTTTCGCTAGACGATTCCATTCTTGGGTGGTTGGTTTGGCCCTTGTTCATGTAACTCAAATCCTAGCCCGGTATATCCCGTTTTAATTTTACACCATTGTGAACCTTACGCCTTTTTTACTCTCTGATCGAGGTTCTCGGCATTGAAAAATCTTCGTAAAATAAATCACACGTATATATTTTGACGTTTAAGAGATATATAGTCAAGAAAATCAAGGGCAATGGTGATATATATGCGGATTAGATACAAAAAAAAAACACTCAACAAATGGCTACAATTTAGGGAATGTGTTTAGTGACGGCATCAGATTCCTAATTGATGGAGAAAGGTCTGGTGGCAAGAAAAGTTGCTTCTAGGAGGTTGTCAAGTGTTTTCGCTTGACAATTCCATTCTTGGGTGATTGGTTTGGCACTTGTTCCTGTAACTCAAATCCTAGCCCGGTATATCCCGTTTTAATTTTAAACCATTGTGAACCTTACGCCTTTTTAACTCTCTGATCGAGGTTCTCGGCATTGAAAAATCTTCGTAAACTAAATCACACGTGTATATTTTGACGTTTAAGAGATATACAGTCAAGAAAATCAAGGGCAATGGTGATATATATGCGGATTAGATACAAAAAAGAAAACACTCAACAAATGGCTACAATTTAGGGAATGTGTTTAGTGACGGCACCAGATTCCTAATTGATGGAGAAAGGTCTGGTGGCAAGAAAAGCTGCTTCTAGGAGGTTGTCAAGTGTTTTCGCTCGACGATTCCATTCTTGGGTGGTTGGCTTGGCCCTTGTTCCTGTAACTCGAATCCTAGCCCGGTATATCCCGTTTTAATTTTACACCATTGTGAACCTTACGCCTTTTTTACTCTCTGATCAAGGTTCTCGGCATTGAAAAATCTTCGTAAACTAAATCACACGTGTATAATTTGATATTTAAGAGATATACAGTCAAGAAAATCAAGGGCAATGGTGATATATATATGCATTAGACATAAAAAAAAAAAACTCAACAAATGGTTACAATTTAAGGAATGTGTTTAGTGACGGCATCAGATTCCTAATTGATGGAGAAAGGTGTGGTGGCAAGAAAGGCTGCTTCTAGGAGGTTGTCAAGTGTTTTCGCTCAACGATTCCATTCTTGGGTGGTTGGCTTGGCCCTTGTTCCTGTAACTCGAATCCTAGCCCGGTATATCCCTTTTTAATTTTACACCATTGTGAACCTTACGCCTTTTTTACTCTCTGATCGAGGTTCTCGGCATTGAAAAATCTTCGTAAACTAAATCACACATGTATATGTTGATATTTAAGAGATATACAGTCAAGAAAATCAAGCGCAATGGTGATATATACGCGGATTAGACACCAAAAAAAACACACTCAACAAATGACTACACTTTAAGTAATGTGTTTAGTGACGGCATCGGATTCCTAATTGATGGAAAAGGGTCTGGTGGCAAGAAAAGCTGCTTCTAGGAGGTTGTCAAGTGTTTTCGCTCGACGATTCCATTCTTGGGTTGTTGGTTTGGCCCTTGTTCCTGTAACTCGAATCCTAGCCCGGTATATCCCATTTTAATTTTACACCATTGTGAACCTTACGCCTTTTTTACTCTCTGATTGAGGTTCTCGGCATTGAAAAATCTTCGTAAACTAAATCGCACGTGTATATGTTGACATTTAAGAGATATACAGTCAAGGAAATCAAGGGCAATGGTGATATATATGCGGATTAGATACAAAAAAAAACACTCAACAAATGGCTACAATTTAGGGAATGTGTTTAGTGACGGCATCAAATTCCTAATTGATGGAGAAAGGTCTGGTTGTAAGAATAGCTGCTTCTAAGAGGTTGTCAAGTGTTTTCGGTCGACGATTCCATTCTTGGGTGGTTGGTTTGGCCCTTGTTCCTGTAACTCGAATCCTAGCCCGGTGTATCCCATTTTAATTTTACACCATTCTGAACCTTATGCCTTTTTTACTCTCTGATCGAGGTTCTCGGCATTGAAAAATCTTCGTAAACTAAATCACACGTGTATATGTTGATATTTAAGAGATATACAGTTAAGAAAATCAAGGGAAATGGTGATATATATGTGGATTAGAGACAAAAAAAAAACACTCAACAAATGGCTACAATTTAAGGAATGTGTTTAGAGACGGCATCAGATTCCTAATTGATGGAGAAAGGTCTGGTGGCAAGAAAAGCTACTTCTAGGAGGTTGTCAAGTGTTTTCGCTCGACGATTCCATTCTTGGGTGGTTGGTTTGGCCCTTGTTCCTGTAACTCGAATCCTAGCCCGGTATATCCCTTTTTAATTTCACACCGTTGTAAACCTTATGCCTTTTTTACTCTCTGATCGAGGTTCTCGGCAATGCAAAATCTTCGTAAACTAAATCACACGTGTATAAGTTGATATTTAAGAGATATACAGTCAAGAAAATCAAGGGCAATGGTGATATATATGCGGATTAGACACAAAAAAAAAAACACTCAACAAATTGCTACAATTTAAGGAATGTGTTAATTGATGGCATCAGATTCCTAATTGATGGAGAAAGGTCTGGTGGCAAGAAAAGCAGCTTCTAGGAGGTTGTCAAGTGTTTTCGCTCGACGATTCCATTCTTGGGTGGTTGGTTTGGCCCGTTTTCCTGTAACTCGAATCCTAGCCCAGTATATCCCATTTTAATTTTACACCATTGTGAACATTACGCCTTTTTTACTCTCTGATCGAGGTTCTCGGCATTGAAAAATCTTCGTAAACTAAATCACACGTGTATATATTGATATTTAAGATATATAAAGTCAAGAAAATCAAGCGCAATGGTGATATATACGCGGATTAGACACCAAAAAAAAACACACTCAACAAATGACTACACTTTAAGTAATGTGTTTAGTGACGGCATCGGATTCCTAATTGATGGAAAAAGGTCTGGTGGCAAGAAAAGCTGCTTCTAGGAGGTTGTCAAGTGTTTTCGCTCGACGATTCCATTCTTGGGTTGTTGGTTTGGCCCTTGTTCCTGTAACTCGAATCCTAGCCCGGTATATCCCATTTTAATTTTACACCATTGTGAACCTTACGCCTTTTTTACTCTCTGATGGAGGTTCTCGGCATTGAAAAATCTTCGTAAACTAAATCACACGTGTATATGTTGACATTTAAGAGATATACAGTCATGAAAATCAAGGGCAATGGTGATATATATGCGGATTAGATACAAAAAAAACACTCAACAAATGGCTACAATTTAGGGAATGTGTTTAGTGACGGCATCAGATTCCTAATTGATGGAGAAAGGTCTGGTGGTAAGAACAGCTGCTTCTAGGAGGTTGTCAAGTGTTTTCGCTCGACGATTCCATTCTTAGGTGGTTGGTTTGAACCTTGTTCCTGTAACTCGAATCCTAGCCCGGTGTATCCCATTTTAATTTTACACCATTCTGAACCTTACGCCTTTTTTACTCTCTGATCGAGGTTCTCGGCATTGAAAAATCTTCGTAAACTAAATAACACGTGTAGATGTTGATATTTAAGAGATATACATTCAAGAAAATCAAGGGCAATGGTGATATATATGTGGATTAGACACCATAAAAAACACTAAACAAATGGCTACAATTTAAGGAATGTGTTTAGTGACGGCATCAGAATCCTATTTGGTGGAGAAAGGTCTGGTGGCAAGAAAAGCTGCTTCTAGGAGGTTGTCAAGTGTTTTCGCTCGACGATTCCATTCTTGGGTGGTTGGTTTAGCCCTTGTTTCTTATAACTCGAATCCTAGCCCGGTATATCCCATTTTAATTTTACACCATTCTGAACCTTACGCCTTTTTTACTCTCTGATCGAGGTTCTCGGCATTGAAAAATCTTCGTAAACTAAATCACACGTGTATATGTTGATATTTAAGAGATATACAGTCAAGAAAATCAAGGGCAATGGTGATATATATGTGGATTAGACACCAAAAAAAAAAAAAACACTCAACAAATGGCTTCAATTTAAGGAATGTGTTTAGTGACGGCATCAGATTCCTAATTGATGGAGAAAGGTCTGGTGGCAAGAAAAGCTGCTTCTAGGAGGTTGTCAAGTGTTTTTGCTCGACGATTCCATTCTTGGGTGGTTGGTTTAGCCCTTGTTCCCGTAACTCGAATCCTAGCCCGGTGTATCCCATTTTTATTTTACACCATTCTGAACCTTACGCCTTTTTTACTCACTGATCGAGGTTCTCGGAATTGAAAAATCTTCGTAAACTAAATCACACGTGTATATGTTGATATTTAAGAGATATACAGTCAAGAAAATCAAGGGCAATGGTGATATACATGCGGATTAGACACAAAAAAACACTCAACAAATGGCTACAATTTAAGGAATGTGTTTAGTGACGACATCAGATTCCTAATTGATGGAGAAAGGTCTGGGTGCAAGAAAAGCTGCTACTAGGAGGTTGTCAAGTGTTTTCGCTCGACGATTCCATTCTTGGGTGGTTGGTTTGGCCCTTGTTCCTGTAACTCGAATCCTAGCCCGATGTATCCCTTTTTAATTTTACACCATTGTGAACCTTACGCCTTTTTTACTCTCTGATCGAGGTTCTCGGCATTGAAAAATCTTCGTAAACTAAATCACACGTGTATAAGTTGATATTTATTAGATATACAGTCAAGAAAATCAAGGGCAATGGTGATATATATGCGGATTAGACACAAAAAAAAAAACACTCAACAAATGGCTACAATTTAAGGAATTTGTTTAGTGACGACATCAGATTCCTAATTGATGGAGAAAGGTCTGGTGGCAAGAAAAGCTGCTTCTAGGAGGTTGTCAAGTGTTTTCGCTCGACGATTCCATTCTTGGGTGGTTGGTTTTGCCCGTTTTCCTGTAACTCGAATCCTAGCCCGGTATATCCCATTTTAATTTTACACCATTGTGAACCTTACGCCTTTTTACTCTCTGATCGAGGTTCTCGGCATTGAAAAATCTTCGTAAACTAAATCACACGTGTATAAGTTGATATTTAAGAGATATACAGTCAAGAAAATCAAGGGCAATGGTGATATATATATGCGGATTAGACACAAAAAAAAAAACACTCAACAAATGGCTACAATTTAAGGAATGTGTTTAGTGACGGCCTCGGATTCCTAATTGATGGAAAAAGGTCTGGTGGTAAGAAAAGCTGCTTCTAGAAGGTTGTCAAGTGTTTTCGCTCGACGATTCCATTCTTGGGTTGTTGGTTTGGACCTTGTTCCTGTAACTCGAATCCTAGCCCGGTATATCCCATTTTAATTTTACACCATTGTGAACCTTACGCCTTTTTTACTCTCTGATTGAGGTTCTCGGCATTGAAAAATCTTCGTAAACTAAATCACACGTGTATATGTTGACATTTAAGAGATATACAGTCATGAAAATAAAGGGCAATGGTGATATATATGCGGATTAGATACAAAAAAAAAAAACACTCAACAAATGGCTACAATTTAGGGAATGTGTTTAGTGACGACATCAGATACCTAATTGATGGAGAAAGGGCTGGTGGTAAGAATAGCTGCTTCTTGGAGGTTGTCAAGTGTTTTCGCTCGATGATTCCATTTTTGGGTGGTTGGTTTAGCCCTTGTTCCTGTAACTCGAATCCTAGCCCGGTGTATCCCATTTTAATTTTACACCATTCTGAACCTTTCGCCTTTTTTACTCTCTGATCGAGGTTCTCGGCATTGAAAAATCTTCGTAAACTAAATCACACGTGTATATGTTGATATTTAAGCGATATACAGTCAAGAAAATCAAGGGCAATGGTGATATATATGCGGATTAGACACCAAAAAAAAACACTCAACAAATGGCTACAATTTAAGGAATGTGTTTAGTGACGACATCAGATTCCTAATTGATGGAGAAAGGTCTGGTGGCAAGAAAAGCTACTACTAGGAGGTAGTCAAGTGTTTTCTCTCGATGATTCCATTCTTGGGTGGTTGGTTTGGCCCTTGTTCCTGTAACTCGAATCCTAGCCCGGTTTATCCCTTTTTTATTTTACACCATTGTGAACCTTACGCCTTTTTTACTCTCTGATCGAGGTTCTCGGCATTGGAAAATCTTCGTAAACTAAATCACACGTGTTTAAGTTGATATTTAAGAGATATACAATCAAGAAAATCAAGGGCAATGGTGATATATATGCGGATTAGACACCAAAAAAAAACACTCAACAAATGGCTACAATTTAAGGAATTTGTTTAGTGACGGCATCAGATTCCTAATTGATGGAGAAAGGTCTGGTGGCAAGAAAAGCTGCTTGTAGGAGGTTGTCAAGTGTTTTCGCTCGACGATTCCATTCTTGGGTGGTTGGTTTGGCCCGTTTTCCTGTAACTCGAATCCTAGCCCGGTATATCCCATTTTAATTTTACACCATTGTGAACCTTACACCTTTTTTACTCTCTGATCGAGGTTCTCGGCATTGAAAAATCTTCATAAACTAAATCACACGTGTATATGTTGATATTTAACAGATATACAGTCAAGAAAATCAAGCGCAATGGTGATATATACGCGGATTAGACACAAAAAAAAACACACTCAACAAATGACTACACTTTAAGTAATGTGTTTAGTGACGGCATCGGATTCCTAATTGATGGAAAAAGGTCTGGTGGCAAGAAAAGCTGCTTCTAGGAGGTTGTCAAGTGTTTTCGCTCGACGATTCCAATCTTGGGTTGTTGGTTTGGCCCTTGTTCCTGTAACTCGAATCCTTGCCCGGTATATCCCATTTTAATTTATACCATTGTGAACCTTACGCCTTTTTTACTCTCTGATTGAGGTTCTCGGCATTGAAAAATCTTTATAAACTAAATCACACGTGTATATGTTGACATTTAAGAGATATACAGTCAATAAATCAAGGGCAATGGTGATATATATGCGGATTAGATAAAAAAAAACACGCAACAAATGGCTACAATTTAGGGATTGTGTTTAGTGACGGCATCATATCCCTGATTGATGGAGAAAGGTCTGGTGGTAAGAATAGCTGCTTCTAGGAGGTTGTCAAGTGTTTTCGCTCGAGGATTCCATTCTTGGGTGGTTGGTTTGGCCCTTGTTCCTGTAACTAGAATCCTAGCCCGGTGTATCCCATTTTAATTTTACACCATTCTGAACCTTACGCCTTTTTTACTCTCTGATCGAGGTTCTCGACATTGAAAAATCTTCGTAAACTAAATCACACGTGTATATATTGATATTTAAGAGATATACATTCATGGTTGGTTTGGCCCTTGTTCCTGTAACTCGAATCCTAGCCCGGTATAACCCATTTTAATTTTACACCATTTTGAACCTTACGCCTTTTTTACTCTCTGATCGAGGTTCTCGGCATTGAAAAATCTTCGTAAACTAAATCACACGTGTATAAGTTGATATTTAAGAGATATACAGTCAAGAAAATCATGGGCAATGGTGATATATATGCGGATTAGACACAAAAAAATATACTCAACAAATGACTACAATTTAAGGAATTTGTTTAGTCACGGCATCAGATTCCTAATTGATGGAGAAAGGTCTGGTGGCAAGAAAAGCTGCTTCTAGGAGGTTGTCAAGTGTTTTCGCTCGACGATTCCATTCTTGGGTGGTTGGTTTGGCCCGTTTTCCTGTAACTCGAATCCTAGCCCGATATATCCCATTTTAATTTTACACCATTGTGAACCTTACGCCTTTTTTACTCTCTGATCGAGGTTCTCGGCATTGAAAAATCTTCATAAACTAAATCACACGTGTATATGTTGACATTTAAGAGATATACAGTTAAGAAAATCAAGCGCAATGGTGATATATACGCGGATTAGACTCCAAAAAAAACACACTCAACAAATGGCTACACTTTAAGTAATGTGTTTAGTGACGGCATCGGATTCCTAGTTGCTGGAAAAAGGTCTGGTGGCAAGAAAAGCTGCTTCTAGGAGGTTGTCAAGTGTTTTCGCTCGACGATTCCAATCTTGGGTTGTTGGTTTGGCCCTTGTTCCTGTAACTCGAATCCTAGCCCGGTATATCCCATTTTAATTTTACACCATTGTGAACATTACGCCTTTTTTACTCTCTGATTGAGGTTCTCGGCATTCAAAAATACTCGTAAACTAAATCACACGTGTATATGTTGACATTTAAGAGATATAAAGTCAAGAAAATCAAGGGCAATCGTGATATATATGCGGATTAGACACAAAAAAAAAACACTCAACAAATGGCTACAATTTAAGGAATGTGTTTAGTGACGGCATCAGATTCATAATTGATGGAGAAAGGTCTGGTGGCAAGAAAAGCTGCTTCTAGGAGGTTGTCAAGTGTTTTCGCTCGACGATTCCATTCTTGGGTGGTTGGTTTGGCCCTTGTTCCTGTAACTCGAATCCTACCCCGGTATATTCCATTTTAATTTTACACCATTGTGAACTTTACGCCTATTTTACTCTCTGATCGAGGTTCTCGGCTTTGAAAAATCTTCGTAAACTAAATCACACGTGTATATGTTGACATTTAAGAGATATACAATCAAGAAAATCAATGGTAATGGTGATATATATGCGGATTAGACACAAAAAAAAAACTCAACAAATGGCTACCATTTAAGGAATGTGTTTAGTGACGGCATCGGATTCCTAATTGATGGAGAAAGGTCTGGTGGTAAGAAAAGCTGCTTCTAGGAGGTTGTCAAGTGTTTTCGCACGACGATTCCATTCTTGGGTGGTTGGTTTGGCCCTTGTTCTTGTAACTCTAATCCTAAACCCAGTGTATTCCATTTTAATTTTACACCATTGTGAACTTTACTTCTTTTTTACTCTCTGATCGAGGTTCTTGGCATTGAAAAATCTTCATAAACTAAATCACACGTGTATATGTTGACATTTAAGAGATATACAGTCAAGAAAATCATGGGCAATGGTGATATATATGCGGATTAGAAAAAAAAACTCAACAAATGGCTACAATTTAAGGAATGTGTTTAGTGACGGCATCAAATTCCTAATTGATGGAGAAAGGTCTGGTGGCAAGAAAAGCTGCTTCTAGGAGGTTGTCAAGTGTTTTCGCTCGACGATTCCATTCTTGGGTGGTTGGTTTGGCCCTTGTTCCTGTAACTCGAATCCTACCCCGGTATATTCCATTTTAATTTTACACCATTGTGAACTTTACGGCTATTTTACTCTCTGATCGAGGTTCTCGGCTTTGAAAAATCTTCGTAAACTAAATCACACGTGTATATGTTGACATTTAAGAGATATACAATCAAGAAAATCAATGGCAATGGTGATATATATGCGGATTAGACACAAAAAAAAACTCAACATATGGCTACCATTTAAGGAATGTGTTTAGTGACGGCATCGGATTCCTAATTGATGGAGAAAGGTCTGGTGGCAAGAAAAGCTGCTTCTAGGAGGTTGTCAAGCGTTTTCGCTCGACGATTCCATTCTTGGGTGGTTGGTTTGGCCCTTGCTCCTGTAACTCGAATCCTAGCCCCGGTATAACCCATTTTAATTTTACACCATTGTGAACCTTACGCCTTTTTTACTCTCTGATCGAGGTTCTGGGCATTGAAAAATCACCGTAAACTAAATCACACGTGTATACGTTGACATTTAAGAGATATACAGTTAAGAAAATCAAGGGCAATGGTGATATATATGCGGATTAGACACAAAAAAAAAACACTCAACAAATGGCAACAATTTAAGGAATGTGTTTAGTGACGGCATCAGATTCCTAATTGAAGGAGAAAGGCGTGGTGGCAAGAAAAGCTGCTTCTAGGAGGTTGTCAAGTGTTTTTGCTCGGCGATTCCATTCTTGGGTGGTTGGTTTGGCCCTTGTTCCTGTAACTCGAATCCTAGCCCGGTATATCCCATTTTAAATTTTACACCATTGTGAACCTTACGCCTTTTTTACTCTCTGATTGAGGTTCTCGGCATTGAAAAATCTTTGCAAACTAAATCACTTGTGTATATGTTGATATATAAGAGATATACAGTCAAGAAAATCAAGGGCAATGGTGCTATATATGCGGAATAGACACAAAAAAACACTCAACAAATGGCTACAATTTAAGGAATGTGTTTAGTGAGGGCATCAGATTCTTAATTGATGGAGAAAGGTCTTGTGGAAAGAAAAGCTGCTTCTAGGAGGTTGTCAAGTGTTTTCGCTCGACGATTCCATTCTTGGGTGGTTGGTTTGGCCATTATTCCTGTAACTCGAATCCTAGCCCGGTATAACCCATTTTAATTTTACACCATTTTGAACCTTACGCCTTTTTTACTCTCTGATCGAGGTTCTCAGCATTGAAAAATCTTCGTAAACTAAATCACACGTGTATATGTTGACATTTAAGAGATATACAGTCAAGAAAATCAGGGGCAATGGTGATATATATGCGGATTAGACACCAAAAAAAAAAACACTCAACAAATGGCTACAATTTAAGGAATGTGTTTAGTGACGGCATCAGATTCCTAATTGATGGAGAAAGGTCTGGTGGCAAGAAAAGCAGCTTCGAGGAGGTTGTCAAGTGTTTTCGCTCGACGATTCCATTCTTGGGTGGTTGGTTTGGCCCTTGTTCCTGTAACTCGAATCCTAGCCCTGTATATCCCATTTTAATCTTACACAATTGTGAACCTTACGCCATTTTTACTCTCTGATCGAGGTTCTCGGCATTGAAAAATCTTCGTAAACTAAATCACAGGTGTATATGTTGACATTTAAGAGATATACAATCAAGAAAATCAAGGGCAATGGTGATATATATGCGGATTAGACACAAAAAAAAAACACTCAACAAATGGCTACAATTTAAGGAATGTGTTTAGTGATGGCATCAGATTCCTAATTGATGGAGAAAGGTCTGGTGGTAAGAAAAGCTGCTTCTAGGAGATTGTCAAGTCTTTTCGCTCAACGATTCCATTCTTGGGTGGTTGGTTTGGCCCTTGTTCCTGTAACTCGAATCCTAGCCCGGTATATCCCATTTTAATTTTACACCATTGTGAACCTTACGCCTTTTTTACTCTCTAATCGAGGTTCTCGGCATTGAAAAATCTTCGTAAACTAAATCACACATGTATATGCTGACATTTAAGAGATATACAGTCAAGAAAATCAAGGGCAATGGTGATATATATGCGGATTAGACACCAAAAAAAACTCAACAAATGGCTACAATTTAAGGAATGTGTTTAGTGACGGCATTAGATTCCTAATTGATGGAGAAAGGTCTGGTGGCAAGAAAAGTTGCTTCTAAGAGATTGTCAAGTGTTTTCGCTCGACGATCCCATTCTTGGGTGGTTGGTTTGGCCCTTGTTCCTTTAACTCGAATCCTAGCCCGGTATATCCCATTTTAATTTTACACCATTGTGAACCTTACGCTTTTTTTACTCTCTGATCGAGGTTCTCGGCATTGAAAAATCTTCGTAAACTAAATCACACATGTATATGTTGATATTTAAGAGACATACAGTCAAGAAAATCAAGGGCAATGGTAATATATATGCGGATTAGACAACAAAAAAAAACAATCAACAAATGGCTACAATTTAAGGAATGTGTTTAGTGACGGCATCAGATTCCTAATTGATGGAGAAAGGTCTGGTGGCAAGAAAAGCTGCTTCTAGGAGGTTGTCAAGTGTTTTCGCTCGACGATTCCATTCTTGGGTGGTTGGTTTGGCCCTTGTTCCTGTAACTCGAATCCTAGCCCGGTATATCTCATTTTAATTTTACACCATTTTGATCCTTACACCTTTTTTACTCTCTGATCGAGGTTCTCGGCATTGAAAAATCTTTATAACTAAATCACACGTGTATATGTTGACATTTAAGAGATATACACTCAAGAAAATCAAGGGCAATGGTGATATATATGCGGATTAGACACAAAAAAAAAACACTCAACAAATGGCTACAATTTAAGGAATGTGTTTAGTGACGGCATCAGATTCATAATTGATGGAGAAAGGTCTGGTGGCAAGAAAAGCTGCTTCTAAGAGGTTGTCAAGTGTTTTCGCTCGACGATTCCATTCTTGGGTGGTTGGTTTGTCCATTGGTCCTGTAACTCGAATCCTAGCCCGGTATATCCCATTTTAATTTTACACCATTTTGAACCTTACGCCTTTTTTACTCTCTGATCGAGGTTCTCGGCATTGAAAAATCTTCGTAAACTAAATCACACGTGTATATGTTGACATTTAAGAGATATACAGTCAAGAAAATAAGGGCAATGGTGATATATATGCGGCTTAGACACAAAAAAAAACACTCAACAAATGGCTACAATTTAAGGAATGTGTTTAGTGACGGCATCAGATTCCTAATTGATGGAGAAAGGTCTGGTGGCAAGAAAAGCAGCTTCGAGGAGTTTGTCAAGTGTTTTCGCTCGACGATTCCATTCTTGGGTGGTTGGTTTGGCCCTTGTTCCTGTAACTCGAATCCTATCCCGGTATATCCCATTTTAATCTTACACCATTGTGAACCTTACGCCATTTTTACTCTCTGATCGAGGTTCTCGTCATTGAAAAATCTTCGTAAACTAAATCACACGTGTATATGTTGATATTTTAGAGATATACAGTCAAGAAAATCAAGGGCAATGGTGATATATATGCGGATTAGACACCAAAAAAAAAACACTCAACAAATGGCTACAATTTAAGGAATGTGTTTCGTGACGGAATCAGATTTCTAATTGATGGAGAAAGTTCCGGTGGCAAGAAAAGCTGCTTCTAGGAGGTTGTCAAGTGTTTTCGCTCGACGATTCCATTCTTGGGTGGTTGGTTTGGCCCTTGTTCATGTAACTCGAATCCTAGCCCGGTATATGCCATTTTAATTTTACACCATTGTGAACCTTACGCCTTTTTTACTCTCTGATTGAGGTTCTCCGCATTGAAAAATCTTTGCAAACTAAATCACATGTGTATATGTTGATATTTAAGAGATATACAGTCAAGAAAATCAAGGGCAATGGTGATATATATACAGACTAGACACCAAAAAAATCACTCAACAAATGGCTACAATTTAAGGAATGTGTTTAGTGACGGCATCAGATTCTTAATTGATGGAGAAAGGTCTGGTGGTAAGAAAAGCTGCTTCTAGGAGATTGTCAAGGGTTTTCGCTCGACGATTCCATTCTTGGGTGGTTGGTTTGGCCCTTGTTCCTGTAACTCGAATCCTAGCCCGGTATATCCCATTTTAACTTTACACCATTGTGAACCTTACGCCTTTTTTACTCTCTGATCGAGGATCTCAGCATTGAAAAATCTTTGTACACTAAATCACACGTGTATATGTTGACATTTAAAAGATATACAGTCAAGAAAATCAAGGGCAATGGTGATATATATGCGGATTAGACACCAAAAAAAAAAAAACCCAACAAATGGCTACAATTTAAGGAATGTGTTTAGTGACGGCATCAGATTCCTAATTGATGGAGAAAAGTCTGGTGGCAAGAAAAGCTGCTTTTAGGAGTTTGTCAAGTGTTTCACTCGACGATTCCACTCTTGGGTAGTTGGTTTGGCCCTTGTTCCTGTAACTCGAATCCTAGCCCGGTATATCCCATTTTAATTTTACACCATTGTGAACCTTACGCCTTTTTTACTCTCTGATCGAGGTTCTCGGCATCGAAAAATCTTCGTAAACTAAATCACACGTGTATATGTTGATATTAAAGAGATATACAGTCAAGAAAATCAATGGCAATGGTGATATATATGCGGATTAGACACCAAAAAAAACACTCAACAAATGGCTACAATTTAAGGAATGTGTTTAGTGACGGCATCAGATTCCTAATTGATGGAGAAAGGTCTGGCGGTAAGAAAAGCTGCTTCTAGGAGGTTGTCAAGTGTTTTCGCTCGACAATTCCATTCTTGAGAGGTTGGTTTGGCCCTTGTTCCTGTAACTCGAATCCTAGCCCGGTATATCCCAATTTAATCTTACACCGTTGTGAACCTTACGCCATTTTTACTCTCTGATCGAGGTTCTCGGCATTGAAAAATCTTCGTAAACTAAATCACACGTGTATATGTTGACATTTAAGAGATATACAGTCAAGAAAATCAAGGGCAATGTTAATATATATGCGGATTAGATATAAAAATAAAACTCAATAAATGGCTACAATTTAGGGAATGTGTTTAGTGACGGCATCAGATTCCTAATTGTTGGAGAAAGGTCTGGTGGTAAGAAAAGTTGCTTCTAGGAGGTTGCCAAGTGTTTTCGCTCGACGATTCCATTTTGGGTGGTTCGTTTTGCCCTTATTCATGTAACTCGAATCCTAGCCCGGTATATCCCATTTTAATTTTACACCATTGTGAACCTTACGCCTTTTTTACTCTCTGATCGAGGTTCTCGGCATTGAAAAATCTTCGTAAACTAAATCACATGTGTATATGTTGATATTTACGAGATATACAGTCAAGAAAATCAAGGGCAATGGTGATATATATGCAGACTAGACAACAAAAAAAAAAAAACACCCAACAAATGGCTACAATTTAAGGAATGTGTTTAGTGACGGCATCAGATTCCTAATTGATGGAGAATGGTCCGGTGGTAAGAAAAGCTGCTTCTTGGAGATTGTCAAGTGTTTTCGCTCGACGATTCCATTCTTGGGTGGTTGGTTTGGCCCTTGTTCCTGTAACTCGAATCCTAGCCCGATATATCCCATTTTAATCTTACACCATTGTGAACCTTACTCCTTTTTTACTCTCTGATCGAGGTTCTCGGCATTGAAAAATCTTCGTAAACTAAATCACACGTGTATATGTTGACATTTAAGAGATATACTGTCAAGAAAATCAAGTGCAATGGTGATATATATGCGGATTAGACACCAAAAAAAATATTCAACAAATGTCTAGAATTTAAGGAATGTGTTTAGTGACGGCATCAGATTCCTAATTGATGGAGAAAGGTCTGGTGGCAAGAAAAGCCGCTTCTAGGAGGTTGTCAAGTGTTTTCGCTCGGTGATTCCATTCTTGGGTGGTTGGTTTGGCCCTTGTTCCTGTAACTCGAATCCTAGCCCAGTATATCCCATTTTAATTTTACACCATTGTGAACCTTACGCCTTTTATACTCTCTGATCGAGGTTCTCGGCATCGAAAAATCTTCGTAAACTAAATCACACGTGTATATGTTGATATTAAAGAGATATACAGTCAAGAAAATCTAGGGCAATGGTGATATATATGCGGATTAGACACCAAAAAAAACACTCAACAAATGGCTACAATTTAAGGAATTTGTTTAGTGACGGCATCAGATTCCTAATTGATGGAGAAAGGTCCGGTGGTAAGAAAAGCTGCTTCTTGAAGATTGTCAAGTGTTTTCGCTCGACGATTCCATTCTTCGGTGGTTGGTTTGGCCCTTGTTCCTGTAACAAGAATCCTAGCCCGGTATATCCCATTTTAATAATACACCATTGTGAACCTTACTCCTTTTTTACTCTCTGATCGAGGTTCCGGCATTCAAAAATCTTCGTAAGCTAAATCACACGTGTATATGTTGACATTTAAGAGATATACAGTCAAGAAAATCAAGGGCAATGGTGATATATATGCGGATTAGACACCAAAAAAAACATTCAACAAATGGCTACAATTTAAGGAATGTGTTTAGTGACGGCATCAGATTCCTAATTGATGGAGAAAGGTCTGGTGGCAAGAAAAGCCGCTTCTAGGAGGTTGTCAAGTGTTTTCGCTCGACGATTCCATTCTTGGGTGGTTGGTTAGGACTTTTTCCTGTAACTCGAATCCTAACCCGGTATATCCCATTTTAATTTTACACCATTGTGAACCTTACGCCTTTTTTACTCTCTGATCGAGGTTCTCGGCATTGAAAAATCTTCGTAAACTAAATGACACATGTATATGTTGACATTTAAAAGATATACAGTCAAGAAAATTAAGGGCAATGGTGATATATATGCGGATTAGACACCAAAAAAAACTAAACAAATGGCTACAATTTAAGGAATGTGTTTAGTGACAGCATCAGATTCCTAATTGATGGAGAAAGGTCTGGTGGCAAGAAATGTTGCTTCTAGGATATTGTCAAGTGTTTTCGCTCGACGATTCCATTCTTGGGTGGTTGGTTTGGCCCTTGTTCCTGTAACTCGAATCCTAGCCCGGTATATCCCATTTTAATTTTACACCATTGTGAACCTTACGCTTTTTTACTCTCTAATCGAGGTTCTCGGCATTGAAAAATCTTCATAAATTAAATCACACATGTATATGTTGATATTTAAGAGATATACAGTCAAGAAAATCAAGGGCAATGGTGATATATATGCAGACTAGACACCAAAAAAACACTCAACAAATGGCTACAATTTAAGGAATGTGTTTAGTGACGGCATCAGATTCCTAATTGATGGAGAAAGGTCCGGTGGTAAGAAAAGCTGCTTCTTGGAGATTGTCGAGTGTTTTCGCTCGACGATTCCATTCTTGGGTGGTTGGTTTGGCCCTTGTTCCTGTAACTCGAATCCTAGCCCGGTATATCCCAATTTAATCTTACACCGTTGTGAACCTTACGCCATTTTTACTCTCGGATCGAGGTTCTCGGCATTGAAAAATCTTCGTAAACTAAATCACACGTGTATATGTTGACATTTAAGAGATATACAGTCAAGAAAATCAAGGGGCAATGGTGATATATATGCGGATTAGACACCAAAAAAACATTCAACAAACGGCTACAATTTAAGGAATGTGTTTAGTGACGGCATCAGCTTCCAAATTGATGGAGAAAGGTCTAGTGGCAAGAAAAGCCGCTTCTAGGAGGTTGTCAAGTGTTTTCGCTCGACGATTCCATTCTTAGGTGGTTGGTTTGGCCATTGTTCCTGTAACTCAAATCTTAGCCCGGTATATCCCATTTTAATTTTACACCATTTTGAACCTTACGCCTTTTTTACTCTCTGATCGAGGTTCTCGGCATTGACAAATCTTCGTAAACTAAATGACACGTGTATATGTTGACATTTAAGAGATATACAGTCAAGAAAATTGGGGGCAATGGTGATATATATGCGGATTAGACACCAAAAAAAACATTCAACAAATGGCTACAATTTAAGGAATGTGTTTAGTGACGGCATCAGATTCCTAATTGATGGAGAAAGGTCTGGTGGCAAGAAAAGCCGCTTCTAGGAGGTTGTCAAGTGTTTTCGCTCGACGATTCCATTCTTGGGTGGTTGGTTAGGACTTTTTCCTGTAACTCGAATCCTAACCCGGTATATCCCATTTTAATTTTACACCATTGTGAACCTTACGCCTTTTTTACTCTCTGATCGAGGTTCTCGGCATTGAAAAATCTTCGTAAACTAAATCACACTTGTATATGTTGACATTTAAGAGATATACAGTCAAGAAAATTAAGGGCAATCGTGATATATATGCGGATTAGACACCAAAAAAAAACTCAACAAATGGCTACAATTTAAGGAATGTGTTTAGTGACGGCATCAGATTCCTAATTGATGGAGAAAGGTCTGGTGGCAAGAAAAGTTGCTTCTAGGAGATTGTCAAGTGTTTTCGCTCGACGATTCCATTCTTGGGTGGTTGGTTTGGCCCTTGTTCCTGTAACTCGAATCCTAGCCCGGTATATCCCATTTTAATTTTACACCATTGTGAACCTTACACTTTTTTTACTCTCTAATCGAGGTTCTCGGCATTGAAAAATCTTCATAAACTAAATCACACATGTATATGTTGATATTTAAGAGATATACAGTCAAGAAAATCATGGGCGACGGTGATATATATGCAGATTAGTCACCAAAAAAAACACTCAACAAATGGCTACAATTTAAGGAATGTGTTTAGTGACGGCATCAGATTCCTAATTGATGGAGAAAGGTCTGGTGGCAAGCAAAGCTGCTTGTAGGAGGTTGTCAAGTGTTTTCGCTCGACGATTCCATTCTTGGGTGGTTGGTTTGGCCCTTGTTCCTATAACTCGAATTCTAGCCCGATATATCCCATTTTAATTTTACACCATTTTGATCCTTACACCTTTTTTACTCTCTGATCGAGGTTCTCGGGATTGAAAAATATTCGTAAACTAAATCACACGTGAATATGTTGACATTTAAGAGATATACAGTCAAGAAAATCAAGGGCAATGGTGATATATATGCGGATTAGACACAAAAAAAAAAAACACTCAACAAATGGCTACAATTTAAGGAATGTGTTTAGTGACGGCATCAGTTTCCTAATTGATGGAGAAAGGTCTGGTGGTAAGAAAAGCTGCTTCTAGGAGGTTGTCAAGTGTTTTCGCTCGACGATTCCATTCTTAGGTGGTTGGTTTGGCCATTGTTCCTGTAACTCAAATCTTAGCCCGGTATATCCCATTTTAATTTTACACCATTTTGAACCTTACGCCTTTTTTACTCTCTGATCGAGGTTCTCGGCATTGACAAATCTTCGTAAACTAAATGACACGTGTATATGTTGACATTTAAGAGATATACAGTCAAGAAAATTGGGGGCAATGGTGATATATATGCGGATTAGACACCAAAAAAAACACTCAACAAATGGCTACAATTTAAGGAATATGTTTAGTGACGACATCAGATTCCTAATTGATGGAAAAAGGTCTGGTGGCAGGAAAAACAACTTTGAGGAGGTTGTCAAGTGTTTTCGCTCGACGATTCCATTCTTGGGTGGTTGGTTTGGCCCTTGTTCCTGTAACTCGAATCCTAGCCCGGTATATCCCATTTTAATCTTAGACCATTGTGATCCTTACGCCATTTTTACTCTCTGATCGAGGTTCTCGGCATTGAAAAATCTTCGTAAACTAAATCACACCTGTATATGTTGACATTTAAGAGATATACAGTCAAGAAAATCAAGGGCAATGGTGATATATATGCGGATTAGACACCAAAAAAACACTCAACAAATGGCTCCAATTTAAGGAATATGTTTTGTGACGGCATCAGATTCCTAATTGATGGAGAAAGGTCTGGTGGCAAGAAAAGCTGCTTCTAGGAGGTTGTCAAGTGTTTTCGCTCGACGATTCCATTCTTGGGTGGTTGGTTTGGCCCTTTTTCCTGTAACTCGAATCCTAGCCCGGTATATCCCATTTTAATTTTACTCCATTTTGAACCTTACACCTTTTTTTACTCTCTGATCGAGGTTCTCGGCATTGAAAAATCTTCGTAAACTAAATCACACGTGTATATGTTGACATTTAAGAGATATACAGTCAAGAAAATTAAGGGCAATCGTGATATATATGCGGATTAGACACCAAAAAAAAACTCAACAAATGGCTACAATTTAAGGAATGTGTTTAGTGACGGCATCAGATTCCTAATTGATGGAGAAAGGTCTGGTGGCAAGAAAAGTTGCTTCTAGGAGATTGTCAAGTGTTTTCGCTCGACGATTCCATTCTTGGGTGGTTGGTTTGGCCCTTGTTCCTGTAACTCGAATCCTAGCCCGGTATATCCCATTTTAATTTTACACCATTTTGAACCTTACGCCTTTTTTACTCTCTGATCGAGGTTCTCGGCATTGAAAAATCTTCGTAAACTAAATCACACTTGTATATGTTGACATTTAAGAGATATCCAGTCAAGAAAATTAAGGGCAATCGTGATATATATGCGGATTAGACACCAAAAAAAAACTCAACAAATGGCTACAATTTAAGGAATGTGTTTAGTGACGGCATCAGATTCCTAATTGATGGAGAAAGGTCTGGTGGCAAGAAAAGTTGCTTCTAAGAGATTGTCAAGTGTTTTCGCTCGACGATTCCATTCTTGGGTGGTTGGTTTGGCCCTTGTTCCTGTAACTCGAATCCTAGCCCGGTATATCCCATTTTAATTTTAGACCATTGTGAACCTTACACTTTTTTTACTCTCTAATCGAGGTTCTCGGCATTGAAAAATCTTCATAAACTAAATCACACATGTATATGTTGATATTTAAGAGATATACAGTCAAGAAAATCACGGGCGACGGTGATATATATGCAGATTAGTCACCAAAAAAAACACTCAACAAATGGCTACAATTTAAGGAATGTGTTTAGTGACGGCATCAGATTCCTAATTGATGGAGAAAGGTCTGGTGGCAAGCAAAGCTGCTTGTAGGAGGTTTTCAAGTGTTTTCGCTCGACGATTCCATTCTTGGGTGGTTGGTTTGGCCCTTGTTCCTATAACTCGAATTCTAGCCCGATATATCCCATTTTAATTTTACACCATTTTGATCCTTACACCTTTTTTACTCTCTGATCGAGGTTCTCGGGATTGAAAAATATTCGTAAACTAAATCACACGTGAATATGTTGACATTTAAGAGATATACAGTCAAGAAAATCAAGGGCAATGTTGATATATATGCGGATTAGACACAAAAAAAAACACTCAACAAATGGCTACAATTTAAGGAATGTGTTTAGTGACGGCATCAGATTCCTAATTGATGGAGAAAGATCTGGTGGCAAGAAAAGCTGCTTCTAGGAGGTTGTCAAGTGTTTTCGCTCGACGATTCCATTCTTAGGTTGTTGGTTTGGCCATTGTTCCTGTAACTCAAATCTTAGCCCGGTATATCCCATTTTAATTTTACACCATTTTGAACCTTACGCCTTTTTTACTCTCTGATCGAGGTTTTCGGCATTGACAAATCTTCGTAAACTAAATCACACGTGTATATGTTGACATTTAAGAGATATACAGTCAAGAATATTGGGGGCAATGGTGATATATATGCGGATTAGACACCAAAAAAACACTCAACAAATGGCTACAATTTAAGGAATGTGTTTAGTGACGACATCAGATTCCTAATTGATGGAGAAAGGTCTGGTGGCAGGAAAAACAACTTTGAGGAGGTTGTCAAGTGTTTTCGCTCGACGATTCCATTCTTGGGTGGTTGGTTTGGCCCTTGTTCCTGTAACTCGAATCCTAGCCCGGTATATCCCATTTTAATCTTAGACCATTGTGATCCTTACGCCATTTTTACTCTCTGATCGAGGTTCTCGGCATTGAAAAATCTTCGTAAACTAAATCACACCTGTATATGTTGACATTTAAGAGATATACAGTCAAGAAAATCAAGGGGAATGGTGATATATATGCGGATTAGACACCAAAAAAAACACTCAACAAATGGCTCCAATTTAAGGAATATGTTTTGTGACGGCATCAGATTCCTAATTGATGGAGAAAGGTCTGGTGGCAAGAAAAGCTGCTTCTAGGAGGTTGTCAAGTGTTTTCGCTCGACGATTCCATTCTTGGGTGGTTGGTTTGGCCCTTTTTCCTGTAACTCGAATCCTAGCCCGGTATATCCCATTTTAATTTTACTCCATTTTGAACCTTACACCTTTTTTTACTCTCTGATCGAGGTTCTCGGCATTGAAAAATCTTCGTAAACTAAATCACACGTGTATATGTTGACATTTAAGAGATATACAGTCAAGAAAATCAAGGGCAATGGTGATATATATGCGGATTAGACACACCAAAAAACACTCAACAAATGGCTACAATTTAAGGAATGTGTTTAGTGACGGCATCAGATTCCTAATTGATGGAGAAAGGTCTGGTGGCAAGAAAAGCTGCTTCTAGGAGGTTGTCAAGTGTTTTCGCTCGACGATTCCATTCTTGGGTGGTTGGTTTGGCCCTTTTTCCTGTAACTCGAATCCTAGCCTGGTATATCCCATTTTAATTTTACTCCATTTTGAACCTTACACCTTTTTTTACTCTCTGATCGAGGTTCTCGGCATTGAAAAATCTTCGTAAACTAAATCACACGTGTATATGTTGACATTTAAGAGATATACAGTCAAGAAAATCAAGGGCAATGGTGATATATATGCGGATTAGACACACCAAAAAACACTCAACAAATGGCTACAATTTAAGGAATGTGTTTAGTGACGACAGCAGATTCCTAATTGATGGAGAAAGGTCTGGTGGCAAGAAAAGCTGCTTCTAGGAGGTTGTCAAGTGTTTTCGCTCGACGATTCCATTCTTGGGTGGTTGGTTTGGCCCTTTTTCCTGTAACTCGAATCCTAGCCCGGTATATCCCATTTTAATTTTACTCCATTTTGAACCTTACACCTTTTTTTACTCTCTGATCGAGGTTCTCGGCATTGAAAAATCTTCGTAAACTAAATCACACTTGTATATGTTGACATTTAAGAGATATACAGTCAAGAAAATTAAGGGCAATCGTGATATATATGCGGATTAGACACCAAAAAAAAACTCAACAAATGGCTACAATTTAAGGAATGTGTTTAGTGACGGCATCAGATTCCTAATTGATGGAGAAAGGTCTGGTGGCAAGAAAAGTTGCTTCTAGGAGATTGTCAAGTGTTTTCGCTCGACGATTCCATTCTTGGGTGGTTGGTTTGGCCCTTGTTCCTGTAACTCGAATCCTAGCCCGGTATATCCCATTTTAATTTTACACCATTTTGAACCTTACGCCTTTTTTACTCTCTGATCGAGGTTCTCGGCATTGAAAAATCTTCGTAAACTAAATCACACTTGTATATGTTGACATTTAAGAGATATACAGTCAAGAAAATTAAGGGCAATCGTGATATATATGCGGATTAGACACCAAAAAAAAACTCAACAAATGGCTACAATTTAAGGAATGTGTTTAGTGACGGCATCAGATTCCTAATTGATGGAGAAAGGTCTGGTGGCAAGAAAAGTTGCTTCTAAGAGATTGTCAAGTGTTTTCGCTTGACGATTCCATTCTTGGGTGGTTGGTTTGGCCCTTGTTCCTGTAACTCGAATCCTAGCCCGGTATATCCCATTTTAATTTTACACCATTGTGAACCTTACACTTTTTTTACTCTCTAATCGAGGTTCTCGGCATTGAAAAATCTTCATAAACTAAATCACACATGTATATGTTGATATTTAAGAGATATACAGTCAAGAAAATCACGGGCGACGGTGATATATATGCAGATTAGTCACCAAAAAAAACACTCAACAAATGGCTACAATTTAAGGAATGTGTTTAGTGACGGCATCAGATTCCTAATTGATGGAGAAAGGTCTGGTGGCAAGCAAAGCTGCTTGTAGGAGGTTGTCAAGTGTTTTCGCTCGACGATTCCATTCTTGGGTGGTTGGTTTGGCCCTTGTTCCTATAACTCGAATTCTAGCCCGATATATCCCATTTTAATTTTACACCATTTTGATCCTTACACCTTTTTTACTCTCTGATCGAGGTTCTCGGGATTGAAAAATATTCGTAAACTAAATCACACGTGAATATGTTGACATTTAAGAGATATACAGTCAAGAAAATCAAGGGCAATGTTGATATATATGCGGATTAGACACAAAAAAAAACACTCAACAAATGGCTACAATTTAAGGAATGTGTTTAGTGACGGCATCAGATTCCTAATTGATGGAGAAAGATCTGGTGGCAAGAAAAGCTGCTTCGAGGAGGTTGTCAAGTGTTTTCGCTCGACGATTCCATTCTTAGGTGGTTGGTTTGGCCATTGTTCCTGTAACTCAAATCTTAGCCCGGTATATCCCATTTTAATTTTACACCATTTTGAACCTTACGCCTTTTTTACTCTCTGATCGAGGTTCTCGGCATTGACAAATCTTCGTAAACTAAATCACACGTGTATATGTTGACATTTAAGAGATATACAGTCAAGAATATTGGGGGCAATGGTGATATATATGCGGATTAGACACCAAAAAAACACTCAACAAATGGCTACAATTTAAGGAATGTGTTTAGTGACGACATCAGATTCCTAATTGATGGAGAAAGGTCTGGTGGCAGGAAAAACAACTTTGAGGAGGTTGTCAAGTGTTTTCGCTCGACGATTCCATTCTTGGGTGGTTGGTTTGGCCCTTGTTCCTGTAACTCGAATCCTAGCCCGGTATATCCCATTTTAATCTTAGACCATTGTGATCCTTACGCCATTTTTACTCTCTGATCGAGGTTCTCGGCATTGAAAAATCTTCGTAAACTAAATCACACCTGTATATGTTGACATTTAAGAGATATACAGTCAAGAAAATCAAGGGCAATGGTGATATATATGCGGATTAGACACCAAAAAAAACACTCAACAAATGGCTCCAATTTAAGGAATATGTTTTGTGACGGCATCAGATTCCTAATTGATGGAGAAAGGTCTGGTGGCAAGAAAAGCTGCTTCTAGGAGGTTGTCAAGTGTTTTCGCTCGACGATTCCATTCTTGGGTGGTTGGTTTGGCCCTTTTTCCTGTAACTCGAATCCTAGCCCGGTATATCCCATTTTAATTTTACTCCATTTTGAACCTTACACCTTTTTTTACTCTCTGATCGAGGTTCTCGGCATTGAAAAATCTTCGTAAACTAAATCACACGTGTATATGTTGACATTTAAGAGATATACAGTCAAGAAAATCAAGGGCAATGGTGATATATATGCGGATTAGACACCAAAAAAACACTCAACAAATGGCTCCAATTTAAGGAATATGTTTTGTGATGGCATCAGATTCCTAATTGATGGAGAAAGGTCTGGTGGCAAGAAAAGCTGCTTCTAGGAGGTTGTCAAGTGTTTTCGCTCGACGATTCCATTCTTGGGTGGTTGGTTTGGCCCTTTTTCCTGTAACTCGAATCCTAGCCCGGTATATCCCATTTTAATTTTACTCCATTTTGAACCTTACACCTTTTTTTACTCTCTGATCGAGGTTCTCGGCATTGAAAAATCTTCGTAAACTAAATCACACGTGTATATGTTGACATTTAAGAGATATACAGTCAAGAAAATCAAGGGCAATGGTGATATATATGCGGATTAGACACACCAAAAAAACACTCAACAAATGGCTACAATTTAAGGAATGTGTTTAGTGACGACAGCAGATTCCTAATTGATGGAGAAAGGTCTGGTGGCAAGAAAAGCTGCTTCTAGGAGGTTGTCAAGTGTTTTCGCTCGACGATTCCATTCTTGGGTGGTTGGTTTGGCCATTGTTCCTGTAACTCGAATCATAGCCCGGTATATCCCATTTTAATTTTACACCATTTTGAACCTTACGCCTTTTTTACTCTCTGATCGAGGTTCTCGGCATTGAAAAATCTTCGTAAACTACATCACACGTGTATATGTTGACATTTAAGAGATATATACAGTCAAGAAAATCAAGGGCAATGGTGATATATATGCGGATTAGACACCAAAAAAAAACTCAACAAATGGCTACAATTTAAGGAATGTGTTTAGTGACGGCATCAGATTCCTAATTGATGGAGAAAGGTCTGGTGGCAAGAAAAGTTGCTTCTAGGAGATTGTCAAGTGTTTTCGCTCGACGATTCCATTCTTGGTTGGTTGGTTTGGCCCTTGTTCCTGTAACTCGAATCCTAGCCCGGTATATCCCATTTTAATTTTACACCATTGTGAACCTTACGCTTTTTTTACTCTCAAATCGAGGTTCTCGGCATTGAAAAATCTTCATAAACTAAATCACACAAGTATATGTTGATATTTAAGAGATATACAGTCAAGAAAATCAAGGGCGACGGTGATATATAAGCGGATTAGTCACCAAAAAAAACACTCAACAAATGGCTACAATTTAAGGAATGTGTTTAGTGACGGCATCAGATTCCTAATTGATGGAGAAAGGTCTGGTGGCATCAAAAGCTGCTTCTAGGAGGTTGTCAAGTGTTTTCGCTCGACGATTCCATTCTTGGGTGGTTGGTTTGGCCCTTGTTCCTGTAACTCGAATTCTAGCCCGATATATCCCGTTATAATTTTACACCATTTTGATCCTTACACCTTTTTTACTCTCTGATCGAGGTTCTCGGGATTGAAAAATATTCGTAAACTAAATCACACGTGAATATGTTGACATTTAAGAGATATACAGTCAAGAAAATCAAGGGCAATGGTGATATATATGCGGATTAGACAAAACAAAACCACTCAACAAATGGCTACAATTTAAGGAATGTGTTTAGTGACGGCATCAGATTCCTAATTGATGGAGAAAGGTCTGGTGGCAAGAAAAGCTGCTTCTAGGAGGTTGTCAAGTGTTTTCGCTCGACGATTCCATTCTTAGGTGGTTGGTTTGGCCATTGTTCCTATAACTCAAATCTTAGCCCGGTATATCCCATTTTAATTTTACACCATTTTGAACCTTACGCATTTTTTACTCTCTGATCGAGGTTCTCGGCATTGGCAAATCTTCGTAAACTAAATCACACGTGTATATGTTGACATTTAAGAGATATACAGTCAAGAAAATCGGGGGCAATGGTGATATATATGCGGATTAGACACCAAAAAAAACACTCAACAAATGGCTACAATTTAAGGAATGTGTTTAGTGACGGCATCAGATTCCTAATTGATGGAGAAAGGTCTGGTGGCAAGAAAAGCAGCTTTGAGGAGGTTGTCAAGTGTTTTCACTCGACGATTCCATTCTTGGGTGGTTGCTTTGGCCCTTGTTCCTGTAACTTGAATCCTAGCCCGGTATATCCCATTTTAATCTTAGACCATTGTGAACCTTACGCCATTTTTACTCTCTGATCGAGGTTCTCAGCATTGAAAAATCTTCGTAAACTAAATCACACGTGTATATGTTGACATTTAAGAGATATACAGTCAAGAAAATCAAGGGCAATGGTGATATATATGCGGATTAGACACCAAAAAAAACACTCAACAAATGGCTCCAATTTAAGGAATATGTTTAGTGACGGCATCAGATTCCTAATTGATGGAGAAAGGACTGGTGGCAAGAAAAGCTGCTTCTAGGAGGTTGTCAAGTGTTTTCGCTCGACGATTCCATTCTTGGGTGGTTGGTTTGGCCCTTTTTCCTGTAACTCGAATCCTAGCCCGGTATATCCCATTTTAATTTTACTCCATTTTGAACCTTACACCTTTTTTACTCTCTGATCGAGGTTCTCGGCATTGAAAAATCTTCGTAAACTAAATCACACGTGTATATGTTGACATTTAAGAGATATACAGTCAAGAAAATCAAGGGCAATAGTGATATATATGCGGATTAGACACACTAAAAAACACTCAACAAATGGCTACAATTTAAGGAATGTGTTTAGTGACGACAGCAGATTCTTAATTGATGGAGAAATGTCTGGGGGCAAGAAAAGCTGCTTCTAAGAGGTTGTCAAGTGTTTTCGCTCGACGATTCCATTCTTGGGTGGTTGGTTTGGCCATTGTTCCTGTAACTCAAATCCTAGCCCGGTATATCCCATTTTAATTTTACACCATTTTGAACCTTTCGCCTTTTTTACTCTCTGATCGAGGTTCTCGGCATTGAAAAATCTTCGTAAACTAAATCACACGTGTATATGTTGACATTTAAGAGATATATAGAGTCAAGAAAATCAAGGGCAACGGTGATATATATGCGGATTAGACACAAAAAAAAAACACTCAACAAATGGCTACAATTTAAGGAATGTGTTTAGTGACGGCATCAGATTCCTAATTGATGGAGAAAGGTCTGGTGGCAAGAAAAGCAGCTTCTAGGAGGTTGTAAAGTGTTTTCGCTCGACGATTCCATTCTTGGGTGGTTGGTTTGGCCCTTGTTCCTTTAACTCGAATCCTAGCCCGGTATATCCCATTTTAATCTTACACCATTGTGAACCTTACGCCATTTTTACTCTCTGATCGAGGTTCTCGTCATTGAAAAATCTTCGTAAACTAAATCACACGTGTATATGTTGATATTTAAGAGATATACAGTCAAGAAAATCAAGGGCAATGGTGATATATATGCGGATTAGACACCAAAAAAAACACTCAACAAATGGCTACAATTTAAGGAATGTGTTTAGTGACGGAATCAGATTCCTAATTGATGGAGAAAGGTCTGGTGGCAAGAAAAGCTGCTTCTAGGAGGTTGTAAAGTGTTTTCGCTCGACGATTCCATTCTTGGGTGGTTGGTTTGGCCCTTGTTCATGTAATTCGAATCCTAGCCCGGTATATGCCATTTTAATTTTACACCATTGAGAACCTTACGCCCTTTTTACTCTCTGATTGAGGTTCTCGGCATTGAAAAATATTCGCAAATAAATCACATGTGTATATGTTTATATTTAAGAGATATACAGTCAAGAAAATCATGGGCAATGGTGATATATATGCAGACTAGACACCAAAAAAAAAAAAAACTCTCAACAAATGGCTACAATTTAAGGAATGTGTTTAGTGACGGCATCAGATTCCTAATTGATGGAGAGAGGTCTGGTGGTAAGAAAAGCTGCTTCTAGGAGATTGTCAAGTGTTTTCGCTTGACGATTCCATTCTTGGGTGGTTGGTTTGGCCCTTGTTCCTGTAACTCGAATCCTAGCCCGATATATCCCATTTTAATCTTACACCATTGTGAAACTTACGCCTTTTTTACTCTGTGATCGAGGTTCTCGGCATTGAAAAATCTTCGTAAACTAAATCACACGTGTATATGTTGACATTTAAGAGATATACAGTCAAGAAAATCAAGGGCAATGGTGATATATATGCGGATTAGACACCAAAAAAAAAACACTAAACAAATGGCTATAATTTAAGGAATGTGTTTAGTGACGACATCAGATTCCTAATTAATGGAGAGAGGCCTGGTGGCAAGAAAAGCTGCTTCTAGGAGGTTGTCAAGTGTTTTCGCTCGACGATCCCATTCTTGGGTGGTTGGTTTAACCCTTGTTCCTGTAACTCGAATCCTAACCCGGTATATCCCATTTTAATTTTACACCATTGTGAACCTTACGCCTTTTTTACTCTCTGATCGAGGTTCTCGGCATTGAAAAATCTTCCTAAACTAAATCACACGTGTATATGTTGACATTTAAGAGATATACAATTAAGAAAATCAAGGGCAATGGTGATATATATTTGCGGATTAAACACAAAAAAAAAAACATTCAACAAATGGCTACAATTTAAGGAATGTGTTTAGTGATGGCATCAGATTCCTAATTGATGAAGAAAGGTCTGGTGGCAAGAAAAGTTGCTTCTAGGAGGTTGTCAAGTGTTTTCGCTCGACGATTCCATTCTTGGGTGGTTGGTTTGGCCATTGTTCCTGTAACTCGAATCCTAGCCCGGTATATCCCATTTTAATCTTACACCATTGTGAACCTTACACCTTTTTTACTCTCGGATCGAGGTTCTCGGCATTGAAAAATCTTCGTAAACTAAATCACACGTGTATATGTTGACATTTAAGAGATATACAGTCAAGAAAATTAAGGGCAATGGTGATATATTTGCGGATTAGACACAAAAAAAAAACATTCAACAAATGGCTACAATTTATGGAATGTGTTTAGTGACGGCATCAGATTCCTAATTGATGGAGAAAGGTCTGGTGGCAAGAAAAGCTGCTTCTAGGAGGTTGTCAAGTGTTTTCGCTCGACGATTCCATTCTTTTCTTGCCACCAGACCTTCAATTGTAGCTATTTTTTCCGTGTTTATTTTTTGGTGTCTAATCTGCATATATATATTGCCATTGCTCTTGATTTTCTTGACTGTATATCTCTTAAATGTGAACATATATACGTGTGATTTAGTTTATAAACATTTTTCAATGCGAAGAACCTTGATCAGAGAGTAAAAAAGGTGTGAGTTTCACAATGGTGTAAAACTAAATTGGAATATACCGGACTAGGATTCGATTTACAGGAACAAGGGCCAAACCAACCACCCAAGAATGGAATCGTGGAGCGAAAACACTTGACAACCTCCTAGAAGCAGCTTTTCTTGCCACCAGACCTTTCTCCATCAATTAGGAATCTGATGCCGTCACTAAACACATTACATAAATTGTAGCCATTTGTTGAGTGATTTTTTTGGTGTCTAATCCGCATATATATCACCATTGCCCTTGATTTTCTTGACTGTATATCTCTTAAATGTCAACATATACACGTATGATTTAGTTTACGAAGATTTTTTCAATGCCGAGAACCTCGATTAGAGAGTAAAAAAAGGCGTAAGGTTCACAATGGTGTAAGATTAAAATGGGATATAGGGGCTAGGATTCGAGTTACAATAACAAGGGCCAAACCAACCACCCAAGAATGGAATCGTCGAGCGAAAACACTTGACAACCTCCTAGAAGCAGCTTTTCTTGCCACCAGACTTTTCTCCATCAATTAGGAATCTGATGCCGTCACTAAACACATTCCTTAAATTGTAGCCATTTCTTGAGTGATTTTTTTCGGTGTCTAATCCGCATATATATCACCATTGCCCTTGATTTTCTTGACTGTATATCTCTTAAATGTCAACATATACACGTGTGATTTAGTTTACGAAGATTTTTCAATGCCGAGAACCTCGATCAGAGAGTAAAAAAGGCGTAAGGTTCACAATGGTGTAAAATTAAAATGGGAAATACCGGGCTAGGATTCGAGTTACGGGAACAAGGGCCAAACCAACCACCTAAGAATGGAATCGTCGAGCGAAAACACTTGACAACCTCCTAGAAGCATCTTTTCTTGCCACCAGACCTTTCTCCATCAATTAGGAATATGATGCCGTCACTAAACACATTCCTTAAATAGTAGCCATTTGTTGAGTGTTTTTTTTGTGTGTCTAATCCGCATATATATCACCATTGCCCTTGATTTTCTTGACTGTATATCTCTTAAATATCAACATATACACGTATGATTTAGTTTACGAAGATTTTTCAATGCCGAGAAACTCGATTAGAGAGTAAAAAAGGTGTAAGGTTCACAATGGTGTAAGATTAAAATGGGATATACCGGGCTAGGATTCGAGTTACAATAACAAGGGCCAAACCAACCACCCAAGAATGGAATCGTCGAGCGAAAACACTTGACAACCTCCTAGAAGCAGCTTTTCTTGCCACCAGACCTTTCTCCATCAATTAGGAATCTGATGCCGTCACTAAACACATTCCTTAAATTGTAGCCATTTGTTGAGTATTTTTTTGGTGTCTAATCCGCATATATATCACCACTGCCCTTGATTTTCTTGACTGTATATCTCTTAAATGTCAACATATACACGTATGATTTAGTTTACGAAGATTTTTCAATGCCGAGAACCTCGATCAGAGAGTAAAAAAGGCGTAAGGTTCACAATGGTGTAAAATTAAAATGGGAAATACCGGGCTAGGATTCCAGTTACGGGAACAAGGGCCAAACCAACCACCTAAGAATGGAATCGTGGAGCGAAAACACTTGACAACCTCCTAGAAGCAGCTTTTCTTGCCACCAGACCTTTCTCCATCAATTAGGAATCTGGTGCCGTCACTAAACACATTCCTTAAATTGTAGCCATTTCTTGAGTGATTTTTTTCGGTGTCTAATCCGCGTATATATCACCATTGCCCTTGATTTTCTTGACTGTATATCTCTTAAATGTCAACATATACACGTGTGATTTAGTTTACGAAGATTTTTCAATGCCGAGAACCTCGATCAGAGAGTAAAAAAGGCGTAAGGTTCACAATGGTGTAAAATTAAAATGGGAAATACTGGGCTAGGATTCGAGTTACGGGAACAAAGGCCAAACCAACCACCTAAGAATGGAATCGTCGAGCGAAAACACTTGACAACCTCCTAGAAGCATCTTTTCTTGCCACCAGACCTTTCTCCATCAATTAGGAATATGATGCCGTCACTAAACACATTCCTTAAATAGTAGCCATTTGTTGAGTGATTTTTTTGTGTGTCTAATCCGCATATATATCTCCATTGCCCTTGATTTTCTTGACTGTATATCTCTTAAATATCAACATATACACGTATGATTTAGTTTACGAAGATTTTTCAATGCCGAGAAACTCGATTAGAGAGTAAAAAAGGTGTAAGGTTCACAATGGTCTAAAATTAAAATGGGATATACCAGGCTAGGATTTGAGTTACAGGAACAAGGGCCAAACCAACCACCCAAGAATGGAATCGTCGAGCGAAAACACTCTACAACCTCCTAGAAGCAGCTTTTCCTGCCACCAGACCTTTCTCCATAAATTAGGAATCTGATGCCGTAACTAAACACATTCCTTAAATTGTAGCCATTTGTTGAGTGATTTTTTTGGTGTCTAATCCGCATATATATCACCATTGCCCTTGATTTTCTTGACTGTATATCTCTTAAATGTCAACATATACACGTGTGATTTAGTTTACGAATATTTTTCAATGCCGAGAACCTCGATCAGAGAGTAAAAAAGGCGTAAGGTTCACAATGGTGTAAAATTAAAATGGGAAATACCGGGCGAGGATTCCAGTTACGGGAACAAGGGCCAAACCAACCACCTAAGAATGGAATCGTCGAGCGAAAACACTTGACAACCTCCTAGAAGCATCTTTTCTTGCCACCAGACCTTTCTCCATCAATTAGGAATATGATGCCGTCACTAAACACATTCCTTAAATTGTAGCCATTTGTTGAGTGTTTTTTTTGTTTGTCTAATCCGCATATATATCACCATTGCCCTTGATTTTCTTAACTGTATATCTCTTAAATATCAACATATACACGTATGATTTAGTTTACGAAGATTTTTCAATGCCGAGAAACTCGATTAGAGAGTAAAAAAGGTGTAAGGTTCACAATGGTGTAAGATTAAAATGGGATATACCGGGCTAGGATTCGAGTTACAATAACAAGGGCCAAACCAACCACCCAAGAATGGAATCGTCGAGCGAAAACACTTGACAACCTCCTTGAAGCAGTTTTTCTTGCCACCAGACCTTTCTCCATCAATTAGGAATCTGATGCCGTCACTAAACACATTCCTTATATTGTAGCCATTTGTTGAGTGACTTTTTTTGGTGTCTAATCCGCATATATCACCATTGCCCTTGATTTTCTTGACTGTATATCTCTTAAATGTCAACATATACATGTGTGATTTAGTTTATGAAGATTTTTCAATGCCGAGAACCTCGATCAGAGAGTAAAAAAGGTGTAAGGTTCACAATGGTGTAAAATTAAAATGGGATACACCGAGCTAGGATTCGAGTTACAGGAACAAGGGCCAAACCAACCACCCAAGAATGGAATCGTCGAGCGAAAACACTTGACAACCTCCTAGAAGCATCTTTTCTTGCCACCAGACCTTTCTCCATCAATTTGGAACTGATGCCGTCACTAAACACATTCCTTAAATTGTAGCCACTTGTTGAGTGTTTTTTTTTTGTGTCTAATCCGCATATATATCACCATTGCCCTTGATTTTCTTGACTGTATATCTCTAAAATCTCAACATATACACGTGCGATTTAGTTTACGAAGATTTTTCAATGCCGAGAACCTCGATCAGAGAGTAAAAAAGGCGTAAGGTTCACAATGGTGTAAGATTAAAATGGGATATACCGGGCTAGAATTCGAGTTACAATAACAAGGGCCAAACCAACCACCCAAGAATGGAATCGTAGAGCTAAAACACGTGACAACCTCCCAGAAGCGGCTTTTCTTGCCACCAGACCTTTCTCCATCAATTAGGAATGTAATGTCGTCACTAAACACATTCGTAAAATTGTAGTCATTTGTTGAGTGATTTTTTTTGGTGTCTAATCCACATATATATCACCATTGCCCTTGATTTTCTTGACTGTATATCTCTTAAATGCCAACATATACACGTGTGACTTAGTTTACGAAAATTTTTCAATGCCGAGAACCTCTATCAGAGAGAAAAAAAGGCGTAAGGTTCACAATGGTGTAAAATTAAAATGAGATATACCGGGCTAGGATTCGAGTTACAGGAACAAGGGCCAAACCAACAACACAAGAATGGATTCGTCGAGCGAAAGCACTTGACAACCTCCTAGAAGCAGCTTTTCTTACCACCAGACCTTTCTCCATCAACTAGGAATCTGATGCCGTCACTAAACACATTCATTAAATTGTGGCCATTTCTTGAGTGTTTTTTTGGTGTCTAATCTGCATATATATCACCATTGCCCTTGATTTTCTTGACTGTATATATCTTTAATGTCAACATATACACGTGTGATTTATTTTACGAAGATTTTTCAATGCCGAGAACCTCGATCAGAGAATAAAAAAGGCGTAAGGTTCACAATGGTGTAAAACTAAAATGGGATATACCGGACAAGGATTCGAGTTACAGGAAAAAGGGCCAAACCAACCACCCAAGTATGGAATCGTTGAGCAAAAACACTTGACAACCTCCTAGAAGCTGCTTTTCTTGCCACCAAACCTTTCTCTATCAATTAGGAATCTGATGCCGTCACTAAACACATTCCTTAAATTGTAGCCATTTGTTGAGTGTTTTTTTTGGTATCTAATCCGCATATATATCACCATTGCCCTTAATTTTCTTGACTGTATATCTCCTAAATATCAACATATACACGTGTGATTTAGTTTACGAAGATTTTTCAATGCCGAGAACCTCTATCAGAGAGTAAAAAAGGCGTAAGGTTCACAATGGTGTAAAATTAAAATGGGATATACCGGGCTAGGATTCGAGTTACAGGAACAAGGTCCAAACCAACCACCCAAGAATGGATTCGTCCAGCGAAAGCACTTGACAACCTCCTAGAAGCAGCTTTTCTTACCACCAGACCTTTCTCCATCAATTAGAAATATGATGCCGTCACTAAACACATTCATTAAATTGTAGCCATTTCTTGAGTGTTTTTTTGGTGTCTAATCCGCATATATATCACCATTGCCCGTGATTTTCTTTACTGTTTATCTCTTAAATGTCAACATATACACTTGTGATTTAGTTTAAGAAGATTTTTCATTGCCGTGAACCTCGATCAGAGAGTAAAAAAGGCGTAAGGTTCACATTGGTGTAAAATTAAAATGGGATACACCGGGCTAGGATTCGAGTTACAGGAACAAGGGCCAACCCAACCACCCAAGAATGGAATCGTCGAGCGAAAACACTTGACAACCTCCTAGAAGCGGCTTTTCTTGCCACCAAACCTTTCTCCATCAATTAGGAATCTGATGCCATCATTAAACACATTCCTTAAACTGTAGCCATTTCTTGAGTGTTTATTTTTTGTTGTCTAATCCGCATATATATCACCATTGCTCTTGATTTTCTTGACTGTATATCTCATAAATGTCAACACATACACGTGTGATTTAGTTTACGAAGATTTTTCAATGCAGAGAACCTCGATCAGAGAGTAAAAAATTAGTAAGGTTCACAATGGTGTAAGATTAAAATGGGATATACCGGGCTAGGATTCGAGTTACAGGAACAAGGGCCAAACCAACCACCCAAGAATGGAATCGTCGAGCGAAAACACTTGACTACCTCCTAGAAGCAGCTATTCATGCCACCAGACTTTTCTCCATGAATTAGGAATCTGATGCCATCACTAAACACATTCCTTAAATTGTAGCCATTTGTTGAGTGTTTTTTTTTTGTGTCTAATCCGCATATATATCACCATTGCCCTTGATTTTCTTGACTGTATATCTCTTAAATATCTACATAACACGTGTGATTTAGTTTACGAAGATTTTCAATGTCGAGAACCTCGATCAGAGGGTAAAAAAGGCGTAAGGTTCATAATAGTGTAAGATTAAAATGGGATATACCGGGCTAGGATTCGAGTTACAGGAACAAGGGCCAAACCAACCACCCAAGAATGGAATCGTCGAGCAAAAACACTTGACAACCACCTGGAAGCAGCTTTTCTTGCCACCATACCTTTCTCCATCAATTAGGAATCCGATGCCATCACTAAACACATTCCTTAAATTGTAGCCATTTGTTGAGTGTGTTTTTTGGTGTCTAATCCGCATATATATCACCATTGCCCTTGATTTTCTTGATTGTATATCTCCTAAATATCAACATATACACGTGTGATTTAGTTTACGAAGATTTTTCAATCCCGAGAACCTCAATCAGAGAGTAAAAAAGGAACAAAGGACAAACCAACCACCTAAGAATGGAATCGTCAAGCAAAAACACTTGACAACCTCCTAGAAGCAGCTTTTCTTGCCACCAGACCTTTCTCCATCAATTAGGAATCTGATGCCGTCACTAAACACATTCCTTAAACTGTAGCCATTTCTTGAGTGTTTATTTTTTGGTGTCTAATCCGCATATATATCACCATTGCTCTTGATTTTCTTGACTGTATATCTCTTAAATGTCAACATATACACGTGTGATTTAGTTTACGAAGATTTTTCAATGCAGAGAACCTCGATCAAAGAGTAAAAAAGGCGTAAGGTTCACAATGGTTTAAGATTAAAATGGGATATACCGGGCTAGGATTCGAGTTACAGGAACAAGGGCCAAACCAACCACCCAAGAATGGAATCGTCGAGCAAAAACACTTGACAACCACCTAGAAGCCGCTTTTCTTACCACCAGACCTTTCTCCATCAATTAGGAATCTGATGCCGTCACTAAACACATTCCTTAAATTGTAGCCATTTGTTGAGTGTTTTTTTTGGTGTCTAATCCACATATATATCACCATTGCCCTTGATTTTCTTGATTGTATATCTCCTAAATATCAACATATACACGTGTGATTTAGTTTACGAAGATTTTTCAATCCCGAGAACTTCAATCAGAGAGTAAAAAAGGCGTAAGGTTCACAATGGTGTAAAATTAAAATGGGATATACCGGGCTAGGATTCGAGTTACAGGAACAAAGGACAAACCAACCACCCAAGAATGGAATTGTCAAGCAAAAACACTTGACAACCTCCTAGAAGCAGCTTTTCTTGCCACCAGACCTTTCTCCATCAATTAGGAATCTGATGCCGTCACTAAACACATTCCTTAAACTGTAGCCATTTCTTGAGTGTTTATTTTTTGGTGTCTAATCCGCATATATATCACCATTGCTCTTGATTTTCTTGACTGTATATCTCTTAAATGTCAACATATACACGTGTGATTTAGTTTACGAAGATTTTTCAATGCAGAGAACCTCGATCAGAGAGTAAAAAAGGCGTAAGGTTCACAATGGCGTAAGATTAAAATGGGATATACCGGGCTAAGATCCGAGTTACAGGAACAAGGGTCAAACCAACCACCCAACAATGGAATCGTCGAGCGAAAACACTTGACAACCTCCTAGAAGCAGCTTTTCTTGCCACCAGACCTTTCTCCATCAATTAGGAATCTGATGCCGTCACTAAACACATTCCTTAAATTGTATCCATTTGTGTAGTGATTTTTTTTGGTGTCTAATCCGCATATATATCACCATTACCCTTGATTTTCTTGACTGTATATCTCTTAAATATCAACATATACACTTGTGATTTAGTTTACGAAGATTTTTCAATGCCGAGAACCTCGATCAGAGAGTAAAAAAGGCGTAATGTTCACAATGGTGTAAAATTAAAATGGGATATACCGGGCTAGGATTCGAGTTACAGGAAAAGGGCCAAACGAACCACCCAAGAATGGAATCGTCAAGCGAAAACACTTGACAACCTCCTAGAAGCAGCTTTTCTTGCCACCAGACCTTTCTCCATCAATTAGGAATCTGATGCCGTCACTAAACACATTCCTTAAACGGTAGCCATTTCTTGAGTGTTTTTTTTGGTGTCTAACCAGCATATATATCACCATTGCCCTTGATTTTCTTGACCGTATATCTCTTAAATGTCAACATTTACCCGTGTGATTTAGTTTACGAATATTTTTCAATGCAGAGAACCTCGATCAGAGAGTAAAAATGGCGTAAGGTTCACAATGGTGTGAAATTAAAATAGGATATACCGGGCTAGGATTCGAATTACACGAACAAGGGCCAAACCAACCACCCAAGAATGGAATCGTCGAGTGAAAACACTTGACAACCTCCTATAAGCAGCTTTTCTTGCCATCAGACCTTTCTCCATCAATTAGGAATCTGATGCCATCACTAAACACATTCCTTAAATTGTAGCCATTTGTTGAGTGTTTTTTTTGGTGTCTAGTCCGCCTATATATCACCATTGCCCTTGATTTTCTTGACTGTATATCTCTTAAATGTCAACATATACACGTATGATTTAGTTTACGAAGATTTTTCAATGCCGAGAACCTCGATCAGAGAGTAAAAAAGGCGTAAGGTTCACAATGGTGTAAAATTAAAATGGGATATACCGGGCTAGGATTCGAGTTACAGGAACAAGGGCAAAACAAACCACCCAAGAATGGAATCGTCGAGCGAAAACACTTGACAACCTCCTAGAACCAGCTTTTCTTGCCACCAGACCTTTCTCCATCAATTAGGAATCTGATGCCATCACTAAACACATTCCTTAAACTGTAGCCAATTCTTGAGTGTTTATTTTTTGGTGTCTAATCCGCATATATATCACCATTGCTCTTGATTTTCTTGACTGTATATCTCTTAAATGTCAACATATACACCATTGATTTAGTTTACGAAGATTTTTCAATGCAGAGAACCTCGACAAGAGAGTAAAAAAGGCGTAAGGTTCACAATGGTGTAAAATTAAAATGGGATATACCGGGCTAGGATTCGAGTTACATGAACAAGGGCCAAACCAACCACCCAACAATGGAATCGTCGAGCGAAAACACTTGACAACCTCCTAGAAGCAGCTTTTCATGCCACCAGACCTTTCTCCATCAATTAGGAATCTGATGCCGTCACTAAACACATTCCTTATATTGTAGCCATTTGTTGAGTGTGTTTTTTTGGGTGTCTAATCCGCATATATATCACCATTGCCCTTGATTATCTTGACTGTATATCTCTTAAATATCAACATATACACGTGTGATGTAGTTTATGAAGATTTTTCAATGCCGAGAACCTCGATCAGAGAGTAAAAAAGGCGTAAGGTTCACAATGGTGTAAAATTAAAATGGGATATACCGGGCTAGGATTCGAGTTACAGGAAAAGGGCCAAACGAACCACCCAAGAATGGAATCGTCGAGCGAAAACACTTGACAACCTCCTAGAAGCAGCTTTTCTTGCCACCATACCTTTCTCCATCAATTAGGAATCTGATGCCGTTACTAAACACATTCCTTAAACTATAGCCATTTCTTGAGTGTTTTTTTTGGTGTCTAATCCGCATATATATCACCATTTCCCTTGATTTTCTTGACTGTATATCTCTTAAATGTCAACATATACACGTGTGATTTAGTTTACGAATATTTTTCAATGCAGAGAACCTCGATCAGAGAGTAAAAAAGGCGTAAGGTTCACAATGGTGTGAAATTAAAATGGGATATACCGAGCTAGGATTCGACTTACAGGAACAAGGGCCAAACCAACCACCCAAGAATGGAATCGTCGAGAGAAAACACTTGACAACCTCCTAGAAGCAGCTTTTCTTGCTACCAGACCTTTCACCATTAATTAGGAATCTGATGCCGTCACAAAACACATTCCTTAAATTGTAGCCATTTGTTGAGTGGTTTTTTTGGTGTCTAATCCGCATATATATAACCAACGCCCTTGATTTTCTTGACTGTATATCTCTTAAATGTCAACATATACACGTGTGATTTAGTTTACGAAGATTTTTCAATGTCGAGAACCTCGATTAGAGAGTACAAAAGGCGTAAGGTTCACAATGGTCTAAAATTAAAATGGGATATACCGGGATAGGATTCGAGTTACAGGAACAAAGGCCAAACCAACCACCCAAGAATGGAATCGTCAAGCGAAAACACTTGACAACCTCCTATAAGAAGCTTTTCTTGCCACCAGACCTTTCTCCATCAATTAAGAATCTGATGCCGTCACTAAACACATTCCTTATATTGTAGCCATTTGTTGAGTGTTTTTTTGGTGTCTAATCCGCATATATATCACCATTGCGCTTGGTTTTCTTAACTGTATATCTCTTAAATATCAACATATACACGTGTGATTTAGTTTACGAAGATTTTTCAATGCTGGGAACCTCGATCAGAGAGTAAAAAAGGCGCAAGGTTCACAATGGTGTAAAATTAAAATGGGATATTCCGGGCTAGGATTCAAGTTTCAGGATCAAGGGCCAAACCAACCACCCAAGAATGGAATCGTCGAGCGAAAACACTTGACAACCTCCAACAAGCAGCTTTTCTTGCCACCAGACCTTTCTTCATCAATTAGGAATCTGATGCCGTCACTAAACACATTCCTTAAATTGTAGCCATTTGTTGAGTGTTTTTTTTGTGTCTAATCCGCATATATATCACCATTGCCCTTGATTTTATTGACTCTATATCTCTTAAATGTCAACATATACACGTGTGATTTAGTTTACGAAGATTTTTCAATGCCGAGAACCACGATCAGAGAGTAAAAAAGGCGTAAGGTTCACAATGGTGTAAAAATGAAAATGGGATATACCGAGCTAGGATTCGAGTTACAGGAACAAGGGCCAAACCAACCACCCAACAATGGAGTCGTCGAGCGAAAACACTTGATAACCTCCTAGAAGCAGCTTTTCTTGCCACCAGACCTCTCTTCATCAATTAGGAATCTGATGCCGTCACTAAACACATTCCTTAAATTGTAGCCATTTGTTGAGTGTTTTTTTTGGTGTCTAATCCGCATATATATCACCATTGCCCTTGATTTTCTTGACTGTATATCTCTTTAATATAAACATATACACGTGTGATTTAGTTTACGAAGATTTTTCAATGCCGAGAACCTCGATCAGAGAGCAAAAAAGGCGTAAGGTTCACAATGGTCTAAAATTAAAATGGGATATACCGGGATAGGATTCGAGTTACTGGAACAAGGGCCAAACCGACTACCCAAGAATGGAATCGTGAAGCAAAAACACTTGACAACCTCCTATAAGCAGCTTTTCTTGCCACCAGACCTTTCTCCATCAATTAAGAATCTGATGCCGTCACTAAACACATTCCTTAAATTGTAGCCATTTGTTGAGTGTTTTTTTGGTGTCTAATCCGCATATATATCACCATTGCCCTTGGTTTTCTTAAGTGTATATCTCTTAAATATCAACATATATACGTGTAATTTAGTTTACGAAGATTTTTCAATGCTGGGAACCTCGATCAGAGAGTAAAAAAGGCGCAAGGTTCACAATGGTGTAAAATTAAAATGGGATATTGCGGGCTAGGATTCGAGTTTCAGGAACAAGGGCTAACCCAACCACCCAAGAATGGAATCGTCGAGCGAAAACATTTGACAACCTCCTACAAGCAGCTTTTCTTGCCCCCAGACCTTTCTCCATCAATTAGGAATTTGATGCCGTCACTAAACACATTCCTTAAATTGTAGCCATTTGTTGAGTGTTTTGTTTGTGTCTAATCCGCATATATATCACCATTGCCCGTGATTTTATTGACACTATATCTCTTAAATGTCAACATATACACGTGTGATTTAGAAAGTAAAAAAGACGTAAGGTTCACAATGGTGTAAAAATTAAAATGGGATATACCGGGCTAGGATTCGACTTTCAGGAACAAGGGCTAGACCAACCACCCAAGAATGGAATCGTCGAGCGAAACCACTTGACAACCTCCTAGAAGCAGCTTTTCTTGCCACCAGACCTTTCTCCATCAATTAGGAATCTGATGCCGTCACTAAACACATTCCTTAAATTGTATCCATTTGTTGAGTGATTTTTTTTGTGTCTAATCTGCATATATATCCCCATTGCCCTTGATTTTCTTGACTATATATCTCTTAAATGTAAACATATACATGTGTGATTTAGTTTACGAAGATTTTTCAATGCCGAGAACCTCGATCAGAGAGTAAAAAAGGCGTAAGGTTCATAATGGTGTAAAATTAAAATGGGATATACCGGGCTAGGATTCGAGTTACAGGAACAAGGGCCAAACCAACCACCCAAGAATGGAGTCGTCGAGCGAAAACACATGACAACCTCCTATAAGCAGCTTTTCTTGCCACCAGACCTCTCTTCATCAATTAGGAATCTGATGCCGTCACTAAACACATTCCTTAAATTGTAGCCATTTGTTAAGTGTTTTTTTTGGTGTCTAATCCGCATATATATAACCATTGCCCTTGATTTTCTTGACTGTATATCTCTTAAATATCAACATATAAACGTGTGATTTAGTTTACGAAGATTTTTCATTGCCGAGAACCTCGATCAGAGAGTAAAAAAGGCGTAAGGTTCACAATGGTGTAAAATTAAAATGGGATATACCGGGCTAGGATTCGAGTTACAGGAATAAGGGCCAAACCAGCCACCCAAGAATGGAATCGTCGAGCGAAAACACTTGACTACCTCCTAGAAGCAGCTTTTCTTACCACCACACCTTTCTCCATCAATTAGGAATCTGATGCCGTCACTAAACACATTCCTTAAATTGTAGCCATTTGTTGAGTATTTTTTTTGTGTCTAATCCGCATATATAACACCATTGCCCTTGATTTTCTTGACTGTATATCTCTTAAATGTCAACATATACACGTGTGATTTAGTTTATGAAGATTTTTCAATGCCGAGAAGCTCGATCAGAGAGTAAAAAAGGCGTAAGGTTCACAAAGGTGTAAAATTAAAATGGGATATACCGGGCTAGGATTCGAGTTACAGGAACAAGGGCCAAACCAACCACCCAAGAATGGAATCGTCAAGCGAAAACACTTGACTACCTCCTAGAAGCAGCTATTCTTACCACCACACCTTTCTCCATCAATTAGGAATCTGATGCCGTCACTAAACACATTCCTTAAATTGTAGCCATTTGTTGAGTGTTTTTTTTTTGTGTCTAATCCGCATATATAACACCATTGCCCTTGATTTTCTTGACTGTATATCTCTTAAATGTCAACATATACACGTGTGATTTAGTTTACGAAGATTTTTCAATGCCGAGAACCTCGATCAGAGAGTAAAAAAGGCGTAAGGTTCACAATGGTGTAAGATTTAAATGGGATATACCGGGCTAGGATTCGAGTTACAGGAACAAGGGCCAAACCAACCACCCAAGAATGGAATCGTCAAGCGAAAACACTTGACTACCTCCTAGAAGCAGCTATTCTTACCACCACACCTTTCTCCATCAATTAGGAATCTGATGCCGTCACTAAACACATTTCTTAAATTGTAGCCATTTATTGAGTGTTTTTTTTGTGTCTAATCCACATATATATCACCATTGCCCTTGATTTTCTTGACTGTATATCTCTTAAATGTCAACATATACACGTGTGATTTAGTTTACGAAGATTTTTTAATGCCGAGAACCTCGATCAGAGAGTAAAAAAGGCGTAAGGTTCACAATGGTGTAAAATTAAAATGGGATATACCGGGCTAGGATTCGAGTTACAGGAACAAGGGCCAAACCAACCACCCAAGAATGGAATCGTCGAGCGAAAACACTTGACAACCTCCTAGAAGCAGCTTTTCTTACCACCACACCTTTCTCCATCAATTTGGAATCTGATGCCATCACTAAACACATTCCTTAAATTGTAGCCATTTGTTGAGTGTTTTTTTTTGTTTTTGAGTCTAATCCGCATATATATCACCATTTCCCTTGTTTTTCTTGACTGTATATCTCTTAAATGTCAACATATACACGTGTGATTTAGTTTACGAAGATTTTTCAATGCCGAGAACCTCGATCAGAGAGTAAAAAAGGCGTAAGCTTCACAATGGTGTAAAATTAAAATGGGATATACCAGGCTAGGATTCGAGTTACAGGAACAAGGGCCAACCCAACCACCCAAGAATGGAATCGTCGAGCGAAAACACTTGACAACCTTCTAGAAGCAGCTTTTCTTACCACCAGACCTTTCTCCATAAATTAGGAATCTGATGCCGTCACTAAACACATTCCTTAAATTGTAGCCATTTGTTGAGTGTTTTTTTTTTGGTGTTTAATCCTCATATATATCACCATTTCACTTAATTTTCTTGACTGTATATCTCTTAAATGTCAACATATACACGTGTGATTTAGTTCACGAAGATTCTTCAATGCCGAGAACCTCGATCAGAGAGTAAAAAAGGCGTAAGGTTCACAATGGTGTAAAATTAAAATGGGATATACCGGGCTAGGATTCGAGTTACAGGAACAAGGGCCAAACCAACCACCCAAGAATGGAATCATCGAGCGAAAACACTTGACAACCACCTAGAAGCAGCTTTTCTTACCACCACACCTTTCTCTATCAATTAGGAATCTGATGCTGTCACTAAACACATTCCTTAAATTGTAGCCATTTGTTGAGTGTTTTTTTGGTGTCTAATCCGCATATATATCACCATTGCCCTTGATTTTCTTGACTGTATATCTCTTAAATATCAATATATACACGTGTGATTTAGTTTACGAAGATTTTTCAATGCCGAGAACCTCGATCAGAGAGTAAAAAAGGCGTAAGGTTCACAATGGTGTAAAATTAAAATGGGATATACCGGGCTAGGATTCGAGTTACAGGAATAAGGGCCAAACCAGCCACCCAAGAATGGAATCGTCGAGCGAAAACACTTGACTACCTCCTAGAAGCAGCTTTTCTTTACCACCACACCTTTCTCCATCAATTAGGAATCTGATGCCGTCACTAAACACATTCCTTAAATTGTAGCCATTTGTTGAGTGTTTTTTTTTCTGTGTCTAATCCGCTTATATAACACCATTGCCCTTGATTTTCTTGACTGTATATCTCTTAAATGTCAACATATACACGTGTGATTTAGTTTACGAAGATTTTTCAATGCCGAGAACCTCGATCAGAGAGTAAAAAAGGCGTAAGGTTCACAATGGTGTAAAATTAAAATGATATATACCGGGCTAGGATTCGAGTTACAGGAACAAGGGCCAAACCAACCACCCAAGAATGGAATCGTCAAGCGAAAACACTTGACTACCTCCTAGAAGCAGCTATTTTTACCACCACACCTTTCTCCATCAATTAGGAATCTGATGCCGTCACTAAACACATTCCTTAAATTGTAGCCATTTGTTGAGTTTTTTTGTGTCTAATCCGCATATATATCACCATTGCCATTGATTTTCTTGACTGTATATCTCTTAAATGTCAACATATACACGTGTGATTTAGTTTACGAAGATTTTTTAATGCCGAGAACCTCGATCAGAGAGTAAAAAAGGCGTAAGGTTCACAATGGTGTAAAATTAAAATGGGATATACCGGGCTAGGATTCGAGTTACAGGAACAAGGGCCAAACCAACCACCCAAGAATGGAATCGTCGAGCGAAAACACTTGACAACCTCCTAGAAGCAGCTTTTCTTACCACCACACCTTTCTCCATCAATTTGGAATCTGATGCCGTCACTAAACACATTCCTTAAATTGTAGCCATTTGTTGAGTGTTTTTTATTATGAGTCTAATCCGCATATATATCACCATTGCCCTTGTTTTTCTTGACTGTATATCTCTTAAATGTCAATATATACACGTGTGATTTAGTTTACGAAGATTTTTCAATGCCGAGAACCTCGATCAGAGAGTAAAAAAGGCGTAAGGTTCACAATGGTGTAAAATTAAAATGGGGTATACCGGGCTAGGATTCGAGTTACAGGAACAAGGGCCAACCCAACCACCCAAGAATGGAATCGTCGAGCGAAAACACTTGACAACCTTCTAAAAGCAGCTTTTCTTACCACCAGACCTTTCTCCATAAATTAGGAATCTGATGCCGTCACTAAACACATTCCTTAAATTGTAGCCATTTGTTGAGTGTTTTTTTTTTGGGTGTTTAATCCGCATATATATCACCATTTCCCTTAATTTTCTTGACTGTATATCTCTTAAATATCAACATATACACGTGTGATTTAGTTTACGAAGATTTTTCAATGCCGAGAACCTCGATCAGAGAGTAAAAAAGGCGTAAGGTTCACAATGGTGTAAAATTAAAATGGGATATACCGGGCTAGGACTCGAGTTACAGGAATAAGGGCCAAACTAGCCACCCAAGAATGGAATCGTCGAGCAAAAACACTTGACTACCTCCTAGAAGTAGCTTTTCTTACCACCACACCTTTCTCCATCAATTAGGAATCTGATGCCGTCACTAAACACATTCCTTAAATTGTAGCCATTTGTTGAGTGTTTTTTTTTGTGTCTAATCCGCATATATAACACCATTGCCCTTGATTTTGTTGACTGTATATCTCTTAATTGTCAACATATACACGTGTGATTTAGTTTACAAAGATTTTTCAATGCCGAGAACCTCGATCAGAGAGTAAAAAAGGCGTAAGGTTCACAAAGGTGTAAAATTAAAATGGGATATACCGGGCTAGGATTCGAGTTACAGGAACAAGGGCCAAACCAACCACCCAAGAATGGAATCGTCAAGCGAAAACACTTGACTACCTCCTAGAAGCAGCTATTCTTACCACCACACCTTTCTCCATCAATTAGGAATCTGATGCCGTTACTAAACACATTCCTTAAATTGTAGCCATTTGTTGAGTGTTTTTTTGTGTCTAATCCGCATATATATCACCATTGCCCTTGATTTTCTTGACTGTATATCTCTTAAATGTCAACATATACACGTGTGATTTAGTTTACGAAGATTTTTTAATGCCGAGAACCTCGATCAGAGAGTAAAAAAGGCGTAAGGTTCACAATGGTGTAAAATTAAAATGGGATATACCGGGCTAGGATTCGAGTTACAGGAACAAGGGCCAAACCAACCACCCAAGAATGGAATCGTCGAGCGAAAACACTTGACAACCACCTTGAAGCAGCTTTTCTTACCACCACACCTTTCTCCATCAATTTGGAATCTGATGCCGTGACTAAACACATTCCTTAAATTGTAGCCATTTGTTGAGTGTTTTTTTTTAGTCTAATCCGCATATATATCACCATTGCCCTTGTTTTTCTTGACTGTATATCTCTTAAATGTCAACATATACACGTGTGATTTAGTTTACGAAGATTTTTCAATGCCGAGAACCTCGATCAGAGAGTAAAAAAGGCGTAAGGTTCACAATGGTGTAAAATTAAAATGGGATATACCTTGCTGGGATTCGAGTTACAGGAACAAGGGCCAACCCAACCACCCAAGAATGGAATCGTCGAGCGAAAACACTTGACAACCTTCTAGAAGCAGCTTTTCTTACCACCAGACCTTTCTCCATCAATTAGGAATCTGATGTCGTCACTAAACACATTCCTTAAATTGTAGCCATTTGTTGAGTGTTTTTTTTTGGTGTTTAATCCGCATATATATCACCATTTCCCTTAATTTTCTTGACTGTATATCTCTTAAATGTCAACATATACACGTGTGATTTAGTTTACGAAGATTTTTCAATGCCGAGAACCTCGATCAGAGAGTAAAAAAGGAGTAAGGTTCACAACGGTGTAAAATTAAAATGGGATATACCGGGCTAGGATTCGAGTTACAGGAACAAGGGCCAAACCAACCACCCAAGAATGGAATCGTCGAGCGAAAACACTTGACAATCACCTAGAAGCAGCTTTTCTTACCACCATACCTTTCTCCATCAATTAGGAATCTGATGCCGTCACTAAACACATTCCTTAAATTGTAGCCATTTGTTGAGTGTTTTTTTTTTGTGTCTAATCCGCATATATATCACCATTGCCCTTGATTTTCTTGACTGTATATCTCTTATATGACAACATATACACGTGTGATTTAGTTTACGAAGATTTTTCAATGCCGAGAACCTCGAATAGAAAGTAAAAAAGGCGTAAGGTTCACAATGGTGTAAAATTAAAATGGGATATACCGGGCTAGGATTCGAGTTACAGGAACAAGGGCCAACCCAAGAATGGAATCGTCGAGCGAAAACACTTGACAACCTCCTAGAAGCAGCTTTTCTTACCACCAGACCTTTCTCCATAAATTAGGAATCTGATGCCGTCACTAAACACATTCCTTAAATTGTAGCCATTTGTTGAGTGTTTTTTTTTTGGTGTTTAATCCGCATATATATCACCATTTCCCTTGATTTTCTTAACTGTATATCTCTTAAATGTCAACATATACACGTGTGATTTAGTTGACGAAGATTTTTCAATGCCGAGAACCTCGATCACAGAGTAAAAAAAGGCGTAAGGTTCACAATGGTGTAAAATTAAATTGGGATATACCGAGCCAGGATACGAGTTACCGGAACAAGGGCCAAACCAACCACCCAAGAATGGAATCGTCGAGCGAAAACACTTGACAACCTCCTAGAAGCAGCTTTTCATACCACCAGACCTTTCTCCATCAATTAGGAATCTGATGTCGTCACTAAACACATTCCTTAAATTGTAGCTATTTGTTGAATGTTTTTTGGTGTCTAATTCGCATATATATCACCATTGCCCTCGATTTTCTTGACTGTATATCTCTTAAATGTCAACATATACATGTGTGATTTAGTTTACGAAGACTTTTCAATGCCAAGAACCTCGAACAGAGAGTAAAAAAGGCTTAAGGTTCACAATGGTGTAACATTAAAATGGGATATACCGGGCTAGGATTCGAGTTACAGGAACAAGGGCCAAACCAACCACCCAAGAATGGAATCGTCGAGCGAAAACAGTTGACAACCTCCTAGAAGCAGCTTTTCTTACCACCAGACCTTTCTCCATCAATTAGGAATCTGATGTCGTCACTAAACACATTCCTTAAATTGTAGCTATTTGTTGAATGTTTTTTTGGTGTCTAATCCGCATATATATCACCATTGCCCTTGATTTTCTTGACTATGTATCTCTTAAATGTCAACATATACATGTGTGATTTAGTTTACGAAGATTTTTCAATGCCAAGAACCTCGATCAAAGAGTAAAAAAGGCGTAAGGTTCACAATGGTGTAAGATTAAAATGGGATATACCGGGCTAGGATTCGAGTTACAGGAACAAGGGCCAGCCCAACCACCCAAGAATGGAATCGTCGAGCGAAAACACTTGACAACCTCCTAGAAGCACCTTTTCTTACCACCAGACCTTTCTCCATAAATTAGGAATCTGATGCCGTCAATAAACACATTCCTTAAATTGTAGCCATTTGTTAAGTGTTTTTTTTGGTGTCTAATCCGCATATATATCAGCATTGCCCTTGATTTTCTTGACTGTATATCTCTTAAATATCAACATATACACGTGTGATTTAGTTTACGAAGATTTTTCAACGCCGAGAACCTCGATCAGAGAGTAAAAAAGGCATAAGGTTCACAAAGGTGTAAAATTAAAATGGGATATACCGGGCTAGGATTCGAGTTACAGGAACAAGGGCCAAACCAACCACCCAAGAATGGAATCGTCAAGCGAAAACACTTGACTACCTCCTAGAAGCAGCTATTCTTACCACCACACCTTTCTCCATCAATTAGGAATCTGATGCCGTCACTAAACACATTCCTTAAATTGTAGCCATTTGTTGAGTGTTTTTTTGTGTCTAATCCGCATATATATCACCATTGCCCTTGATTTTCTTGACTGTATATCTCTTAAATGTCAACATATACACGTGTGATTTAGTTTACGAAGATTTTTTAATGCCGAGAACCTCGATCAGAGAGTAAAAAAGGCGTAAGGTTCACAATGGTGTAAAATTAAAATGGGATATACCGGGCTAGGATTCGAGTTACAGGAACAAGGGCCAAACCAACCACCCAAGAATGGAATCGTCGAGCGAAAACACTTGACAACCTCCTAGAAGCAGCTTTTCATACCACCACACCTTTCTCCATCAATTTGGAATCTGATGCCGTCACTAAACACATTCCTTAAATTGTAGCCATTTGTTGAGTGTTTTTTTTTTTTGAGTCTAATCCGCATATATATCACCATTGCCCATGTTTTTCTTGACTGTATATCTCTTAAATGTCAACATATACACGTGTGATTTAGTTTACGAAGATTTTTCAATGCCGAGAACCTCGATCAGAGAGTAAAAAAGGCGTAAGGTTCACAATGGTGTAAAATTAAAATGGGATATACCTTGCTGGGATTCGAGTTACAGGAACAAGGGCCAACCCGACCACCCAAGAATGGAATCGTCGAGCGAAAACACTTGGCAACCTTCTAGAAGCAGCTTTTCTTACCACCAGACCTTTCTCCATCAATTAGGAATCTGATGTCGTCACTAAACACATTCCTTAAATTGTAGCCATTTGTTGAGTGTTTTTTTTTTTGTGTTTAATCCGCATATATATCACCATTTCCCTTAATTTTCTTGACTGTATATCTCTTAAATGTCAACATATACACGTGTGATTTAGTTCACGAAGATTTTTCAATGCCGAGAACCTCGATCAGAGAGTAAAAAAGGAGTAAGGTTCACAACGGTGTAAAATTAAAATGGGATATACCGGGCTAGGATTCGAGTTACAGGAACAAGGGCCAAACCAACCACCCAAGAATGGAATCGTCGAGCGAAAACACTTGACAACCACCTAGAAGCAGCTTTTCTTACCACCATACCTTTCTCCATCAATTAGGAATCTGATGCCGTCACTAAACACATTCCTTAAATTGTAGCCATTTGTTGAGTGTTTTTTTTTGTGTCTAATCCGCATATATATCACCATTGCCCTTGATTTTCTTGACTGTATATCTCTTATATGACAACATATACACGTGTGATTTAGTTTACGAAGATTTTTCAATGCCGAGAACCTCGAATAGAGAGTAAAAAAGGCGTAAGGTTCACAATGGTGTAAAATTAAAATGGGATATACCGGGCTAGGATTCGAGTTACAGGAACAAGGGCCAACCCAACCACCCAAGAATGGAATCGTCGAGCGAAAACACTTGACAACCTCCTAGAAGCAGCTTTTCTTACCACCAGACCTTTCTCCATAAATTAGGAATCTGATGCCGTCACTAAACACATTCCTTAAATTGTAGCCATTTGTTGAGTGTTTTTTTTTTTGGTGTTTAATCCGCATATATATCACCATTTCCCTTGATTTTCTTGACTGTATATTTCTTAAATGTCAACATATACACGTGTGATTTAGTTGACGAAGATTTTTCAATGCCGAGAACCTCGATCAGAGAGTAAAAAAAGGTGTAAGGTTCACAATGGTGTAAAATTAAATTGGGATATACCGAGCCAGGATACGAGTTACCGGAACAAGGGCCAAACCAATCACCCAAGAATGGAATCGTCGAGCGAAAACACTTGACAACCTCCTAGAAGCAGCTTTTCATACCACCAGACCTTTCTCCATCAATTAGGAATCTGATGTCGTCACTAAACACATTCCTTAAATTGTAGCTATTTGTTGAATGTTTTTTGGTGTCTAATTCGCATATATATCACCATTGCCCTCGATTTTCTTGACTGTATATCTCTTAAAAGTCAACATATACATGTGTGATTTAGTTTACGAAGACTTTTCAATGCCAAGAACCTCGAACAGAGAGTAAAAAAGGCTTAAGGTTCACAATGGTGTAACATTAAAATGGGATATACCGGGCTAGGATTCGAGTTACAGGAACAAGGGCCAAACCAACCACCCAAGAATGGAATCGTCGAGCGAAAACAGTTGACAACCTCCAAGAAGCAGCTTTTCTTACCACCAGACCTTTCTCCATCAATTAGGAATCTGATGTCGTCACTAAACACATTCCTTAAATTGTAGCTATTTGTTGAATGTTTTTTTGGTGTCTAATCCGCATATATATCACCATTGCCCTTGATTTTCTTGACTATGTATCTCTTAAATGTCAACATATACATGTGTGATTTAGTTTACGAAGATTTTTCAATGCCAAGAACCTCGATCAAAGAGTAAAAAAGGCGTAAGGTTCACAATGGTGTAAGATTAAAATGGGATATACCGGGCTAGGATTCGAGTTACAGGAACAAGGGCCAGCCCAACCACCCAAGAATGGAATCGTCGAGCGAAAACACTTGACAACCTCCTAGAAGCAGCTTTTCTTACCACCAGACCTTTCTCCATAAATTAGGAATCTGATGCTGTCACTAAACACATTCCTTAAATTGTAGCCATTTGTTAGGTGTTTTTTTTGGTGTCTAATCCGCATATATATCAGCATTGCCCTTGATTTTCTTGACTGTATATCTCTTAAATATCAATATATACACGTGTGATTTAGTTTACGAAGATTTTTCAACGCCGAGAACCTCGATCAGAGAGTAAAAAAGGCATAAGGTTCACAAAGTTGTAAAATTAAAATGGGATATACCGGGCTAGGATTCGAGTTACAGGAACAAGGGCCAAACCAACCACCCAAGAATGGAATCGTCAAGCGAAAACACTTGACTACCTCCTAGAAGCAGCTATTCTTACCACCACACCTTTCTCCATCAATTAGGAATCTGATGCCGTCACTAAACACATTCCTTAAATTGTAGCCATTTGTTGAGTGTTTTTTTGTGTCTAATCTGCATATATATCACCATTGCCCTTGATTTTCTTGACTGTATATCTCTTAAATGTCAACATATACACGTGTGATTTAGTTTACGAAGATTTTTTAATGCCGAGAACCTCGATCAGAGAGTAAAAAAGGCGTAAGGTTCACAATGGTGTAAAATTAAAATGGGATATACCGGGCTAGGATTCGAGTTACAGGAACAAGGGCCAAACCAACCACCCAAGAATGGAATCGTCGAGCGAAAACACTTGACAACCTCCTAGAAGCAGCTTTTTATACCACCACACCTTTCTCCATCAATTTGGAATCTGATGCCGTCACTAAACACATTCCTTAAATTGTAGCCATTTGTTGAGTGTTTTTTTTTTTTTTGAGTCTAATCCGCATATATATCACCATTGCCCTTGTTTTTCTTGACTGTATATCTCTTAAATGTCAACATATACACGTGTGATTTAGTTTACGAAGATTTTTCAATGCCGAGAACCTCGATCAGAGAGTAAAAAAGGCGTAAGGTTCACAATGGTGTAAAATTAAAATGGGATATACCTTGCTGGGATTCGAGTTACAGGAACAAGGGCCAACCCAACCACCCAAGAATGGAATCGTCGAGCGAAAACACTTGACAACCTTCTAGAAGCAGCTTTTCTTACCACCAGACCTTTCTCCATCAATTAGGAATCTGATGTCGTCACTAAACACATTCCTTAAATTGTAGCCATTTGTTGAGTGTTTTTTTTTGGTGTTTAATCCGCATATATATCACCATTTCCCTTAATTTTCTTGACTGTATATCTCTTAAATGTCAACATATACACGTGTGATTTAGTTCACGAAGATTTTTCAATGCCGAGAACCTCGATCAGAGAGTAAAAAAGGAGTAAGGTTCACAACGGTGTAAAATTAAAATGGGATATACCGGGCTAGGATTCGAGTTACAGGAACAAGGGCCAAACCAACCACCCAAGAATGGAATCGTCGAGCGAAAACACTTGACAACCACCTAGAAGCAGCTTTTCTTACCACCATACCTTTCTCCATCAATTAGGAATCTGATGCCGTCACTAAACACATTCCTTAAATTGTAGCCATTTGTTGAGTGTTTTTTTTGTGTCTAATCCGCATATATATCACCATTGCCCTTGATTTTCTTGACTGTATATCTCTTATATGACAACATATACACGTGTGATTTAGTTTACGAAGATTTTTCAATGCCGAGAACCTCGAATAAAGAGTAAAAAAGGCGTAAGGTTCACAATGGTGTAAAATTAAAATGGGATATACCGGGCTAGGATTCGAGTTACAGGAACAAGGGCCAACCCAACCACCCAAGAATGGAATCGTCGAGCGAAAACACTTGACAACCTCCTAGAAGCAGCTTTTCTTACCACCAGACCTTTCTCCATAAATTAGGAATCTGATGCCGTCACTAAACACATTCCTTAAATTGTAGCCATTTGTTGAGTGTTTTTTTTTTTTGGTGTTTAATCCGCATATATATCACCATTTCCCTTGATTTTCTTGACTGTATATTTCTTAAATGTCAACATATACACGTGTGATTTAGTTGACGAAGATTTTTCAATGCCGAGAACCTCGATCAGAGAGTAAAAAAAGGCGTAAGGTTCACAATGGTGTAAAATTAAATTGGGATATACCGAGCCAGGATACGAGTTACCGGAACAAGGGCCAAACCAATCACCCAAGAATGGAATCGTCGAGCGAAAACACTTGACAACCTCCTAGAAGCAGCTTTTCATACCACCAGACCTTTCTCCATCAATTAGGAATCTGATGTCGTCACTAAACACATTCCTTAAATTGTAGCTATTTGTTGAATGTTTTTTGGTGTCTAATTGGCATATATATCACCATTGCCCTCGATTTTCTTGACTGTATATCTCTTAAAAGTCAACATATACATGTGTGATTTAGTTTACGAAGACTTTTCAATGCCAAGAACCTCGAACAGAGAGTAAAAAAGGCTTAAGGTTCACAATGGTGTAACATTAAAATGGGATATACCGGGCTAGGATTCGAGTTACAGGAACAAGGGCAAACCAACCACCCAAGAATGGAATCGTCGAGCGAAAACAGTTGACAACCTCCTAGAAGCAGCTTTTCTTACCACCAGACCTTTCTCCATCAATTAGGAATCTGATGTCGTCACAAAACACATTCCTTAAATTGTAGCTATTTGTTGAATGTTTTTTTGGTGTCTAATCCGCATATATATCACCATTGCCCTTGATTTTCTTGACTATGTATCTCTTAAATGTCAACATATACATGTGTGATTTCGTTTACGAAGATTTTTCAATGCCAAGAACCTCGATCAAAGAGTAAAAAAGGCGTAAGGTTCACAATGGTGTAAGATTAAAATGGGATATACCGGGCTAGGATTCGAGTTACAGGAACAAGGGCCAGCCCAACCACCCAAGAATGGAATCGTCGAGCGAAAACACTTGACAACCTCCTAGAAGCAGCTTTTCTTACCACCAGACCTTTCTCCATAAATTAGGAATCTGATGCTGTCACTAAACACATTCCTTAAATTGTAGCCATTTGTTAAGTGTTTTTTTTGGTGTCTAATCCGCATATATATCAGCATTGCCCTTGATTTTCTTGACTGTATATCTCTTAAATATCAACATATACACGTGTGATTTAGTTTACGAAGATTTTTCAACGCCGAGAACCTCGATCAGAGAGTAAAAAAGGCATAAGGTTCACAAAGTTGTAAAATTAAAATGGGATATACCGGGCTAGGATTCGAGTTACAGGAACAAGGGCCAAACCAACCACCCAAGAATGGAATCGTCAAGCGAAAACACTTGACTACCTCCTAGAAGCAGCTATTCTTACCACCACACCTTTCTCCATCAATTAGGAATCTGATGCCGTCACTAAACACATTCCTTAAATTGTAGCCATTTGTTGAGTGTTTTTTTGTGTCTAATCCGCATATATATCACCATTGCCCTTGATTTTCTTGACTGTATATCTCTTAAATGTCAACATATACACGTGTGATTTAGTTTACGAAGATTTTTTAATGCCGAGAACCTCGATCAGAGAGTAAAAAAGGCGTAAGGTTCACAATGGTGTAAAATTAAAATGGGATATACCGGGCTAGGATTCGAGTTACAGGAACAAGGGCCAAACCAACCACCCAAGAATGGAATCGTCGAGCGAAAACACTTGACAACCTCCTAGAAGCAGCTTTTTATACCACCACACCTTTCTCCATCAATTTGGAATCTGATGCCGTCACTAAACACATTCCTTAAATTGTAGCCATTTGTTGAGTGTTTTTTTTTTTTGAGTCTAATCCGCATATATATCACCATTGCCCATGTTTTTCTTGACTGTATATCTCTTAAATGTCAACATATACACGTGTGATTTAGTTTACGAAGATTTTTCAATGCCGAGAACCTCGATCAGAGAGTAAAAAAGGCGTAAGGTTCACAATGGTGTAAAATTAAAATGGGATATACCTTGCTGGGATTCGAGTTACAGGAACAAGGGCCAACCCGACCACCCAAGAATGGAATCGTCGAGCGAAAACACTTGGCAACCTTCTAGAAGCAGCTTTTCTTACCACCAGACCTTTCTCCATCAATTAGGAATCTGATGTCGTCACTAAACACATTCCTTAAATTGTAGCCATTTGTTGAGTGTTTTTTTTTTGGTGTTTAATCCGCATATATATCACCATTTCCCTTAATTTTCTTGACTGTATATCTCTTAAATGTCAACATATACACGTGTGATTTAGTTCACGAAGATTTTTCAATGCCGAGAACCTCGATCAGAGAGTAAAAAAGGAGTAAGGTTCACAACGGTGTAAAATTAAAATGGGATATACCGGGCTAGGATTCGAGTTACAGGAACAAGGGCCAAACCAACCACCCAAGAATGGAATCGTCGAGCGAAAACACTTGACAACCACCTAGAAGCAGCTTTTCTTACCACCATACCTTTCTCCATCAATTAGGAATCTGATGCCGTCACTAAACACATTCCTTAAATTGTAGCCATTTGTTGAGTGTTTTTTTTTTGTGTCTAATCCGCATATATATCACCATTGCCCTTGATTTTCTTGACTGTATATCTCTTATATGACAACATATACACGTGTGATTTAGTTTACGAAGATTTTTCAATGCCGAGAACCTCGAATAGAGAGTAAAAAAGGCGTAAGGTTCACAATGGTGTAAAATTAAAATGGGATATACCGGGCTAGGATTCGAGTTACAGGAACAAGGGCCAACCCAACCACCCAAGAATGGAATCGTCGAGCGAAAACACTTGACAACCTCCTAGAAGCAGCTTTTCTTACCACCAGACCTTTCTCCATAAATTAGGAATCTGATGCCGTCACTAAACACATTCCTTAAATTGTAGCCATTTGTTGAGTGTTTTTTTTTTTGGTGTTTAATCCGCATATATATCACCATTTCCCTTGATTTTCTTGACTGTATATTTCTTAAATGTCAACATATACACGTGTGATTTAGTTGACGAAGATTTTTCAATGCCGAGAACCTCGATCAGAGAGTAAAAAAAGGCGTAAGGTTCACAATGGTTTAAAATTAAATTGGGATATACCGAGCCAGGATACGAGTTACCGGAACAAGGGCCAAACCAATCACCCAAGAATGGAATCGTCGAGCGAAAACACTTGACAACCTCCTAGAAGCAGCTTTTCATACCACCAGACCTTTCTCCATCAATTAGGAATCTGATGTCGTCACTAAACACATTCCTTAAATTGTAGCTATTTGTTGAATGTTTTTTGGTGTCTAATTCGCATATATATCACCATTGCCCTCGATTTTCTTGACTGTATATCTCTTAAAAGTCAACATATACATGTGTGATTTAGTTTACGAAGACTTTTCAATGCCAAGAACCTCGAACAGAGAGTAAAAAAGGCTTAAGGTTCACAATGGTGTAACATTAAAATGGGATATACCGGGCTAGGATTCGAGTTACAGGAACAAGGGCCAAACCAACCACCCAAGAATGGAATCGTCGAGCGAAAACAGTTGACAACCTCCTAGAAGCAGCTTTTCTTACCACCAGACCTTTCTCCATCAATTAGGAATCTGATGTCGTCACTAAACACATTCCTTAAATTGTAGCTATTTGTTGAATGTTTTTTTGGTGTCTAATCCGCATATATATCACCATTGCCCATGATTTTCTTGACTATGTATCTCTTAAATGTCAACATATACATGTGTGATTTTGTTTACGAAGATTTTTCAATGCCAAGAACCTCGATCAAAGAGTAAAAAAGGCGTAAGGTTCACAATGGTGTAAGATTAAAATGGGATATACCGGGCTAGGATTCGAGTTACAGGAACAAGGGCCAGCCCAACCACCCAAGAATGGAATCGTCGAGCGAAAACACTTGACAACCTCCTAGAAGCAGCTTTTCTTACCACCAGACCTTTCTCCATAAATTAGGAATCTGATGCTGTCACTAAACACATTCCTTAAATTGTAGCCATTTGTTAAGTGTGTTTTTTGGTGTCTAATCCGCATATATATCAGCATTGCCCTTGATTTTCTTGACTGTATATCTCTTAAATATCAACATATACACGTGTGATTTAGTTTACGAAGATTTTTCAACGCCGAGAACCTCGATCAGAGAGTAAAAAAGGCATAAGGTTCACAAAGTTGTAAAATTAAAATGGGATATACCGGGCTAGGATTCGAGTTACAGGAACAAGGGCCAAACCAACCACCCAAGAATGGAATCGTCAAGCGAAAACACTTGACTACCTCCTAGAAGCAGCTATTCTTACCACCACACCTTTCTCCATCAATTAGGAATCTGATGCCGTCACTAAACACATTCCTTAAATTGTAGCCATTTGTTGAGTGTTTTTTTGTGTCTAATCCGCATATATATCACCATTGCCCTTGATTTTCTTGACTGTATATCTCTTAAATGTCAACATATACACGTGTGATTTAGTTTACGAAGATTTTTTAATGCCGAGAACCTCGATCAGAGAGTAAAAAAGGCGTAAGGTTCACAATGGTGTAAAATTAAAATGGGATATACCGGGCTAGGATTCGAGTTACAGGAACAAGGGCCAAACCAACCACCCAAGAATGGAATCGTCGAGCGAAAACACTTGACAACCTCCTAGAAGCAGCTTTTTATACCACCACACCTTTCTCCATCAATTTGGAATCTGATGCCGTCACTAAACACATTCCTTAAATTGTAGCCATTTGTTGAGTGTTTTTTTTTTTTGAGTCTAATCCGCATATATATCACCATTGCCCTTGTTTTTCTTGACTGTATATCTCTTAAATGTCAACATATACACGTGTGATTTAGTTTACGAAGATTTTTCAATGCCGAGAACCTCGATCAGAGAGTAAAAAAGGCGTAAGGTTCACAATGGTGTAAAATTAAAATGGGATATACCTTGCTGGGATTCGAGTTACAGGAACAAGGGCCAACCCAACCACCCAAGAATGGAATCGTCGAGCGAAAACACTTGACAACCTTCTAGAAGCAGCTTTTCTTACCACCAGACCTTTCTCCATCAATTAGGAATCTGATGTCGTCACTAAACACATTCCTTAAATTGTAGCCATTTGTTGAGTGTTTTTTTTTGGTGTTTAATCCGCATATATATCACCATTTCCCTTAATTTTCTTGACTGTATATCTCTTAAATGTCAACATATACACGTGTGATTTAGTTCACGAAGATTTTTCAATGCCGAGAACCTCGATCAGAGAGTAAAAAAGGAGTAAGGTTCACAACGGTGTAAAATTAAAATGGGATATACCGGACTAGGATTCGAGTTACAGGAACAAGGGCCAAACCAACCACCCAAGAATGGAATCGTCGAGCGAAAACACTTGACAACCACCTAGAAGCAGCTATTCTTACCACCATACCTTTCTCCATCAATTAGGAATCTGATGCCGTCACTAAACACATTCCTTAAATTGTAGCCATTTGTTGAGTGTGTTTTTTTTGAGTCTAATCCGCATATATATCACCATTGCCCTTGATTTTCTTGACTGTATATCTCTTATATGACAACATATACACGTGTGATTTAGTTTACGAAGATTTTTCAATGCCGAGAACCTCGAATAGAGAGTAAAAAACGCGTAAGGTTCACAATGGTGTAAAATTAAAATGGGATATACCGGGCTAGGATTCGAGTAACAGGAACAAGGGCCAACCCAACCACCCAAGAATGGAATCGTCGAGCGAAAACACTTGACAACCTCCTAGAAGCAGCTTTTCTTACCACCAGACCTTTCTCCATAAATTAGGAATCTGATGCCGTCACTAAACACATTCCTTAAATTGTAGCCATTTGTTAAGTGTTTTTTTTCTTGTCTAATCCGCATATATATCACCATTGCCCTTGATTTTCTTGACTGTATATCTCCTAAATATCAACATATACACGTGTGATTTAGTTTACGAAGATTTTTCAACGCCGAGAACCTCGATCAGAGAGTAAAAAAGGCATAAGGTTCACAATGGTGTAAGATTAAAATGGGATATACCGGGCTAGGATTCGAGTTACAGGAACAAGGGCCAAACCAACCACCCAAGAATGGAATCGTCGAGCGAAAACACTTGACAACCTCCTAGAAGCAGCTTTTCTTACCACCAGACCTTTCTCCATCAATTAGGAATCTGATGTCGTCACTAAACACATTCCTTAAATTGTAGCTATTTGTTGAATGTTTTTTTGGTGTCTAATCCGCATATATACCACCATTGCCCTTGATTTTCTTGACTATATATCTCTTAAATGTCAACATATACATGTGTGATTTAGTTTACGAAGATTTTTCAATGCCAAGAACCTCGATCAAAGAGTAAAAAAGGCGTAAGGTTCACAATGGTGTAAGATTAAAATGGGATATACCAGGCTAGGATTCGAGTTACAGGAACAAGGGCTAGCCCAACCACCCAAGAATGGAATCGTCGAGCGAAAACACTTGACAACCTCCTAGAAGCAGCTTTTCTTACCACCAGACCTTTCTTCATAAATTAGGAATCTGATGCCGTCACTAAACACATTCCTTAAATTGTAGCCATTTGTTAAATGTTTTTTTTGGTGTCTAATCCGCATATATATCACCATTGCCCTTGATTTTCTTGACTGTATATCTCTTAAATATCAACATATACACGTGTGATTTAGTTTACGAAGATTTTTCAACGCCGAGAACCTCGATCAGAGAGTAAAAAAGGCGTAAGGTTCACAATGGTGTAAGACTAAAATGGGATATACCGGGCTAGGATTCGAGTTACAGGAACAAGGGCCAAACCAACCACCCAAGAATGGAATCGTCGAGCGAAAACACTTGACAACCTCCTAGAAGCAGCTTTTCTTACCACCAGACCTTTCTCCATCATTTAGGAATCTGAATTGTTAGAATTGAATTTTAGTCTCTAATACGTTTTCTTAAAATAGTAGAATATGAGCCAATTATTGGATACTGAATATTAGTCCTTATTTATTTCATTTACAAATATCTTCTAAGACTAAATATCAGTCCTGAATAATGTCCATAGTAATTTTTTGATATTAAATTTCATCCTCCATTCCTTTCGATACAAAAAAAGTTCTAGAGTGAATTTTAGTTGCTACTATGATCCATTTTAGGAATATAAGAAACTGATTTTCAGTCTCCAATACGTTTTATGCATATCAGAGACCGAATATCAGTCACCGTATACGTGGGACATTTTTGTTATGTATGTGGGACAAAACATCAGTCGCTAATAAGTTCCCCTCGAAATCTTTGAATTGCATAGACATATTTGTGATCGAAAATTAGTCTCAAATAAGGTGTCAAGATATTAGCGACTGATTATCAATCGCTAAAATAGGTCGCATAGAAATCAGTCCCCAATGTTATTAGTAACTGATAAATCAGTCCTAGAAATTACGTATTTGATACTGATATATTAGTCCCTAATAATATAGTCTCTAATGGTCACTTTTCTTGTAGTGTAAATTGTAGCCATTTGTTGAGTGTTTTTTTTTGTGTCTAATCCGCATATATATCACCATTGCCCTTGATTTTCTTGACTGTATATCTCTTAAATATCAACATATACACGTGTGATTTAGTTTACGAAGATTTTTCAACGCCGAGAACCTCGATCAGAGAGTAAAAAAGGCGTAAGGTTCACAATGGTGTAAAATTAAAATGGGATATAACGGGCTAGGATTCAAGTTACAGGAACAAGGGCCAAACCAACCACCCAAGAATGGAATCGTCAGCGAAAACACTTGACAACCTCCTAGAAGCAGCTTTTCTTGCCACCAGACCTTTCTCCATCAATTAGGAATCTAATGCCGTCATTAAACACATTCCTTAAATTGTAGCCATTTGTTGATTGTTTTTTTTTTGTGTCTAATCAGCATATATATCACCATTGCCCTTGATTTTCTTGACTGTATATCTCTTAAATCTATAGACCTATATAATACATCTCCTTTGTACTTAATGGTAATTTCCTTTGAAATTTCTAAGACGGAAGACGAACAGTCTTGCCTTTTTCCCTATTCTTTCATCATTTTCTTCCAATTTTGCCCCCAGTTCAATGTATTACGCCCACCATGAAGTCTGCACATGAACAACAGTGCTAAGATGACTCAAAGCGTCACTGTAATTACTAATACAATCAAATAGGTCTCATCATTGAAATCAATTTTTCACCTTCGACGATTGGATGGCAGCAACCTTAATTCTCCCGGGTGAAGAAGACGAATCATACAAACGAGTAAGTTTTCAACCATTTATATCCAGTTTCATCAGAAAAAAGTATCAGACTAGGGTTTTAAGTGAATATATATTGTTCAGTCTTGACGATGATGATGGATGGTGGCTATATGTGTAAAGGCGACGACGATGGTTGTGGTTTCAAGGTTCCGATGATGTTGTGGGTGTAATAGTATCAACAGTGGTGGTTACGAAGGTGTTTACCGATGAAGTTCTGAGGTGAATGATGGTGGTTCATGGTGGTGAAGGTCACCGAAACAGGAACAATAGTGAAGATGATGATGGTGATTGGTTTCCGCTTGTTGAGGTATGTTTAATTATACAGGGATTCGGTTTTAGTTGCATATTATTAGGTTAATAATCATATCATAGCGTTGTGAGTTTTCCGGAGAAGTTGATGGTTATCGGTGTATACGGTTTCTGGCCGCCCAACAGTGGTGTATTTCTTGTTGGTTAAATGTGATGGTTGTTTGTGGTATTGATGGAGATGACGTTGACGGTTGTTGATGGTGCTCCCCGGACATAGATGAATGGGTTACGCGGCAATTAAGGTAAACTCAGCAACCTAAAAGTTTATTTTTGCCTAAAACATATTTGAGGTAAGTTTTTTTTATAATTTTTTTTGTATTTGTTTTTTTATGATTAGCTTATTGTTTTAGTTAATTGGATCTGTCTGATTGATGGTGTGTTTCATTTTGCTGGTTTAGTGTGGTGTTCTTTAGGTTAAATTTATTGATCAAGAATGCATTTTGATATGTGGGTTGTTTTAATTTATGAGGTTTTGGTTTACTTTGACTGTCCTTTCATTGAGTTTTGAATGTTCTTGAGCCTAAATCAATGATCAAGAATGCATTTTGATATGTGGGCTTTTTTCATTTGTGAGGGTACGAGCTATACGCAATATATAGACCGCAAATCTCACGGGCCTCAGCACTGTGTTTGTAAGTCGATTTTTCTGTGAGCATTAAGAGATATTCTATGGTGTTCTAATTATTACTTGTGGGTACATACAGCCATACAGGTTGGGTCATCACTCATCACAACGTAAGAACAGGGTGGACTATGCTTTAGAGAGCATACACAACATCAAGGAAGGAAGTTGTTTTTTACCTTGTATCATTGTAATCTTGTATGGAGTGGCTGATCAAGTATGTTCTAAATTAGCAATTTATAAATCAAAAGAAATGGACAAAGTAAGTTTTAAATTAGAAACGTGAAGGTTGGTTGCGAATATACCTGCAAGGAGATCTTCTTGTGTTATTAAACTTCATATGACTTATTTGTAGCGGCAAAATTGGAGTTCATTCACAAATCATTGCAGAAGCAGCTTATGCAGAATCAAGGGTTTGGAAAAGGCGTTCATAACCAGAATATCATGGTACAAGCTGCTTTTACTCGTTTGATATTGTGTATTCAGTTTTATATGATTCTTATATGTTTATTTCATTTGTTTCTCACTCGATTATGTTTATTTCGTTACTTACTGGTCTTCTAAAAGTGTTTTTAAGGAGGGGATAGTCTTTACTTTTAAACCTATACTACCAGGCTAAAATAAATATATCTTTGTTTTGATTTCAAGTGCCAAAAATCCTTGATTCGTCTTTTTTATTGGCACATAACATTTTGTATATGAAGTTCTATGAATAGGTTTGTAAAACCAAAAACATTATCTTCCTTGAGATCCGTTGAATAAAAGCGGTGAGTTTTCGAGGAGGTTGGCGAATTCGGCTACTGATTGGCCGTATTTGTTGCTGGAGTTGTTGTCTAAAGCTGCTCAAGCTGATTACTTTCAGGTATGTTAAAATGATGTTTAAGTTTATTGTTCGTATAATACAGAAGAGAACCAATGCTAATCGTGTTAATGAGATATCTTGCTTTCATGGGAGGTCGATCGGGTACAGAAGGAAGAACAATCGAACAACAAGTTCTAGAGGTGAGTGATAGATTTATTTAAGTTTAGACACTAATGCCCTTATTTACCAGTCAAATCCAGTTCTGCAAGCCTTTGGGAATGCCAAAATGGTGAAGAACAACAATTCCAGGTTAAAAGTCCGCATAATAATACATTTAGATACATTTGTTTTAATGAATTAAAAGTTAATTTACAGGAAAGTTCACATGACTGAGTGTTTGTACCAGTCGTTTGGGTAAATTTGTAGAGATCCAATTCGACAAGCAAGGGAAGATATCTAGAGCTGTGGTTAGAACTTACCTTCTAGAAAGATCACGAGTTTGCCAAGTGTCGGATCCCGAGATGCCGTAACCCCGAGGTGACTTCATTTTTTTTGGAAATACGTGTGAATTCGGTTATTGTAAATATTGTATTGAGTGGAGTTTGGTTTTTACATATAGATTATAGATACAATTGTTCTTTTTCAGGATGTCAAGAGGTTCAAATTAGGAGACCCGAGAAAGTTTCATTATTTGAATCGGACTAACTGCTATGAAGTAGCGAATATAGATGATGGGCGAGTGTATTTGGAAACAAGAAATGCTATGGATGTTATCGGAATCAACCAGGATGAGCAGGTAACAAACATGATGAAATGGGTTGGCCTAAAAATAAAAAATTCAACCCTTTTATAAAATAGTTTCGGTAGAATAAGTTAATTTTTTGAAATTATTTAGGAGGTTATATGCATTGAAATACATTAACAGCCCTTTTCAGCCCTTTTGCCTCATTTCCTTTATGCTAGAATTACCCATTTACAAAAGTCAACCCATTTAAAATGATGAAACGGGTTGAATATGGTCACATATTTCAAACCTCTTTGAACTTGCTAAAGAAAGGTATGATAATTTTCATTTGTGCGTTCTTTATCCAAGTATCTTTTAATCCACCATGCTATCTAATTTGTTGATCATTAAACTGATAAGCTATAAATGCATATGTTCTTAGTACTTTGGTTTACGTGTGTTATCATGTGGTCTTTTTTTTTTTTTGTGCAAAAGCTATAAAAGCTATGTAATCACTGGATTTCATTTACATTTGTTTGTGTTTTTAAGATGGATCTTCGTTTTTTTGTAGGTCATGGTTTAAAGACCAGGTAATGGGTTGAGAAGAGTTCAAGATCAAGCTATTTTTTGTAGTATGAAGGTGTGCATCTTCCATAGAGGTTAGGTTTAATTTATGTACATTAATGGATTTGACTATAGTGATTTGCTGGTATGCTTTCCATACATTATTCGATAACCATGTTTGAGAAATTTATGTTTAATCTTATAAGGTTAGGTTTAATTTCTGTACATTAAACAAACTATTGTTTTAATTAGTTTTGATGACTGAATTTGGGCTGTTTTGATTGTTAATTAGAAGACAGAGGATATAACGTACTCCGATGCGTATGCGACGTTGGGGGTTGATAATAGTTTAAGTCTGGATAAGTATAGGAAGAATTTTAAAGTTAAAGTGATTAAGCATAATGAAGAAGATATGGAGTTTGATCTGAGGTAGTTTTTTTTTTACTTTTATGATTGTTGTTTACATGTAGGATTATTGAACCGAAGAAATACGGTTGGTTATATACTGTTTGGTTTTAACGGTTTGACGGTTTATGGTTTTGGAACTTAGAGTTGGCCGGGTAAACCGAACTAACAGTTCAACATAATTTTCTTTTCTCAATTTAGGAAATACAATGATATATATACATATATTATGTAGGAACAATTCTTATATTTTTTAAATTTGATAAAAAAAATTATGCTTTGATTCTTTTTTTTTTTTTGCCTAAATCGTAAAAAAAACGAAAAATTTTGACAAAATCGTGGTTAGTAGTTTCGCCCAAAATTTTCGTCAAAACCGGTCGAAGCGCTGGCTGTGTAAACCAGACCAGCCATTCAATATGTATTGTTTTTTTTTTCCCTTTTAGGAATATAATGATATGTATATTACGTATGAACAATCCTTATATTTTAAAAATGTAATAAAAAAGTTATGCTTTTGACTCTTTTTTTGTCTAAACCACCAAAAACGAATGGATTTGGTCGACCCAACCAACCGAGCCGGTTTGTTTTGGTTCGTCTTTTTCTCAAAAATCGTAGTTAGTGGTACCGCCCAAAATTTTCCTCGAAACTGGCCGAACCGGACCGTAAACATCCCCAGTTTTTCCCTTTAAACTCACCTTAATCGTTTGAATGCTATTTTGTATATTAATTCTTGCAAATCAAAAGCGAATTAAGCCACTATCTGTATTGAGTTACCAGTGAAGAAGCTTAGTTTTGTTTCTTTCCTACTCAACTTGGCTATACGGTTCTCATGTAGGTTTGGTGCTCAAAAGGAATTTGTGAGTGCATTAAGCCAATGGCCTTTTAAAAGCCTTATGTACGAGCCTGAAGAAACCGTGGATGGACCGCTTCCCTACTCACCAGGACGAATCGATGCACCGGCTATATTCATAATATGTAACCAATGGGCTTAAGCCATGCACAGAATCTCTGGCAAAGAAGTGGTTGACTCAATGCGGCATTTTGCAAGGGCCATTCTTCAGTTATGGAAACGGGAGAAGGGAGAAATGTGACAGGCAGATGGTGGTTGATAAAAACCAAGACACAAATTTAGATAAAGAGGACGAAGTTTCTAAAGAGTTGCAAATGTTGGATAAAATGATTGTTGTTTCATTGATAAACGTTATGTCGTTAGGACACCATGTCTAGGAGAGTGAATGCACACATAATCAATGGGTTGGATAATGGGTCAAAGAATGTAGGGTCGATTTGGCCTGGCCCACAAACATTTTTTTTTCTTGTTTAGTATGATTTTAAAAACTTAAAAAACATGAGAACCATATAGCACAATTGAGTAGTTCATGATCGAGTAGCAGTGTAGTGTCAAGACTTGCATCAGTCGAGTGTTTGTGAGATGCAACTGAGTCGATTTATAATAGATATTATACTTGAATCGATATCAATCGGGACACCCGCCGCAACGCGCGGGCATCCCCACTAGTATCAACATATACACGTGTGATTTAGTTTACGAAGATTTTTCAATGCCGAGAACCTCGATCAGAGAGTAAAAAAGGCGTAAGGTTCACAATAGTGTAAGATTAAAATGGGATATACCGGGCTAGGATATAAGTTACAGGAACAAGGGCCAAACCAACCACCCAAGAATGGAATCGTCGAGCGAAAACACTTGACAACCTCCTAGAAGCAGCTTTTCTTGCCACCAGACCTTTCTCCAACAATTAGGAATCTGATGCCATCACTAAACACATTCCTTAAATTGTAGCCATTTGTTGAGTGTTTTTTTGGTGTCTAATCCGCATATATATCACCATTTCCCTTGATTTTCTTGACTGTATATCTCTTAAATGTCAACATATACACGTGTGATTTAGTTTACGAAGATTTTTCAATGCCGAGAACCTCGATCAAAGAGTAAAAAAGGCGTAAGGTTCACAATGGTGTAAGATTAAAATGGGATATACCGGGCTAGGATTCGAGTTACAGTAACATGGGCCAAACCAACCACCCAAGAATGGAATCGTCGAGCAAAAACACTTGACAACCTCCTAGAAGCAGCTTTTCTGGCCACCAGACCTTTCTCCATCAATTAGGAATCTGATGCCGTCACTAAACACATTCCTTAAATTGTAGCAATTTGTTGAGTGTTTTTTTTTTGTGTCTAATCCGCGTATATATCACCATTGCCCTTGATTTTCTTGACTGTATATCTCCTAAATATCAACATATACACGTGTGATTTAGTTTACGAAGATTTTCAATGCCGAGAACCTCAATCAGAGAGTAAACAAGGCGTAAGGTTCACAATGGTGTAAAATTAAAATGGGATATACCGGGCTAGGATTCGAGTTAGAGGAACAAGGGCCAAACCAACCACCCAATAATGGAATCGTCGAGCGAAAACACTTGACAACCTCCTAGAAGCAGTTTTTCTTGCCACCAGACCTTTCTCCATCAATTAGGAATCTGATGCCGCAACTAAACACATTCCTTAAATTGTAGCCATTTGTTGAGTGTTTTTTTTGGGTGTCTAATCCGCATATATATCACCATTGCCCTTGATTTTCTTGACTGTATATCTCTTAAATATCAACATATACACGTGTGATTTAGTTTACGAAGATTTTTCAATGCCTAGAACCTCGAACATAGAGTAAAAAAGGCGAAAGGTTCACAATGGTGTAAAATTAAAATGGGATATACCGGGCTAGGATTGGAGTTACAGGAACAAGGGCCAAACGAACCCCCCATGAATGGAATCGTCGAGCGAAAACACTTAACAACCTCCTAGAAGCAGTTTTTCTTGCAACTCGGATCTTTCTCCATCAATTAGGAATCTGATGCCGTCACTAAACACATTCATTAAATTGTAGCCATTTCTTAAGTGTTTTTTTTTGTGTCTAATCCGCATATATATCACCATTGCCCTTGATTTTCTTGACTGTATATCTCTTAAATGTCAACATATACACGTGTCATTTAGTTTACGAAAATTTTTCAATGCCGAGAACCTCGATCAGAGAGTAAAAAAGGCGTAAGGTTCACAATGGTGTAAAATTAAAATGGGATATACCGGGCTAGGATTCAAGTTACAGGAACAAGGGCCAAACCAACCACCCAAGAATGGAATCGTCTAGCGAAAACACTTGACAACCTCCTAGAAGCAGCTTTTCTTGCCACCAGACCTTTCTCCATTAATTAGGAATCTGATGCCATCACTAAACACATTCGTTAAAGTGTAGCCTTTTATTGAGTGTTTTTTTGATGTCTAATCCGCATATATATCACAATTGCCCTTGATTTTCTTGACTGTATATGTCTTAAATGTCAACATATAGACGTGTGATTTAGTTTACGAAGATTTTTCAATGCCGAAAACCTCGACCAAAGAGTAAAAAAGGAGTAAGGTTCACAATGGTGTAAGATTAAAATGGGATATACCAGGCTAGGATTCGAGTTACAGGAACAAGGGCCAAACCAACCACCCAAGAATGGAATCGTCGAGCAAAAACACTTGACAACCTCCTAGAAGCAGCTTTTCTTGCCACCAGACCTTTCTCCATTGCCCTTGATTTTCTTGACTGTATATCTCATAAATATCAACATATACACGTGTGATTTTGTTTACGAAGATTTTTCAATGCCGAGAACCTCAATCAGAGAGTAAAAAATGCTTAAGGTTCACAATGGTGTAAAATTAAAATGGGATATACCGGGCTAGGATTCGAGTTACAGGAACAAGGGCAAAACAAACCACCTAAGAATGGAATCCTCGAGCGAAAACACTTGACAACCTCCTAAAAGCAGCTTTTCTTGCCACCAGACCTTTCTCCATCAATTAGGAATTTGATGCCATCACTAAACACATTCCTTAAATTGTAGCCATTTGTTGAGTATTTTTTTTTGGTGTCTAATCCGCATATATATCACCATTGCCCTTGATTTTCTTGACTGTATATCTCCTAAATATCAACATATACACGTGTGATTTAGTTTACGAAGATTTTTCAATGCCGAGAACCTCAATCAGAGAGTAAAAAAGGCGTAAGGTTCACAATGGTGTAAGATTAAAATGGGATATACCGGGCTAGGATTCGAGTTACAGGAACATGGGCCAAACCAACCACCCAAGAATGGAATCGTCGAGCAAAAACACTTGACAACCTCCTAGAAGCAGCTTTTCTGGCCACCAGACCTTTCTCCATCAATTAGGAATCTGATGCCGTCACTAAACACATTCCTTAAATTGTAGCCATTTGTTGAGTGTTTTTTTTTTGTGTCTAATCCGCATATATATCACCATTGCCCTTGATTTTCTTGACTGTATATCTCTTAAATATCAACATATACACGTGTGGTTTAGTTTATGAAGATTTTTCAATGCCGAGAACCTCGATCAGAGGGTAAAAAGGGCGTAAAGTTCATAATAGTGTAAGATTAAAACGGGATATACCGGGCTAGGATCCGAGTTACAGGAACAAGGGCCAAACCAACCACCCAAGAATGGAATCGTCGAGCGAAAAAACTTGACAACCTCCTAGAAGCAGCTTTTCTTGCCACCAGACCTTTCTCCATCAATTAGGAATCTGATGCCATCAATAAACACATTCCTTAAATTGTAGCCATTTGTGGAGTGTTTTTTTTTTTGGTGTCCAATACGCATATATATCACCATTGCCCTTGATTTTCTTGACTGTATATCTCTTAAATGTCAACATACACACGTGTGATTTAGTTTACGAAGATTTTTCAATGCCGAGAACCTCGATCAAAGATTAAAAAAGGCGTAAGGTTCAAAATGGTTTAAGATTAAAATGGGATATACCGGCCTAGGATTCGAGTTACAGGAACAAGGGCCAAACCAACCACCCAAGAATGGAATCGTCGAGCAAAAACACTTGACCACCTCCTAGAAGCAGCTTTTCTTGCCACCAGACCTTTCTCGATCAATTAGGAATCTGATGCCGTCACTAAACACATTCCTTAAATTGTAGCCATTTGTTGAGTGTTTTTTTTGGTGTCTAATCCGCATATATTTCACCATTTGCCTTGATTTTTTTGACTGTATATCTCCTAAATATCAACATATACACGTGTGATTTAATTTACGAAGATTTTTCAATGCCGAGAACCTCGATCAGAGAGTAAAAAAGGCGTAAGGTTCACAATGGTGTAAAATTAAAACGGGATATACCGGGCTAGGATTCGAGTTACAGAAACAAGGGCCAAACGAACCACCCAAGAATGGAATCGTCGAGCGAAAACACTTGACAACCTCCTGAAAGCAGCTTTTCTTGCCACCAGACCTTTCTCCATCAATTAGGAATCTGATGCCGTCACTAAACACATTCCTTAAATTGTAGCCATTTCTTGAGCGTTATTTTTTTTGGTGTCTAATCCGCATATATATCACCATTGCCCTTGATTTTCTTGACTGTATATCTCTTAAATGTCCACATATACACGTGTGATTTAGTTTACGAATATTTTTCAATGCCGAGAACCTCGATCAAAGAGTAAAAAAGGCGTAAGGTTCACAATGGTGTAAAATTAAAATGGGATATACCGGGCTACGATTCGAGTTACAGGAACAAGGGCCAAACCAACCACCCAAGAATGGAATCGTAGAGCGAAAATACTTGACAACCTCCTATAAGCCGCTTTTCTTACCACCAGACCTTTCTCCATCAATTAGGAATCTGATGCCGTCACTAAACACATTCCTTAAATTGTAGCCATTTGTGGATTGGTTTTTTTGGGGTCTAATCCGCATATATATCACCAATGCCCTTGATTTTCTTGACTGTATATCTCTTAAATGTCAACATATACACGTGTGATTTAGTTTACGAATATTTTTCAATGCGGAGAACCTCGATCACAGAATAAAAAAGGCGTAAGGTTCACAATGGTGTAAAATTAAATTGGGATATACCGGGCTAGTATTCGAGTTACAGGAACAAGGGCCAAACCAACCCCACAAGAATGGAATCGTCGAGCGAAAACACTTGACAACCTCCTAGAAGCAGCTTTTCTTGCCACCAGACCTTTCTCCATCAATTAGGAATCTCATGCCGTAACTAAACACATTCCTTAAATTGTAGCCATTTGTTGAGTGTTTTTTTTGGGTGTCTAATCCGCATATATATCACCATTACCCTAGATTTTCTTGACTGTATATCTCTTAAATATCAACATATACACGTGTGATTTAGTTTACGAAGATTTTTCAATGCCTAGAACCTCGATCATAGAGTAAAAAAGGCGTAAGGTTCACAATGGTGTAAAATTAAAATGGGATAAACCGGGCTAGGATTGGATTTACCGGAACAAGGGCCAAACGAACCACCCATGAATGGAATCGTCGAGCGAAAACACTTAACAACCTCCTAGAAGCAGTTTTTCTTGCAACTCGGACCTTTCTCCATCAATTAGGAATCTGATGCCGTCACTAAACACATTCATTAAATTGTAGCCATTTCTTGAGTGTTTTTTTTTTGGCGTCTAATCCGCATATATATCACCATTGCCCTTGATTTTCTTGACTGTATATCTCTTAAATGTCAACATATACACGTGTCATTTAGTTTACGAAAATTTTTCAATGCCGAGAACCTCGATCAGAGAGTAAAAAAGGCGTAAGGTTCACAATGGTGTAAAATTAAAATGGGATATACCGGGCTAGGATTCGAGTTACAGGAACAAGGGCCAAACCAACCACCCAAGAATGGAATCGTCTAGCGAAAACACTTGACAACCTCCTAGAAGCAGCTTTTCTTGCCACCAGACCTTTCTCCATTAGTTAGGAATCTGATGCCATCACTAAACACATTCCTTAAATTGTAGCCATTTATTGAGTGTTTTTTTGGTGTCTAATCCGCATATATATCACAATTGCCCTTGATTTTCTTGACTGTATATTTCTTAAATGTCAACATATAGACGTGTGATTTAGTTTAGGAAGATTTTTCAATGCCGAAAACCTCGACCAAAGAGTAAAAAAGGATTAAGGTTCACAATAGTGTAAGATTAAAACGGGATATACCAGGCTAGGATTCGAGTTACAGGAACAAGGGCCAAACCAACCACCCAAGAATGGAATCGTCGAGCGAAAACACTTGACAACCTCCTAGAAGCAGCTTTTCTTGCCACCAGACATTTCTCCATCAATTAGGAATCTGATGCCCTCACTAAACACATTCATTAAATTGTAGCCATTTGTTGAGTGTTTTTTTTTTGGTGTCTAATCCGCATATATTTCACCATTTGCCTTGATTTTTTTGACTGTATATCTCCTAAATATCAACATATACATGTGTGATTTAGTTTACGAAGATTTTTCAATGCCGACAACCTCAATCAGAGAGTAAAAATGGCGTAAGGTTCACAATGGTGTAAAACTAAAATGGGATATACCGGGATATGATTCGAGTTACAGGAAAAAGGGGCCAAACCAACCACCCAACAATGGAATCGTCGAGCGAAAACACTTGACAACCTCCTAGAAGCAGCTTTTCTTGCCACCAGACCTTTCTCCATCAATTAGGAATCTGATGCCGTCACTAAACACATTCCTTAAATTGTAGCCTTTTGTTGAGTTTTTTTTGGGTGTCTAATCCGCATATATATCACCATTGCCCTTGATTTTTTTGACTGTATATCTCCTAAATATTAACATATACACGTGTGATTTAGTTTACGAAGATTTTTCAATGCCGACAACCTCAATCAGAGAGTAAAAATGGCCTAAGGTTCACAATGGTGTAAAATTAAAATGGGATATACCGGGCTAGGATTCGAGTTACAGGAACAAGGGCCAAACGAACCACCCAAGAATGGAATCGTCGTGCGAAAACACTTAACAACCTCCTGAAAGCAGCTTTTCTTGCCACCAGACCTTTCTCCATCAATTAGGAATCTGATGCCGTCACTAAACACATTCCTTAAATTGTAGCCATTTCTTGAGTGTTTTTTTTTTGTGTCTAATCCGCATATATATCACCATTGCCCTAGATTTTCTTGACTGTATATCTCTTAAATGTCCACATATACACGTGTGATTTAGTTTACGAATATTTTTCATTGCCGAGAACCTCGATCAAAGAGTAAAAAAGGCGTAAGGTTCACAATGGTGTAAAATTAAAATGGGATATACCGGGCTAGGAATCAAGTTACAGGAACAAGGGCCAAACCAACCACCCAAGAATGGAATCGTCGAGCGAAAACACTTGACAACCTCCTATAAGCCGCTTTTCTTACCACCAGACCTTTCTCCATCAATTAGGAATCTGATGCCGTCACTAAACACATCCCTTAAATTGTAGCCATTTGTGGAGTGGTTTTTTTTGGTGTCTAATCCACATATATATCACCAATGCCCTTGATTTTCTTGACTGTATATCTCTTAAATGTCAACATATACACGTGTGATTTAGTTTACGAATATTTTTCAATGCCGAGAACCTCGATCACAGAGTAAAAAAGGCGTAAGGTTCACAGTGGTGTAAAATTAAAATGGGATATACCGGGCTAGCATTCGAGTTACAGGAACAAGGGCCAAACCAACCACCCAAGAATGGAATCGTCGAGCGAAAACACTTGACAACCTCCTAGAAGCAGCTTTTCTTACCACCAGACCTTTCTCCATCAATTAGGAATTTGATGCCGTCACTAAATACATTCCTTAAATTGTAGCCATTTGTTGAGTGTTTTTTTTGGTGTCTAATCCGCATATATATCATCATTGCCCTTGATTTTCTTGACTGTATATCTCTTAAATATCAACATATACACGTGTGATTTAGTTTACGAAGATTTTTCAATGCCGAGACCCTCGATCAGAGAGTAAAAAAGGCGTAAGGTTCACAATGGAGTAAAATTAAAATGGGATATACCGGGCTAGGATTCGAGTTACAGGAACAAGGGCCAAACCTACCACCCAAGAATGGAATCGTCGAGCAAAAACACTTGACAACCTCCTAGAAGCTGCTTTTCTTGCCACCAGACCTTTCTCCATCAATTAGGAATCTGATGCCCTCACTAAACACATTCCTTAAATTGTAGCCATCTGTTGAGTGTTTTTTTGGTGTCTAATCCGCTTATATATCACCATTGCCCTTGATTTTCTTGACGGTATATCTCTTAAATATCAACATATACACGTGTGATTTAGTTTACGAAGATTTTTCATTGCCGAGAACCTCGATCAGAGAGTAAAAAAGGCGTAAGGTTCACAATGGTGTAAGATTAAAATGGGATATACCGGGCTAGGATTCGAGTTACAGGAACAAAGGCCAAACCAACCAGCCAAGAATGGAATCGTCGAGCGAAAACACTTGACAACCTCCTAGAAGCAGCTTTTCTTGCGATCAAACCATTCTCCATAAATTAGGAATCTGATGCCGTCACTAAACACATTCCTTAAATTGTAGCCATTTCTTGAGTGTTTTTTTTGGTGTCTAATCCGCATATATATCACCATTGCCCTTGATTTTCTTGACTGTATATCTCTTGAATATCAAGATATACACGTGTGATTTAGTTTAGGAAGATTTTTCAATGCCGAGAACCTCGATCAGAGAGTAAGAAAGGCGTAAGGTTCACAATGGTGTAAGATTAAAATGGGATATACCGGGCTAGGATTCGAGTTACAAGAACAAGGGCCAAACCAACCACCCAAGAATGGAATCGTCAAGCGAAAACACTTGACAACCTCCTAGAAGCAGATTTTCTTGCGACTAGACCTTTCTCCATCAACTAGGAATCTGATGTCGTCACTAAACACATTCCTTAAATTGTAACCATTTGTTGAGTGTTTTTTTGGTGTCTAATCCGCTTATATATCACCATTGCCCTTGATTTTCTTGACTGTATATCTCTTAAATATCAACATATACACGTGTGATTTAGTTTACGAAGATTTTTCAATACCGAGAACCTCGATCAGAGAGTAAAAAAGGCGTAAGGTTCACAATGGTGTAAGATTAAAATGGAAAATACCGGGCTAGGATTCGAGTTACAGGAACAAGGGCCAAACCAACCACCCAAGAATGGAATCGTCGAGCGAAAACACTTGACAACCTCCTAGAAGCAGCTTTTCTTCCCACCAGACCTTTCTCCATCAATTAGGAATCTGATGCCGTCAATAAACACATTCCTTAAATTTTAGCCATTTGTTGAGTGTTTTTTTTTTGGTGTCTAATCCGCATATATATCACCATTGCCCTTGATTTTCTTGACTGTATATCTCTTAAATATCAACATATACACGTGTGATTTAGTTTACGAACATTTTTCAATGCCGAGAACCTCGATCAGAGAGTAAAAAAGGCTTAAGGTTCACGATGGTGTAAGATTAAAATGGGATATACCGGGCTAGGATTCGAGTTACAAGAACATGGGCCAAACCAACCACCCAAGAATGGAATCGTCCAGCGAAAATACTTGACAACCTCCTAGAAGCAGCTTTTCTTGCCACCAGACCTTTTTCCATAAATTAGGAATCTGATGTCGTCACTAAACACATTCCTTAAATTGTAGCCATTTGTTGAGTGTTTTTTTTTTGCTGTCTAATCCGCTTATAAATCACCATTGCCCTTGATTTTCTTGACTGTATATCCCTTAAATATCAATGTATACACGTGTGATTTAGCTTACGAAGATTTTTCAATGCCGAGAACCTCGATCAGAGAGTAAAAAAGGCGTAAGTTTCACAACGGTGTAAAATTAAAATGGGATATACCGGGCTAGGATTCGAGTTACAGGAACAAGGGCCAAACCAACCACCCAAGAATGGAATCGTCGAGCGAAAACACTTAACAACCTCCTAGAAGCAGCTTTTCTTGCCACCAGACCTTTCTCCATCAATTAGGAATATGATGCCGTCACTAAACACATTCCTTAAATTGTAGCCATTTGTTGAGTGTTTTTTTTGGTGTCTAATCCGCATATATATCACCATTGCCCTTGATTTTCTTGACTGTATATCTCTTAAATATCAACATATACACGTGTGATTTAGTTTACGAAGATTTTTCAATGCCGAGAACCTCGATCAGAGAGTAAAAAAGGCGTAAGGTTCACAATGGTGTAAGATTAAAATTGGATATACCGGGCTAGGATTCGAGTTACAGGAACAAGGGCCAAACCAACCGCCCAAGAATGGAATCGTCGAGCGAAAACACTTGACAACCTCCTAGAAGCAGCTTTTCTTGCCATCAAACCATTCTCCATAAATTAGGAATCTGATGCCGTCACTAAACACATTCCTTAAATTGTAGCCATTTGTTGAGTGTTTTTTTTTGTGTCTAATCCGCTTATATATCACCATTGCCCTTGATTTTCTTGACTGTATATCTCTTAAATATCAACATATACACGTGTGATTTAGTTTACGAAGATTTTTCAATACCGAGAGCCTCGATCAGAGAGTAAAAAAGGCGTAAGTTTCACAATGGTGTAAGATTAAAATGGAATATACCGTGCTAGGATTCGAGTTACAGGAACAAGGGCCAAACCAACCACCCAAGAATGGAATCGTCGAGCGAAAACACTTGACAACCTCCTAGAAGCAGCTTTTCTTGCCACCAGACCTTTCTCCATCAATTAGGAATCTGATGTCGTCACTAAACACATTCCTTAAATTTTATCCATTTGTTGAGTGTTTTTTTTTTTTGGTGTCTAATCCGCATATATATCACCATTGCCCTTGATGTTCTTGACTGTATATCTCTTAAATATCAACATATACACGTGTGATTTAGTTTACGAACATTTTTCAATGCCGAGAACCTCGATCAGAGAGAAAAAAAGAGGTAAGGTTCACGATGGTGTAAGATTAAAATGGGATATACCGGGCTAGGATTCGAGTTACAAGAACATGTCCAAACCAACCACCCAAGAATGGAATCGTCCAGCGAAAATACTTGACAACCTCCTAGAAGCAGCTTTTCTTGCCCCAGACCTTTTTCCATAAATTAGGAATCTGATGCCGTCACTAAACACATTCCTTAAATTGTAGCCATTTGTTGAGTGTTTTTTTTTGGTGTCTAATCCGCTTATATATCACCACTGCCCTTGATTTTCTTGACTGTATATCCCTTAAATATAAACGTATACACGTGTGATTTAGCTTACGAAGATTTTTTAATGCCGAGAACCTCGATCAGAGAGTAAAAAAGGCGTAAGTTTCACAACGGTGTAAAATTAAAATGGGATATACCGGGCTAGGATTCGAGTTACAGGAACAAGGGCCAAACCAACCACCCAAGAATGGAATCGTCGAGCGAAAACACTTGACAACCTCCTAGAAGCAGCTTTTCTTGCCACAAGACCTTTCTCCATCAATTAGGAATCAGATGCCGTCACTAAACACATTCCTTAAATTGTAGCCTTTTGTTGAGTGTTTTTCTTGGTGTCTAATCCGCATATATATCACCAATGCCCTTGATTTTCTTGACTGTATATCTCTTAAATATCAACATATACACGTGTGATTTAGTTTACGAAGATTTTTCAATGCCGAGAACCTCGATCAGAGAGTAAAAAAGGCGTAAGGTTCACAATGGTGTAAGATTAAAATGGGATATACCGGGCTAGGATTCGAGTTACAGGAACAAGGGCCAAACCAACCACCCAAGAATGGAATCGTCGAGCGAAAACACTTGACATCCTCCTTGAAGCAGCTTTTCTTGCCACCAGACCTTTCTCCATCAATTAGGAATCTGTTGCCATCACTAAACACATTCCTTAAATTGTAGCCATTTGTTGAGTGTTTTTTTTGGTGTCTAATCCGCATATATATCACCATTGCCCTTGATTTTCTTGACTGTATATCTCTTAAATATCAACATATACACGTGAGATTTAGTTTACGAAGATTTTTCAATGCCGAGAACCTCGATCAGAGAGTAAAAAAGGCGTAAGGTTCACAATGGTGTAAGATTAAAATGGGATATACCGGGCTAGGATTCGAGTTATAGGAACAAGGGCCAAACCAACCACCCAAGAATGGAATCGTCGAGCGAAAACACTTGACAACCTCCTTGAAGCAGCTTTTCTTGCCACCAGACCTTTCTCCATCAATTAGGAATCTGATGCCGTCACTAAACACATTCCTTAAATTGTAGTCATTTGTGGAGTGTTTTTGTTTTTTGGTGTCTAATCCGCATATATATCACCATTGCCCTTGATTTTGTTGACTGTACATCTCTTAAATATCAACATATACACGTGTGATTTAGTTTACGAAGATTTTTCAATGCCGAGAACCTCGATCAGAGAGTAAAAAAGGCATAAGGTTCACATTAGTGTAAGATTAAAATGGGATATACCGGGATAGGATTCAAGTACCAGGAACAAGGGCCAAACCAACCACCCAAGAATGGAATCGTCGAGCGAAAACACTTGACAACATCCTAGAAGCAGCTTTTCTTGCCACCAGACCTTTCTCAATCAATTAGGAATCTGATGCCGTCACTAAACACATTCCTTAAATTGTAGCCATTTGTTGAGTGTTTTTTTTTGGTGTATAATCCGCATATATATCACCATTGGCCTTGATTTTCTTGACTGTATATCTCTTAAATATCAACATATACACGTGAGATTTAGTTTACGAAGATTTTTCAATGCCGAGAACCTCGATCAGAGAGTAAAAAAGGCGTAAGGTTCACAATGGTGTAAGATTAAAATGGGATATACCGGGCTAGGATTCGAGTTAGAGGAACAAGGGCCAAACCAACCACCCAAGAATGGAATCGTCGAGCGAAAACACTTGACAACCTCCTTGAAGCAGCTTTTCTTGCCACCAGACCTTTCTCCATCAATTAGGAATCTGATGCCGTCACTAAACACATTCCTTAAATTGTAGCCATTTGTTGAGTGTTTTTTTGTTTTTTGGTGTCTAATCCGCATATATATCACCATTGCCCTTGATTTTGTTGACTATACATCTCTTAAATATCAACATATACACGTGTGATTTAGTTTACGAAGATTTTTCAATGCCAAGAACCTCGATCAGAGAGTAAAAAAGGCATAAGGTTCACAATGTTGTAAGATTAAAATGGGATATACCGGGCTAGGATTCGAGTTACAGGAACAAGGGCCAAACCAACCACCCAAGAATGGAATCGTCGTGCGAAAACACTTGACAACATCCTAGAAGCAGCTTTTCTTGCCACCAGACCTTTCTCCATCAATTAGGAATCTGATGCCGTCACTAAACACATTCCTTAAATTGTAGCCATTTGTTGAGTGTTTTTTTTTTGGTGTCTAATCCGCTTATAAATCACCATTGCCCTTGATTTTCTTGACTGTATATCCCTTAAATATCAACATATACACGTGTGATTTAGCTTACGAAGATTTTTCAATGCCGAGAACCTCGATCAGAGAGTAAAAAAGGCGTAAGGTTCACAATGGTATAATATTTAAATGGGATATACCGGGCTAGGATTCGAGTTACAGGAACAATGGCCAAACCAACCACCCAAGAATGGAATCGTCGAGCGAAAACACTTGACAACCTCCTTGAAGCAGCTTTTCTTGCCACCAGACCTTTCTCTATCAATTAGGAATCTGATGCCGTCACTAAACACATTCCTTAAATTGTAGCCATTTGTTGAGTGTTTTTGTTTTTTGGTGTCTAATCCGCATATATATCACCATTGCCCTTGATTTTGTTGACTGTACATCTCTTAAATATCAACATATACACGTGTGATTTAGTTTACGAAGATTTTTCAATGCCCAGAACCTCGATCAGAGAGTAAAAAAGGCATAAGGTTCACAATAGTGTAAGATTAAAATGGGATATACCGGGCTAGGATTCGAGTTACAGGAACAAGGGCCAAACCAACCACCCAAGAATGGAATCGTCGAGCGAAAACACTTGACAACATCCTAGAAGCAGCTTTTCTTGCCACCAGACCTTTCTCCATCAATTAGGAATCTGATGCCGTCACTAAACACATTCCTTAAATTGTAGCCATTTGTTGAGTGTTTTTTTTGGTGTCTAATCCGCTTATAAATCACCATTGCCCTTGATTTTCTTGACTGTATATCCCTTCAATATCAACATATACACGTGTGATTTAGCTTACGAAGATTTTTCAATGCCGAGAACCTCGATCAGAGAGTAAAAAAGGCGTAAGTTTCACAATGGTGTAAAATTAAAATGGGATATACCGGGCTAGGATTCGAGTTACAGGAACAAGGGCCAAACCAACCACCCAAGAGTGGAATCGTCGAGCGAAAACACTTGACAACCTCCTTGAAGCAGCTTTTCTTGCCACCAGACCTTTCTCCATCAATTAGGAGTCTGATGCCGTCACTAAACACATTCCTTAAATTGTATCCATTTGTTGAATGTTTTTTTTTGGTGTCTAATCCGCATATATATCACCATTGCCCTTGATTATCTTGACTGTATATCTCTTAAATATCAACATATACACGTGTGATTTAGTTTACGAAGATTTTTCAATGCCGAGAACCTCGATCAGAGAATAAAAAAGGCGTAAGGTTCACAATGGTGTAAGATTAAAATGGGATATACCGGGCTAGGATTCGAGTTACAGTAACAAGGGCCAAACTAACCACCCAAGAATGGAATCGTCGAGCGAAAACACTTGACAACCTCCTTGAAGCAGCTTTTCTTACCACCAGACCTTTCTCCATCAATTAGGAATCTGATGCCGTCACTAAACACATTCCTTAAATTGTAGCCATTTGTTGAGTGTTTTTTTTGGTATCTAATCCGCATATATATCACCATTGCCCTTGATTTTCTTGACTGTATATCTCTTAAATATCAACATATACACGTGTGATTTAGTTTACGAAGATTTTTCAATGCCGAGAACCTCGATCAGAGAGTAAAAAAGGCGTAAGGTTCACAATGGTGTAAGAATAAAATGGGATATACCGGGCTAGGATTCGAGTTACAGGAACAAGGGCCAAACCAACCACCCAAGAATGGAATCGTCGAGGGAAAACACTTGACAACCTCCTAGAAGCAGCTTTTCTTGCCACAAGACCTTTCTCCATCAATTAGGAATCTAATGCCGTCACTAAACACATTCCTTAAATTGTAGCCATTTGTTGAGTGTTTTTGTTTTTTGGTGTCTAATCCGCATATATATCACCATTGCCCTTGATTTTCTTGACAATATATATCTTAAATATCAACATATACACGTGTGATTTAGTTTACGAAGATTTTTCAATGCCGAGACCCTCGATCAGAGAGTAAAAACGGCGTAAGGTTCACAATGGTGTAAAATTAAAATGGGATATACCGGGCTAGGATTCGAGTTACAGGAACAAGGGCCAAACCAACCACCCAAGAATGGAATCGTCGAGCGAGAACACTTGACAACCTCCTAGAAGCAGCTTTTCTTGCCACCAGACCTTTCTCCATAAATTAGGAATCTGATGCCGTCACTAAACACATTCCTTTAATTGTAGCCATTTGTTGAGTGTTTTTTTTTGGTGTCTAATCCGCATATATATCACCATTGCCCTTGATTTTCTTGAATGTATATCTCTTAAATATCAACATATACACGTTTGATTTAGTTTATGAAGATTTTTCAATGCCGAGAACCTCGATCAGAGAGTAAAAAAGGCGTAAGGTTCACAATGGTGTAAGATTAAAATGGGATATTCCGGGCTAGGATTCGAGTTACAGGAACAAGGGCCAAACCACCCACCCAAGAATGGAATCGCCGAGCGAAAAAACATGACAACCTCCTAGAAGCAGCTTTTCTTGCCACAAGACCTTTCTCCATCAATTAGGAATCTGATGCCGTCACTAAACACATTCCTTAAATTGTAGCCATTTGTTGAGTGTTTTTGTTTTTTGGTGTCTAATCCGCATATATATCACCATTGCCCTTGTTTTTCTTGACTGTATATCTCTTAAATATCAACATATACACGTGTGATTTAGTTTACGAAGATTTTTCAATGCCGAAACCCTCGATCAGAGAGTAAAAAAGGCGTAAGGTTCACAATGGTGTAAAATTAAAATGGGATATACCGGGCTAGGATTCGAGTTACAGGAACAAGGGCCAAACCAACCACCCAAGAAAGGAATCGTCGAGCAAAAACACTTGACAACCTCCTAGAAGCAGCTTTTCTTGCCACCAGACCTTTCTCCATCAATTAGGAATCTGATGCCGTCACTAAACACATTCCTTAAATTGTAGCCGTTTGTTGAGTGTTTTTTTGGTGTCTAATCCGCTTATATATCACCATTGCCCATGATTTTCTTGACTGTATATCTCTTAAATATCAACATATACACGTGTGATTTAGTTTATGAAGATTTTTCAATGCCGAGAACCTCGATCAGAGAGTAAAAAAGGCGTAAGGTTCACAATGGTGTAAGATTTAAATGGGATATACCGGGCTAGGATTCGAGTTACAGGAACAAGGGCCAAACCAACCACCCAAGAATGGAATCGTCGAGCGAGAACACTTGACAACCTCCTAGAAGCAGCTTTTCTTGCCACCAGACCTTTCTCCATCAATTAGGAATCTGATGCCGTCACTAAACACATTCCTTAAATTGTAGCCATTTGTTGAGTGTTTTTTTTGGTGTCTAATCCGCATATATATCACCATTGCCCTTGATTTTCTTGAATGTATATCTCTTAAATATCAACATATACAGGTTTGATTTAGTTTATGAAGATTTTTCAATGCCGAGAACCTCGATCAGAGAGTAAAAAAGGCGTAAGGTTCACAATGGTGTAAGATTAAAATGGGATATTCCGGGCTAGGATTCGAGTTACAGGAACAAGGGCCAAACCACCCACCCAAGAATGGAATCGTCGAGCGAAAAAACATGACAACCTCCTAGAAGCAGCTTTTCTTGCCACAAGACCTTTCTCCATCAATTAGGAATCTGATGCCGTCACTAAACACATTCCTTAAATTGTAGCCATTTGTTGAGTGTTTTTATTTTTTGGTGTCTAATCCGCATATATATCACCATTGCCCTTGTTTTTCTTGACTGTATATCTCATAAATATTAACATATACACGTGTGATTTAGTTTACGAAGATTTTTCAATGCCGAAACCCTCGATCAGAGAGTAAAAAAGGCGTAAGGTTCACAATGGTGTAAAATTAAAATGGGATATACCGGGCTAGGATTCGAGTTACAGGAACAAGGGCCAAACCAACCACCCAAGAAAGGAATCGTCGAGCAAAAACACTTGACAACCTCCTAGAAGCAGCTTTTCTTGCCACCAGACCTTTCTCCATCAATTAGGAATCTGATGCCGTCACTAAACACATTCCTTAAATTGTAGCCATTTGTTGAGTGTTTTTTTGGTGTCTAATCCGCTTATATATCACCATTGCCCATGATTTTCTTGACTGTATATCTCTTAAATATCAACATATACACGTGTGATTTAGTTTATGAAGATTTTTCAATGCCGAGAACCTCGATCAGAGAGTAAAAAAGGCGTAAGGTTCACAATGGTGTAAGATTTAAATGGGATATACCGGGCTAGGATTCGAGTTACAGGAACAAGGGCCAAACCAACCACCCAAGAATGGAATCGTCGAGCGAAAACACTTGACAACCTCCTAGAAGCAGCTTTTCATGCCATCAAACCTTTCTCCATCAATTAGGAATCTGATGCCGTCACTAAACACATTCCTTAAATTGTAGCCATTTGTTGAGTGTTTTTTTTTGGTGTCTAATCCGCATATATATCACCATTGCCCTTGATTTTCTTGACTGTATATCTCTTAAATATCAATATATACACGTGTGATTTAGTTTACGAAGATTTTTCAATGCCGAGAACCTCGATCAGAGAGTAAAAAAGGCGTAAGGTTCACAATGGTGTAAGATTAAAATGGGATATACCGGGCTAGGATTCGAGTTACAGGAACAAGGGCCAAACCAACCACCCAAGAATGGAATCGTCGAGCGAGAACACTTGACAACCTCCTAGAAGTAGTTTTTCTTGCCACCAGACCTTTCTCCATCAATTAGGAATCTGATGCCGTCACTAAACACATTCCTTAAATTGTAGCCATTTGTTGAGTGTTTTTTTGGTGTCTAATCCGCTTATATATCACCATTGCCCATGATTTTCTTGACTGTATATCTCTTAAATATCAACATATACACGTGTGATTTAGTTTATGAAGATTTTTCAATGCCGAGAACCTCGATCAGAGAGTAAAAAAGGCGTAAGGTTCACAATGGTGTAAGATTTAAATGGGATATACCGGGCTAGGATTCGAGTTACAGGAACAAGGGCCAAACCAACCACCCAAGAATGGAATCGTCGAGCGAAAACACTTGACAACCTCCTAGAAGCAGCTTTTCATGCCATCAAACCTTTCTCCATCAATTAGGAATCTGATGCCGTCACTAAACACATTCCTTAAATTGTAGCCATTTGTTGAGTGTTTTTTTTTTGTGTCTAATCCGCATATATATCACCATTGCCCTTGATTTTCTTCACTGTATATCTCTTAAATATCAATATATACACGTGTGATTTAGTTTACGAAGATTTTTCAATGCCGAGAACCTTGATCAGAGAGTAAAAAAGGCGTAAGGTTCACAATGGTGTAAGATTAAAATGGGATATACCGGGCTAGGATTCGAGTTACAGGAACAAGGGCCAAACCAACCACCCAAGAATGGAATCGTCGAGCGAAAGCACTTGACAACCTCCTTGAAGCAGCTTTTCTTGCCACCATACCTTTCTCCATCAATTAGGAGTCTGATGCCGTCACTAAACACATTCCTTAAATTGTAGCCATTTGTTGAGTGTTTTTTTTTTGTGTCTAATCCGCATATATATCACCATTGCCCTTGATTTTATTGACTGTATATCTCTTAAATATCAACGTATACACGTGTGATTTAGTTTACGAAGATTTTTCAATGCCGACAACCTCGATCAGAGAGTAAAAAAGGCGTAAGGTTCACAATGGTGTAAAATTAAAATGGGATATACCGGGCTAGGATTTGAGTTACAGGAACAAGGGCCAAACCAACCACCCAAGAATGGAATCATCGAGCTAAAACACTTGACAACCTCCTAGAAGCAGCTTTTCTTACCACCAGACCTTTCTCCATCAATTAGGAATCTGATGCAGTCACTAAACACATTCCTTAAATTGTAGCCATTTGTTGAGTGTTTTTTTTTGGTGTCTAATCCGCATATATATCATCATTGCCCTTGATTTTCTTGACTGTATATCTCTTAAATATCAACATATACACGTGTGATTTAGTTTACGAAGATTTTCAATGCCGAGAACCTCCATCAGAGAGTAAAAAAGGCGTAAGGTTCACAATGGTGTAAAATTAAAATGGGATATACCGGGCTAGGATTCGAGTTACAGGAACAAGGGCCAAACCAACCACCCAAGAATGGAATCGTCGAGCAAAAACACTTGACAACCACCTAGAAGCAGCTTTTCTTGCCACCAGACCTTTCTTCATCAATTAAGAATCTGATGCCGTCACTAAACACATTCCTTAAATTGTAGCCATTTGTTGAGTGTTTTTTTTTTGGTGTCTA